>CM037851.1:88991479-89012821 GCA_021234595.1 Delia radicum | reverse complement strand
TCTTAGTTGATTATATTGGGATTCTAGATATTTTTATATTTAAACTTTTGTTGAAGTACAGATATATATTTTTACACATATACTAGCACTTACATAAGCAAAGGTTAATTTGAAACGTGTGATAAGAAATCCAATTCCTCGTTAAGGGGTTTACTAGCTTTAGATTTCAATTTTTTTAATTTTTTTTTTTTATGTAAATAGTTTGCACAATTTTGGGAAAATATTGCAGAAATAAAAAATTTACAGCTTTTTAAACAAACTCCTTGCCCTATATTTTACATGAGCAATATTTACTTTAAACGTTTTTTTCTCAAAACTAGATATTGCAAATCGGTTGCCACTGAGCAATCTAACGGATGGACCGATTTTCATTCGTTTTTTTTTTATAGAGGTCTAAAAAGTTAAGTCCATAACGAGAGACATTTATCAATTTTTGTCTGCTTTTTTTGTTTGGTGTTTTTTTAATATTTTTAATACCAATATTACCGATTTTCCAACAAGCATTTACCCTTGAAAATAATTTAAATTCGAATTTATATCAATATAGTGTTTAGGAATTATAGTTCTCAAATAGAGAACTATAGGGTTCTCAACAAAAACGTCTTGTATTTAGCAATTCTTTTTTTAATTTTTTCTCGATTCTACAATAGAAATTTAAATTCATAGAAATTTCAAATATATTTCAAATTTTTCTCAAACATAAAAAATAAAATTTAAATAAACAATATTATAAATAATGATTTGAGAATTATAGTTTCTCAAATCAGAAAAATAAAATTTAAACAAAGAAATATTTTTGGTATCTCTTTTCTATCTCTTTTCAAATAGTTTTCCAATTTATAAATTAAACTTTTTTCACAGTTTTATTAGTTTTTTGTTTTTATATACATCGAGATTATTTTTATGTTATTTTTAATTTAGAACGAACTTTCAACCTCCGTATATTTACAAAAATAAAGCAAATCAAATATAGTAGCTAGGTTGATACTAGTATTTCGATCTGGCTAAAGATCTCATCAGAACCAGAAGATTTTGAAAATCTAAGAGCCTCCAGAATAGACGCAGCTTTAAAAAAAAACCTATTAATTATCAATTTTGCTTTCCTTACCACTCTTTTGTAGCTTCTCAATTTATGTCTTTACTAAGTCCATAATCACATCTATAATCTCAATTCTAGCTCCTTTTAAAGCTTTCCTAGAGTATTTGAGTATTTTCCCCAAATACTGATGCCACCAAGCCTGGCTTCTTATCGCCGTCAATTTGCTCACCGGACATTATTATTTAAAAGACGAAGTAAGATTATCTTCTATTAACCCAAATGTGGATTCCAAAGTTTCCCGATTTTCAATGATAGTAGACTTACTCTATCCTGTATTGATCCCAGTTACTTCTTCCGGGATTTCTAAATTCCTATTTCCAAGTACCATTTGAATATCTGCGTATATTCAATGTATTTGTGATCCGAAAAACTGACTTCCTTGGACCCTTTTCGTAAGATATCACTGGGAAGGTACCAAAAGTAAGCTCCAGGAACTCTTTTTAAGATTTAGTATGAAAAGTTGGATAGCCTCTTGTATTTTATATAACTAAACCTTGTCATATAATGAAATCCAGAAGTTTTTGCGAATTTGCGTCACAACCGACTAATAAGTCAATTCCATTCTGTCTACAATGTAGGTAAATACGACTGCAAATATAGTTAAAAACAAATGAAATTTCACTTAAAGAAATCGCGACTTACATCTTAGTAAATGCAACCAACATTATCATTTGTTTTTTCATGTTCAAAAAATTAACCACAATTGTAGTAAAAAATAAACAAACATTTATTACTTTTTTACAGTTATATTAGTTTTTTGTTTTTATATACATCGAGATTATTTTTATGTTATTTTCAATTTATAACGAGCTTTCAACCTCCGTATATTTACAAAAATAAAGCAAATCAAACTTATTAGCTAGGTTGATACTAGTATTTCGATCTGGCTAAAGATCTCATCAGAACCCGAAGTTTTAGAAAAGTTAGAGCCTCCATAATAGGCAGAACTTTAACAAAAAACCTATTAATAATCAATTTTGCTCCATTCTTGTCTTCTTAGTAATCAACCACGTGGTTAGGTCTTTTCCTAACAAGCATCATGACGTTACTAAACTTTGAAGACCAAAAATGTTCTATTTATATAAAAAATTTTTTGTTTGTACTCTGGCTCAAGTAATATTTTTTACAGTTATATTAGTTTTTTGTTTTTATATACATCGAGATTATTTTTATGTTATTTTTCAATTTATAACGAGCTTTCAACCTCCGTATATTTACAAAAATAAAGCAAATCAAACATATTAGCTAGGTTGATACTAGTATTTCGATCTGGCTAAAGATCTCATCAGAACCCGAAGTTTTAGAAAAGTTAGAGCCTCCATAATAGGCAGAACTTTAACAAAAAACCTATTAATAATCAATTTTGCTCCATTCTTTTACTTTTATTTTTTTAATAACAAAAAAACGACTGTAAAAAACTAATGTGAAAATAACTTCAAGAACAATGGGTCAACGGTATTCAAATAATGGACCTAAATGATGATTCATTTTATTTATTTTTGTAAAACTTGTGCATAAACCAAAAGTATTATGACAAGAAAAAACATTAATTGTTTTACTCGTAGGCACACTAAGGGAACTTCTGCTTTACACATTTGTAGTTTTTTATATATATAACCGATTTTCAATGGTAAAAACAAATTTTTGATTCATAGTAAATATATTATAAATTTGATTAATAGGAAATCTAAATAAATCTCAAACATTGATTTTTTATTATAAAAAAACTTAAGACCAAACTTTTAGTTAATATAAAATTTTTGAGTTTTTTCAAAAAAAAACTTTTTAGAGTTTTTAATTTGTTTTCAATTGTTTTTCAAATTTAAAATTTAGAGTTAAACTTTTTCATTTTAAAATTACTGAAATCGATATCGATCGATATCAATTTTTAAGCAAAAAATGTCTCAAATGATTGAATAGAGGTTTATTGGGTTTAAAAATCCAGCTACATTGGAGACTTATTCGTGTGTGAAAAAAATAATTTTGTTTCTTAGATTAGTACCCAAGGCTCTACAATGGCGCCCGATTTTTTCTCTAAAAAATGGTATATAGTGAGATGGTTACCAGGGTTGCCTTGATAGTCCGAAGACTAAATTATAATTTTTAGAATAATAATATTGGGTTTTTTCTATCGCAAAAATAATTTTTTGAATAAACCATGCATTATTTTTTTTTTTTTTATAATAGCTAAAATATTTTCAGTTTTATTGATTTCTAAAGCTAGTAAGCCCCTTAAGAATTTTTGCTCTTACAAAGGAAGACTACCGATGGGTTCTCTCCGATCTCAATGTAATTTGCATATGTGATAAAGAAAAAAAATAAGCGACGCGTGTTTTTTTTAGCGGCACAATCTCATGCTTAAAAGTTAAAAATTGGGGTCAAATATGACCCCGATTTCAGGTTTTCGGTTTATTTCGAGTTGTGTCAAAAAAATTTAGAAATTGTGTCATAGAAGTTTTAGCAAATGAAAGATCTTTTGGAGACGCATTAACGAAACATGTCCGATAACTTTGAAAAAAAATGTGTTTTAATTGATAATAATACTGGCATTTTGTTAAAGAATTATAGTTGGATTAAGTTAAAAAAAAAAAATATGTATACTAATGCCTGTTAAATTTATCCGAGGGAGTGTCTGAGTTTTTTCCTACATTCGTAATTGTTCGTCTTTTATGCGAATTTTTTCAAAGAGCTTTTTGCCTATATTTTCAAAATTTTAAATAAATTTCAACCACAACACAATACATCGTAAACACTGGTATCGAAATTTTTCTCTCTCAAGTACATCAAAGCCTCGTTTACAGAAATCTGAATTTCATTAGTTTCCTACATGTTTTCGTACAAAAGTATATTAACTTTGGCACCACCTTTTAACCCTTAAATGTGAGAATGGTGGCGCTAAAAAGAAATACGTGTCCCTTAAACATATTTTTTTTTTTTTTTTATCACATATCCAATTTTTTTTATGATCGGGGATAACGTATCGGGACACTCCCCTTGTTAGTGTTTGTGTCATTCTTCTTTGTTTAATTTCAAGTTCCCTTCGCAATTCATAAGAGACTATAAAATTCACCATTTGTACATATTTTCAAATCCACATACAAGTGAAATTGTAGTATGAGTTTGTTTGTTTGTTGCTTAGTTCATGTGTGTTTTGCGTTTCCCCAAATGCGTGTTTGAGAAAATGTTACTGAAAATCAAAACTACGGAAATTCCCTGTAGGCACTTTGCTTGTCAACAACCAAATGTAAAATATAAATAAGTAAAGTAAATACAATTGCATGTATTAAAAAAAAAGTATATATTTAATCAGCAAACAATATGATAAAAAATATGTGATAAATTCGACATTCGTTTGTTTGTATTAGTGACTAACGAGGGACTATATTAGAGCATTTTCAGTTTACTTCAACGATCAATTTCTCGGTGATTTCCGATTTGATAATATTTGGTGACTAGGTTTGGCCGATTTTTATATGTGGTTAACCTGAAGCGTCGAAATATTAAAAAAGTAAGGATTGTGGACCTTTGAAAGGTCATAACTTGTTCTTGTTCATAACTTGTTCATAACTTTCCAAATATTTGTCAGTGAGTAAAAATATAATCAGAATTCCACATATAATAACATCTTATCTTAGACGATGATATTCGGTACAAAATTTAAACAGATATAATTTAATAAAATTGCATTTGTTTGAATCTAATCGTTTTTTTACGGAATACAATTTGGTTCGAAAAATTGGTCATTATTATATTATATCAGATATAATAAGGAACAATTTTTTTCGAGAAATGTCCACATGCAGGACATCATTTTTTTTTTAATTGGACATAAATATATCTGGTTTTATATAATTTATTCGCCATTAGGTACAATTTCTGTGGCTTGAAGTTATGCTTAAAAATTATATATACTGAAGTTGAGAACTAAATTCTGTAAAGTTTGTTCAATTCTATAGGCTTGATTTTATAAAGTTAAACATAGTGAAATGTTTAAAAAGCATAAATCAAAAGCCATTGAAATTATTTCAAACTGCTGTATGATAAAATTATCCAAAAGTAAGAAAATGCCCTTTAAATCTAATTCTAAAAAATGTAAAAATACACACGAAAGCAGAGATTCCGCAGAAGCAGAGAAGCAGAGATAATTTTTTTATAGATAAAAGATTTTACAATTCTAAGATTTCGCTGTAGAAGAAAATCATGAGAATGTAAGAGTTTTTATATGGCTTTTGACATTTTTAGTTTGATAACGCAAAATTTTGAATTGGGTAATAAATGATTTGTATTAACCGTACGATGCATACCCTACTTTTTATACGAGAACACACATGTTTGTGGCTAATAGCTTATTTTGGCTTTTTCTAATGTTTAAATGGTCCAATTTCATTATTTTTTTAAATGCGTATATTAATATTTTACAAATGTTTTAGTTATTGTTTTATGCAAATCTTCTACCTGTCTCTTGTAGGCAAAAAAGGTCACGGGCATGGGATAGCCAAAAGTTGTGTGTTTTTACGTAGGCTAAGCCGTTCCAGAGTTACAGCACTGTAAATGGGTGTGTGTTTACCTAGGTGTCGAATTTGGAAGCTCGTATCTCCTGAACCACTGATCCGAATTGGATCAAATAACCTTTAGAAGTTAAGCCGTTCCTACAGTTACAGCACTGCAAAGTTGCAAGTGGATACATTTGTACCCGGGTGTGTGTTTTAGGGTTAAATGTTTCAGAAATACTTTAATTAACTATATATCGATCATTTACTTTAAGAACGTGATAACTCAAAAAACATGATTTTTGAGTCAATGACGCAGAATTATTTGTTATATCACGTATCATATTGTGTAAAAAAATCGTATTGATAGCTTGTATACTCAACTATTGAGAGAAAGTATGTCGTTATTTTTTTTCTTCAAGGTGGGAGTAAATGGAAAACTTTAAACTCGTTTTCTGCAAAATCAAAATTTTTAAATTATGACGTTGTTGAAGTAAATGAGCGATATGAAGTAGAAAAGTTTTCGCTCTTCTATTTAAAATGGCAAATAATTTCAAATATTTTTTGTTTAGTTTGCATATCGTATTTTTTTTTTTTGCATATTTCCAGCGAGATCACAAAAAATGTTTTGACAAATTAGTTTTTTTCCACGTTTCAAATAAAAATTTTTAGCTTTCCATAATTTAAGTCATCACCAGCGAAGAAAAATTTGCATTTGTTGGGTTGGTGCGTTACATATCAATTTACTTTTTGCACCCTTAATAGGGGAATAGGTACCTGGGTACCTGTATGCATTCTATAAGGAGGCACATGAAAATGATTAATAAGTTGTTTTACGAACGTGTGATAATATATATACACTGAGGAACATAAGTATATCACAAACAAACAACTATCACTCTTGGTGCGCATCGATGGAATTATGCGCAAGGAACAATATTTGTCCATTCTGCATCAAAATCTTCCAGATGTAGTGGGTGTAAGATTTTAAAAAAAATATGGCAAAAGGAAAAAATTGAGTAAAGTTATAATTTTATATCATTAACCGTCGACACTTTGTACACTACAAGACAAAAAAATAACATTTCTCATACAATTTGTATGTTGGTACCCAGGTATCTATCCACCCTATAGAAGGTGTTTTTTTCCACACACATAAGGGTTAATCAAAAAAAGAATCTGTGAAAAATTTTCTAACTTTATTAAAAAATATAATAACCGGTTTCGTTAGAAGTAATAAGCTTTTCATTACTTTCAACAAATTTTTAATTGACTATAAATTACATTTTCTCTGTGTAGAAATTATCTCATCAATCATACTTTTTTGATTGATGTGTTATCATCAGAGGAGTCGAATATGTTTATTTTTTGCCATTTTTACTTACACATGTTTGCTTTTTTTAATCTTTAATTTTTGGGCTTAAAACAGCATTTTCTTAAGATTTTTGAATAGTGCAATATATTTTTTAGCCAAACCGTTAGATCAGATAATACACTGAGAGAATTTTCTGCATGATATTAATGAATTTTTGCATAGCAGCAATTATAGCTAATCCTAATTAAAGTTTATAAAAATGTATAAAAAAATATATTGTTTAACTAATAGTCTCAAACACTTAATATAAAAGTTCTTATTAAAAAAAAAAACAAGTCTCGGTAAAAGTAATAAGTTTTCAGTAATTTTAACAAATTTTTTGTTGTGGGCGTTGTGGTGTAATGGTTAGCGCGTTGGACTTTTACACAGAAGGTCCCGGGTTCGATCCCCGGTGCCGGCAACATCAAAATAATATGTATGAGTTTTTTCTATCCCTCATACGTATCGCAATGTCCACCTTCGGTGTTCCCATAGCAATTAACCCCACCGAAGTAAAATAATGAATCAGGGCTATGAACCAAAAAGCTTCAATAAGTTCGCCAACTCTCCATCAGGTGGCGGGCAACAACTGTTCTAAGACTTATCATCTCGCGCAATTACAGTGTTGCCATGTCTGAAGCCCTTCATCTTTCCCCACCTTTCATCTCTATACTATCCCTTTCCAAAGAAAGCAACACACTAAATATAGGAAGTATTTCCTTAGTGTTGCCTCTCTTTTTTAAAAAAAAAAAAAAAAAAAAAAAGATTGATGTGTTATCATCAGAGGAGGCGAATATGTTTATTTTTGTTTGCTATTTTTTGCCGTTTTTACTCACACATGTTTGCTTTTATGTAATTTTTCTGATTTTTCATTTTAGGACTTAAAAACAGAATTTTTTTTTGTTGAGATTTTTGAACTTGAAAACTGCTTTTTTCAGACATTCTTCGCTTTTAAAGATTGTTTCCCCATTTTTTTTTACTTTCTTTCAGAAAGTTAAATTTTTCCCCTTTTTTTAGCTTTGCTATTTTTACTTTTTTTTGCTTTTTTAACATAATTTTTTGCCACAAACACAACGGGTTTTGCCATTTTTTGTCTTATGTGGCTATCATAAACTGTCGAAATTATTGTAAAAAAATATTGATTTTTACACAATTATCCATTAACCAATAAATTTGAACATATAGTGCTTATTTAATAGAAAAAGTTTGACAAAGAAAAGAATCATGCCTATTATGCTGAATACCGAATAAAGGCCATATATTCTTGATGTATGAATAACAAAATTGTTTTAAGAAAACAATTTTAATCAACAAATATTCAAATGTAAATTACAAACATCAACTCAAACTTATTAGATATAGTGTATCACAATGGTATGATGACAAGAAAGATTTTGATTAGATTATAGAACAGTAATTATATGGAATAATGAAAACATAATAACGTGTTACACAATGCTCTGAATGAAATAATGGGGCAAACTAAGATGTATAGCATATCATCATGGGACTATTCAGGCATTTACTTCTTGTGTACAAATCGTATCAAATCATGAATGTATTTAGTGAGTAAATAATCGAACAATCATACAATACAAATTCTAAAGATTTACTTACATATGATTTCCATAGCAGCATTAGTACGAGGGCGGATCAATAAGTCCGTGACTTTTCGAACTTCCTCGTAGTTATATGAAATGCCAAACTGCTCCTATCAAGTACCACCTGTTAATAGACTATTGTCAAATTTTGAGCAAGTTCCGTCATTTACTTTGCGTTTAACAGCTATTCAAAATATAGAACATCGTGGATTTTTTTAAAAATTGAAAAAAGTGAATTTCGAGTGCTCATTAAACATTATTTTTTGCGAAAAAAAAACCGTCAATCAAACCAAGAAAAGCTTGATAAATACTGTGGGGACTCTGCATCATCGATTTCAATGGTAAAAAAGTGGTTTACTGACTTTCGTTGTGGTCGCACAAGTACAAATGACGCTGAACGTTCTAGATGTTCAGGTCAATACTCCCGAAAATGTAGAAAAATCCACGATATGGAAGAGTAAAAGTGCGTGAGATTGTTGATGCTGTAAGCATTTGATATGGTAGTGTGGTTTCGATTTTAAATGATCAGCTGGTTTTAAGAAAGCTGTCTGCAAGATGGGTGTCGCGTTTGATCTTAATTGACCATAAACGTAATAGTGGCCAATAAGGTGATGGCAACAGTTTTTGGGATGCACGAGGAATATTTCACATCGATTACCTTGAAAAAGGAAAAACAATAAACGGCGAATTTTGCCAACTTATTGGACCGATTTAATGAGGATTTAAAAAAAACGTCCCTATATGGCCAAGAAATGCCTATTTTATGAACCTCGAAAAATCCTATTTTTAGAAAGGGATACAAAAATTGGAGAAACGTTGATGTAAGTGTATTGAGCTAAAAGGAGATTATGTTGAAAAATAATTTTTTTTTTTTTTGCAAAAAAACTGTGTTTCATTCATTCATTCATTCGCCCTCGTATATACATTCGGTTGCTTCTTACTTTCAAAAAACCAAGAATTTTTGGCGCGACAACAATGGGTTATCGTAACAATCATAAAAAAGATTACCTAATTTTTTCGAAACTTTCAAAAAAAAAAAAAAAAAAATAGGGGTTGATACTAGACTTTGAAAATTTTCCTGATTTTCAAAAAGGACATATCGCTCATTTACTTCAAGAGCGTCACAAATGAAAAAACATGATATTTGAGTTAATGACGCAAAATTATTCGTTATATCACGCATCATATTGTGTAAAAAAGTCGTATTGATATCTTGTTCACTCACCTTTTGAGAGAAATTATGTCGTTACTTTTTTCTTCAAGGTGAGATTAAATTGAAAACTTTAAACTCGTTTTCTACAAAATCAAAATTTTTGAGTTATGGCGTTATTGAAGTAAATGAGCGATATATTCATAAAAATTATTTATTATTTTTTTATATTATATTTAACCCCTCAGGAAAAATAATAAAATATAATTTTCAGCAAAGAATATTAATTTTTATAAGTTTGTTAAATCTTAACCACACTAGGCCAACAAAAATCAAAAATTTGGCATATTTTCAAATTACCAATTATGAATTGCAAATTAAAAAAAAAAATATATATATATTTTTTTTTTTTATTTTTCTTCGATCTTTTTAAATAAATTTTTGTCTTTTGTTTTATTGAGCTATGTTATGATATTTCAATTATTTATACTTTGTTTTCTGGGTTAATTTTCAATTTGACATTAGAAAATATTTTATTTCCCGCCTTTTTTGTAATTATTATTTTTAAGTTTTTTAATTATAAAAAATTTTTCCCTGAAGAAGTCTTCCAAAGCGAAGACGAAATATTGGAAATAATAATTATAATTATAAAATAAAGGATCTTTAGCTCAATAAAACAAAAGACAAAAAAAATATATATAAAGAATGATACTGTTAAAATAAGTTTGGCTTTTTAAACACATCGCTCATTTACTTCAAGAACGTCACAACTCAGAAAACAGGATTTTTAAGTTAATGACGCAGAAATGTTCGTTATATCACATAACATATTGTGTAATTAGTATTGATATCCTATATACTCAACTCTTGAGAGAAATTATTTCGTTATTTTTTTCTTCAAGTTGGGAGTAAATTGAGTTGTGACGTTATTGAAGTAAATGAGCCACATTATGATGATTAAAAGAAAAATAACACTGAAGGGGTCATTGTTAGAATTGTTAGTTGGCGTGTGAGCAGATTTAATTTTGGCGAATTTTTAATAAGTCAGTATTTTTGATAAAAAAAAAGTAATACGTTTTTGATGAAAGAAACAACGCGCCGAAAGCCATAGTAGCTAGTACAGGTTAGGGTAATAGGATATAATTTGTAATTATATGATTATTAATTAATAAAAAAAAGAAAAAAAAAACTAAATTATGTACACTATAATCAAATTTTGTTTAAAATTACCCAACTTATAGTAGGATATATATTCTGTCAATATAATAAACAACTTAGAGTCAGCCCTAACTAAACTTTACGATTATTTTGCCAAATGTAAAATTTTAATAAACCCGGATAAAACGAAAGCCATATACTTTACGAGAAAACGAAAATCTTGCTTCACACCACAAAATCCTTTGTATCTTACAAATCACAATAACCCATGGGAAGATAGCGTTAAATATATAGGTGTTGCACTTGACAATAAATTAAATCTTAAAACCCATATTCCACATATTGTGGATAAAATAAATAAAGTCACACGAATTCTATATCCGTTAATAAACCGAAAATCGGATCTTTCAATCGATAATAAAAAGTTAATAATTTCACCAAATTATGTTTTATTGTACCGCTGACTGGTCTACGTCAGCGAGGATTGACATCTTCTGACAAAATGTTCAGTTAAATACGTTAATTTAGCGTTAACAGTAGGAAATCCAGCAAGTGTGTGAAGCCTTTAGGTTGAGTAATGCCAAGGCAGCCTAAAAATCATTTTAAGTAGTTTGTTATGTGCAACTTGAAGTTTTTTATATGACAACTTATGGTATCCCTGGTAAAATGCATTTTTTTAAATTCGTGGTTCAAACCGCTGCACAGTGTAAGATTTGGATATGTTAGCGGGATTTAATTAAAAAAAAATGTTGTCTCCTTTTTCAAAAAAGTTTATTGAATACGATAAATAACAACGCTGGTATTAATAAAAACAACGTTTAAAGTAAATATTTTTAACAACAAAAATATAACGGTATCACAAAGTTGAATTTTTTGAAGACTTAAAAACTCTTTATAGTGGTTGTTGAAAGTATGTAAACTTTGAAAGTTTGTATTTTTGCTGTTTCATGTTATTTTTTCGCAATTCGTTTTGAATATAAAAAAAAAAACAATACAGTTAATTAACAATAGTTGAAAAGTGTTTCAAAATAAATGGTTTAAAATTAAATTTGAAGTGATAACCGTGACATCCATTTAAGGTAAGGTTTTTATAATTACGAAATATTAAATGGAAAAGAAAATATAGTATTTAGTCGCATTTAGTGAACATTTTAAGACTACACTATTAAGCAGACTTGGGCGACGTCAATTACATTTCAAAATCGTTCGCTTGTGAAATTTTTCTATATCATTAATAATTTCAGACCTACGCTCACACTTGTGGGCTTAAACGCTTCGTTGGGAAATTTTCAATTTTGTCAATAGCAGACATGGGACATAATTCCAATATTTGTGTATTTAATTACAGGCCAATTACTTTTTAATGTTCAATTACATGTAATTGAGTGTAATTGAGTAATTGCTCTGTAATTATATACTAATCCCCATGTTTGGTATTAAAGATTTTACAAATTTTCCAAGAAAGCAATTAAGCTCACAAGTGTGAGTGTAGGTCTGATATTATTAAGATATATAAAAATTTCATAAGTAAACGATTTTGAAATGTAATTGACGTCGCCCAAGTCTGCTATTAAGAAACATTTGTTTTTGTAGTAACAGTAAAAAAACCTGCGCCAATTTGTGCCCGGATAAAGCCGACCCAAAAACTTATCATGCCCAATCAAATTTTTCAAAGTGAAATTTTTGAAGTCTGGTTGCCGACAGAGAAAAATGAAAGACATGACCGTGTTTTTGATTTTATATGTGGATATATAAGTACTGGGAGCGAAAAAATTGTTGATTTAACTACATTACATAATTTTGTAAGTACGTTTTGCCATCAATTAAAGTTAAAATGGCAGAAAGCACACAGAAAGAAATTGAGATTTTTGGAATGGAATGCTGATTGGCTTGGGAATATAATTGATTTAACAACACACAGAGAATTATTTAGTTAGAAAACCATAATGACCACCATGATTCCTGTAATATAATATAATTTCATTTACAGATACTTTTTATTTATGGTCAAAGAAAACTGTTTGATATTAAGACTAAATTTTTACTGTGATAACTAATTTATTTCCTCTGTATAATTCAGTGCGATATTTCCAACCAATTTCTATCAAAAAATTATTCCATACAAGACTTCAATGGTAGCAATCATATCAAAAATATAAAGATATGCATTTAAACTGATTTATTAGCTATACTAATAATTACCCAATAGAAGCAATCGAATTTGTTACAAAATTGTAAATTTAATATTGACTACCAACTGTTGGTGAAAATGCGTAAAAATATTCGGTTGTAACATCAAATTTACAAAATTATTTAAAATTCAACAAACTTTGTAAACCACAACTAAAGGAAAACTTTTTCAACTGATAAGTAATCATGAAATTTTTAAAACTGTCAACAATAAAAAAATAATGCTATAAACACATAGACGACTGCAGCTACACGACTACAGCCTGTCAAAAATAAAATACACACGTTTATATGAAAACGATTATTTTGGCACCAACACAACTACACGGCTACCCGACTACTTTTGCCGCTGTAGTCAACTTAGGTTAATTTCTATTTTTGTTGGCTGCAAAACAAAAATAGTGTTGACAATAAAACAAAATATGTAACAAATTAGTGCTTAAAAATATTTATTTTGTTAAACACAAAAAAACGTTGCAACATCAAATGGTATAATTGCATTAATATTCAAGAGGGGTTATATAAATTTATTTTCACGTTATAATAATGTATTATAAATAAGTAATTGTATTTTTAAGTGAACTTTATATACGTGTCTACAACCCAAGCATGTTGTTCTATTTTAATAAAGAAAAAAAAAAGATGTAATTGGCACTACTGAAACAAAATGTATTTGTATCAGGGATGTTAAATGGAGTTTTCAATTTTGTACCAACATCCAAAAAAAATTGTACTTTTGGACGTTGACGGTACCATTTTTTTTAAATTTATTAAAACAACAAAAAAAAATACATAAAAATTCTCTTGTACAGAAAAAAAACAAAACCTTCCAATAACATACATTATATGTATGAATAAAATAAGGCATAAAAAAGTCTTATGAATATATGAGACCAAATCATGGAATTATTTGTTTAGTTAATAAACTATTTGGAATTTCTACATCATAGCAGCATAAATTTGTCGCTCTTAACCAATCCTTAGTCTGTATGAGACTTGATAATGTTGGCTAATGTAGTCTGTTTCTTTCCTTAGTTTTTATTATATTTTGAAAAGAAAAAAACTCTTTCCACATTTGCAGACCAGTGTGGAATGGATAAATTCCAGCAACGACTAGAAATGTCTGGAAACATATTGACATTCAGTTCATTTTGAAAATTAGCTACTACCGACCAAAAACTACAAACGTTTTAATTTTTTAAACGACTTCAGTTAAAAAAATTTTAGTTTTTACTCTGGCTCAAGTAATATTTTTACTAAGAAGACAAGAATGGAGCAAAATTAATGATTAATCGGTTTTTGTTAAAGTTCTGCCTATTATGGAGGCTATAACTTTTCTAAAACATTGGGTTCTGATGAGATCTTTAACCAGATCGAAATACTAGTATTAACCTAGCTAATATGTTTGATTTGCTTTATTTTTGTAAATATACGGAGGTTGAGAGCTCGTTCTAAATTAAACATATATAAGATTGTTTGGAATTTTCTTTCATTTCTTTAACAATAATTTAATTTTCGTTTGAGTTTGAATTTCAACGTCTTTTTCAGACAATTGCAGTTAATACTATAATTAATATGCAATTTTATTTAATTTAATTGTGAAAGGCGTGGTAGAGAAGAATGAGTGTATTTTCTAAAAATCATAACTACATTGCAAATATTCAATTTTTTCTGAATCAGACTGCGCAGTTTCTGGTATTGAACGTTCGTCAGTGACCCTGTTTTTTTTTTGAATTTTTGAATAATGTAATATTTGTTATGTTTTTATTTGTTCGATTGCGTCTATATGAAATTTGTCTGTGCAATCACTGACCGTGGTATAGATAAACTGATTTCTAATGCCACATGCACGTTAGACAGAGCGCTTAGCCCTCTGAGCTATAGTTAGGTCGAGTTTTGTTGTGATTAAAACTAGTTTTATTCAATACACGGTGTTTTTGTTCTTGCATACATAATCTCAGAAGTACAACTCCAACAACACAACAGTTCTATTTTTAGAAACTCACCTCACTCTAATGTCCACTGTTTTCCCATATGTTATAAGTGATGCCATATCTATATATCAATTTTCACTTCTTCAGAATTTTAATAAATTCAAAATAAAAGTGAAGTTGGCTGCAGCAAGTGTCAATATATGTAAGAGCTGCCAGATAAATTTTGTAAAAAATCGTAAATTTTTAATCGATATTAAAAAAAAAAAATTGCCAACTTTATTCTTCAAAATCCTTAAAATGATGATAAATCGTAAAATCTGGCGGATATAGTCGCATATATTTTAAGAGCTCATTACATAAAACGAATAAATGCAATGAAAAAGGACACAATAACAATTTGTTTGCTATACTAAAAATTCAAAAAGGGGAAAAATTAAAAATGTTTAAATTGTACCAAATGAGTAGCGGTAGTACCACGGTACTTTAGAAGGTCAAAATGTACCAAACAAAGTACAATTGTACCAACTTTAACATCCCTGATTTGTATAAAAAACAGCTATTGATATTTTTAAATTGAATCGTGATCAGCTGTTTACTATGCTGCTGTCGTTTCCAAAATAATAAGTAGCTGACCACACGGCGACGATTGCAGTCAACGGCATTTGCAGTCGTGTAGCTCTGCAGTCTGCTGTGGTCTATGTGTTTATAGCATAAAAATCAAATTTAAACGTCAAAGAAAAATACAAAAAAAAATTAAAATTGATTTGTAATATAAAAATACAATGTAGATGTTTCTAAATTATTATTTAATAAAACCTCAGGAATCAAAAGAGAAACAACAGTTATTAAGGTGCAGATTTTACTCAAATCTTGGTGAAGATTCGTTGGAGGTATGTTGATACGAAATATATGTATGTAGTTCCAAAAAAGTTCGTTTATGATTGCGTATCTTTGTACAGGTTGCATCAGACAATTTCCAGGTTTTGAACTAAACAATCCGAAATAAATATACAAATTTGTCAAGGCCGTGACACAACCATTCAAATTCAAGATACTAGCAGGATAATCAAGAAACGGGATTAATTCAGGAGCCGCTTTTAGTGCAAGCATGGTGAATTGTAATATTTAAATTATATTCCATACCAAAACCACTTAAACGGATACTGACAATTTATTTTCATGAAAGTAAAATGCATTCATTTCATCATTGAGTGTAATAATGTAAGTAAAGGAATATGACATAGAGCTTAACAGGATGCTGAAGATTCCGAAACACTTTATCTGAAGAAAACTCTCTTGATTTTAAAGTACGTTTCTTATGGCGAATCGTCGAATTTTAAAGCAGTTTTTTGAATAAAAATATTTTTAGTGTAGAATATTTAAAAAATATTCTCAGAATTCAAAAAAATTCCTATAGTAAAACATAAAAATACCAAATTTTTCTAAAAATGTTTCTGTTAAAACGGTTTTTATCTAAAGATTTTCTTTTTTTAAAAGCTACAGAGCTGAATGTTTTCTTATAAAAAAACTCAGATTTCGATGTCGAAATATGGAAATTTTGCGCACCACAATATTATGTATATAAAGAAAAAATAAATCATTGAATAGTGTAAGACTTTGCTATTTAAATTAGCCAACGGGTGAGAGTGTTTCTTCTTAAAATTCTCCTAAATATGTTTTTTTTTTTTTATTTTCCATAGGAAACCACCACCAAATACATTTTTATGATTTATTCTGTAAAATAGAATGTTTTTTTTACCTCATATTACAATTATATTTCCATTTGTATGTAAATATTTATTAAATAATTTAATAAACATATAAAAATAAGCTGGAAACTGTGTTTAATTTCTATAAATTCGGTAAGATCATTGAAATAAATTCGATTGAATCAACAACCACATAAATTAAGTTCGGTAGATACAATTAATAATGAAAATAAATGCAACCAAATTATTTTAAAGTTATAATAGAGAATTGGTTGCAACTATTGAATTCACAAACAAATTTTTATATAGTTCATGTAACTACGAAAATTCGGTTGGCAAAAAATTCGGTTGTAGCAATGAATATGTTTTCTGCGTGAAGATTTGTTTGTGAAGCCAACACTCAAACAACACGTGGAAGGCCAAAAAAAAAAAAAACATTTGAAGTTTGTTGCGAAAGAACAAAAAAAAAAGGAAAGCAAAGAAATTGTTAAATACGTCAGACCATGAAAAAGTATTAATGGCAGCTGAAATTAAAATTCGGTCATCGGGAAAGCGTTCGTCGGCTGCAATCTTTAACGAACTAATTACAGCTTCTCCAAAAAAGGTACTGCCCTTAAAAAATCAGGGGTATTCAAGATAATCAAGTAGGGCTTTCTCCTGACGCAGCTCTGGCACTTATGATCGATTGTGATTTATCAACTCATAATTACCGTATGTTAAGACAACATTTAAAATATATTAGTCCTAAGATATTACCATGCTATGATTAATCAACAAATAAATGCATTTGTGCTATCCACGTAATACTAATATCACTGAATCTTATGCTGATATTAGCCAACAGTCACTGCTGGATCATATTGTATTAAGATTATGCTTAACTCTAGAAGACGTTTTTTTTTATTAATTTCTGAGAAATTTGATGAGGTTCACTTCATTGTAAAATGGGGTTGTGATGGTGCAGAGCAAAATCAATACAAACAAAAAATCACTGAAGAATCTGGCTCAGACCAAAGTTTTTTTAGTATTTCAATGGTTCCTATTGAAATGTTTATAAAGCCAACTAATTGTAAACAGAAAACTATAATTTGGAAAAACCCTGCTCCATCGTCCACTAGATACTGCCGTCCGATTAAATTTTTTTTGCCAAAGAGAATAAAGAATTAATTTCAAATGAAATATCACTCATGAATACTCAAATCGATTACACAAAACAGATTTAAAACTGAAACAGGCTTGCTTAGAGATATGCCTCGAGACAAATCTGGCAACTCTAATGACGGTAACACCGTACGACGTTTTTTTCGAAATGCAGATAAATCAGCAGATATTACAAGTATAGAAATGGAACTAATTAAACATTTCATATTATACTAGAATGTATAAGTTCAGGTTATCCAATAAATATTATAGCTTTCGAACAATTTGCAACGACTACAAGAGCTATATATTTAAAAAACTATTCATCGTACAACATGCCAGTAACAGTTCATAAGGTTCTCTTCCATGGAAAGGAAGTAATAAAAAGTAGTATACTTCCTATTGGACAGTTGTCTAAAGAAGCTCAGGCAGCTAGAAATAAGGACAATAGAATTCACACAATACTGATTTACTACATAGACTTTTAATATCATCAGATCCAGTTATATGCAGTTTGCGCAAGCCACCTAAAACCAAAAAAGCGATTTTAACAAAAGAAATTTTAACACTATTGAAAGATCCAGAAATATATTTCACTGATTCTGCTGAAGAATGAAACAGTATTTTACTTTTATATTTCAATATGTGTTAATATATGAATTAAGTTAATTAATATAAAAAAAAACAAAATATCTTGCTATTTTTTGAAATAAGCTGACCATGTCCACTAAAAACATTTTTCTTACTAAATTAGTTTATTTTATTAAATATCAATTGTTAAAAGTTAAAAAAAAAAATTTAATTTTAAAATTTGTATGAGAGGTAGGCGTTATATTGCCACGCAAACCTCAAGCTTTTCACAAAAGTTGTGTTAGGTCATAAAAATAAAGTGTTCCAAAAATCATTTAATTATCTCTACTCGTTTTGGAATTATCGAATTAAGTCCCTCTAAATTACTTAAACATCTGACACAGCGCGCTGTAATTAAAAAAAATGGTTTTCTAAATTGTTAAAAAAAGTATATGTTAATTACAAATTATTCCATCTATACCGTCACCAAATCCATTTGTGGTATTTCTGCATGTTGCTGAGTTATCGGCTGTTTAGTTAAATTTGTTCACATTTTTATTCATAACTCAGGATATCGTGAGAGCTCCACATAGGGATTTGGACACGGCATAGGCAATTAATTTATATTTAACATATATTTATTTTTTTAAACAATTTAATAAACCAGTTTTTGAAATACAGCTTTTTGAAACACGGTTTTTGAAAACAATGCATTTTTGCGTGGAGAAGTGAATAATTGTGTGCTCTAGTAAAACTACACCTAAAGTAGCTTTGAAATGAGGTATCAATGACTCTCGTAGCTTAAGCCGTTAAAAAGTACGACTAATTTTTAAAAATTTTCAAATATTTTTCATATTTTGAAACGCGATATTTCAAGATAAGCTATGTTTAGCTGTTCTTCATTTGGACGAGTTTATAGTTATATGATGTACATATACTATACCAAGTTTGGTTGAAATCAGAAGGGGTGGAGGAAATCGAGTGGGTTTATTTTATGTGTTTTCAATCACATGTTTCTAATCAATACGAACCAAGCTCCAGTTAACTGAAGGACATTTGCCTTAAAAAATAACGATATTAAATGATGCATGTTAAAAAATTATTTTTTTATTTACCCCATAGTAAATACACACTAATTATTTTCAAAAAAAAATGTCAAAAACTTTGAATTTCAAATAGAATTTTCGGAAAATTTTGATACTAAAGCGATGGTTTTTTCGCCGAAATTAATTAAGTGGATTATAAATAACCATCATGTGCTAAAATTTTGCAAATTCGATTAAGGGATTTTATAATATTCACAAAAATTAAAAATAAGTGAAGCTTTCATTTAATTGCAAGGATATCCTACATTCTTCGTACAATTGCAATTTATTGATATGGATTTAAATGCTTAAAGTCCATATTTTAAAACCACATTAAAAGTTATTCATAGTTTTTCCAGGTATATGAATTATTAAGAAATTTTAAAGAAAAAACTAGATTTTTGGTTTAAATTCGTGAATATTTCGAAAACTGGAGTTAATATTAAATTTTGTGTTCACATTTGAGATCTATATCCTAAAATCATCTCCGATGCATTTTTTATGTTTAACAGTGTAATTTCATTGATTTTCCCCTTCGTTGTTTAAATTTAAACTATAGCGGAGCCCAAAGTAATTTTGTCTACTGTATTAAGCTATATACAGACGGTGGTCAGATCTTAAAATATTGTAAGATCTGGCAATGTACTGACAATGAAACATGTTTAGCAAAAGGTAAATTGTCAGGTCGATTGTAGACGATTGTAAGAAAACCTTTCAATTTCATTGCCGGACAATTGTACAACAATAATTTATCTTCCAACGAAAATTGTCAGTTCACACGGTTGTCAGATTCTTTTATGGCAAAAATGAACGATATGGAATGAAACGGGAATGATTGGAATCGGAAACACTGTACACATTTGTGTTGTCGGTGTACACCTTTTCGTTAAGGTCTGCAAAAATGTTGTCCCAATTTGCGATATCATGCTTAGTTTTCGAGATACAATCTATTTTACAAAATGGCGATATTTTTAAATGTCCAGTATCTCCAAAACTAGCGAGATAGACCAAAACGCACAAAATTTTTGCTCCGCAGGAGTATTAATAGACCCTTACAACATAAATAGGCTAGGTCCGAGAGAGATCCCAAGAGAAACATTTCTGTGACAATACTGCCATTGTCAGATTTATTAATTTAAACACAGCTGCCAATAAAAAATTGGTTACAATGTCTTGCAATTATCTGACAATGGCAACGTAGGATGTTCACACGAATGTCAGATGTCTGACAATATTATTGTCTTACAATATACAGACAATGCTTTTTTCTGACAATTCTGCAAGACAAAAGTTGTAAGTTCACACTGTTGTTACACACTTCCTGAACATTTTTGTGACATATTGGAAGATCTGACAACCGTCTGTACATAGCTTTATACTGGGTACTGGTATAATAATTTTAAGCACTCTCAATAAAAATTACTTTTTGATTTTTATATAATTAAATTTGCCATCAATTTGACCTCATTTAATATTAAAATTATAGTTTGATTTAAAAAATAAGCAACAAAAAAACTTAAGTTTATAAAATTAATTTAAATGTATAAGTGACATTTAACATAATAAAAAGTGATGGCTTGCTAGTAATTTCTCCATTGTAACTATATGAGGGTGGATTGTTTGTAATTTTTTGTAAATCAGAACAATTTGAAAACTAAAGTACCAGTATTTTGAAATCGGAAGAAAAATTAAATGTAATAAGAAACTATTTGCTAATACCAATTTCAACTTTTTGCAACTATTTTCAAATAGGCTTGGTACGCTGAATCCAAATTTTTCAAACATTTTTGTTCTCATTTGCAGTTTTTTAAAATATCTCGGTTTTTTATTTACATTATTCATCCCATTTTTTCGTATATGTT
>CM037851.1:88976292-88991379 GCA_021234595.1 Delia radicum | reverse complement strand
TTTAGGTCAATTGACTCCTCATTCCCTATAGGGATAGTATACAGATAGTACAGATATATAGTATAGTATCTTGAAAATTTAAAAACATGGACAAAGTTAAAGTATCCCATAAAAAAAATTAAAATTAATTTAAAAAAAATAGTCTGTTTTTTGCTATTTTAGTGCAAAAATTGTCAAAACTGGCATCACACAGCACATACGAGAATATTTGGTACGCCTTTAATATACAGTACCTACAGTTTATCCATATCCAATAGCGAATATTAATAATATCGGGTGTTTTTTTTATAGAGTGACACAAGCTTATATCATATTAAAAACAAGGAAAATATATTTTTAATATCAATGAAACGGGCTTTATTGTAAAGAAAAATTTAAGAAATTAATGTTTAAATATGATTTCTGCCATGTGGCCGGCGCGAAGAAGTCGCAATCTGGATCGTCGTAGACAACTGACTTAACATAACCCCAGAGAAAATAATCCAATGTGGTTAAATCACACGATCTTGATGGCCAATTAATTGGGCCATTACGTGAAATTATTTTTACATCAAAAGTTTCTTTAAGTAAATCCCATTGTAGCGCCCGCTGTGTGGCATGTGGCTCAGCAAGATTAAAGTCACGTAATTGAGGTATGAAAAAATTTCGATCATGTTCCTATAACCGTTCACCATTGACAGTAACATTCTGACCATCATCGTTTTTGAAGACATATGTGCCAATGACTCCGCCAGCCAATAAAGCGCACCAAAAAGTAATTTTTTAGGATGTAATGGTGTTTTGACAAAAGCTTGTGGATTCTCCACACTATCAAATGCTACAATTCTGCTTATTTATGTACCCATTCAATCAAAAAATGGGATTAATAGGAAAATAAGATTTGAATGGAAAATTCAAAATCAAGTTTGACAAATAGAACAATTATTTTGATAAAAAATTTCAACAATTTGCACGCGTTGCTCTTGTGTAAGTCGATTCATAATAAAATTTCAAGGAAAACTAAACACAAAGCAACTATCAGCTGTTAAAATCGGAAGTCAAATAAAGCAGTGATGCCAACTCAAAGTTGTGACACTGTAAAAAAAAAACTCTTTATATATCAGCCATTTCACTGTATACCGTCCAAAAAAGGGCATTCAGAAACTGTATAAAGCCTAAAATATTACCTTTGTTACAAAATGATTTTAAAATTTATATATAAAATAAACTTAGAAAAGTTTAGAAATGTTGAGGTTAAGAAGAAGAACAAATGTTTTTCTCTAAAAATTATAAACACTATTAATTTTTAAATCAGACTAGACTAGTTTCTTAATTTTTTATACACAGGCGTCATCAGTGATTTTCCATTCAAATTGCATTATTAAGAAATGTTTATTCCGTGTTTTTTGTATAGAAATTTTTGAATCATTTTGTGACAAAATTGTTTTGTTTGTCTTCTTTAAATTAATTTTAATTTTTTCATTAAATATTATATTTATATTTAATTAAAATTTTATTAAAGTGAATTTTTAAAGCATTTAGGCTAAATGATTTAGCAAAAATCCTCATAAAGTTGCTAGAAAGAAGCATGTATCAAAGGTGTAGGAAAATCTTCTTATATTGTTAAATTCTTAACAAAATACAAATAACATTTTAGAAAGGATGAGGCTTAAAAGAAGAATAAACGTTTTTCTCTTAAAATTATAAACACTATTAATTTTCAAATCAGACTGGACTAGTTTCTGCGCTTTTTTTAATGGACACGCGAATTATGAGTTATTAAATCAAAACACAACGTTTATTACACAATGATCAGATTAAGACTGAAATATATTTCTTATCAATATAATTTTGAAAATCACAATTAAAAAGCTTAAAACTAAAATAAGAAATAAGAAGAAGAGTAAACATAGAAAAAGAATAAATTATAATGGAAAGTTAATGACAACGAATTAGAGTTACCGATTGGTAATGTTATCGTAACTGCTCCCCTCACAAATAAAGGACACTCCCGAGTCCTTTAAAATAATAACTAATTTAATATATATATACATTATTAAGAAAAATAGATAATTACAAATATGTACTGTTTAAATTACAGTTTAAGAAAAGTTAATTATACAGGATTTGAAAATATGTGTTTTATTTAATTTACATATACATTTTACCTTATATTTGTTAATTGTTTTATATATATATTTATTTTTTATTTAAATATTAGCAAAATATTAATATTATTTAATTTTTCATTTTGTATTCAAGAATTCATGTACTTTTTTTTTTTTGTTAAATGGTTTATAAAAATTATATTTAATTATATTGAATAGTAATTTTATACAAATTAATTATAAAATATTTTTTTTTTAAATATTACTAAAACGATTTTTTTTTTTCATTTTAAGCAGTGTCATCATATTGCCCTATATTAATTATACCATCGTACTTTGCCTTCCTCTTGATATTTGAACTATGTACATTTTCTAATTTACTCATTCGAAATTTAGGTTGTTCTTTGTCTTAATGCTTATAATTTTTAATGTAACCAGTATCTCCGTGTCAATATCAGGTTCCCTATTCATATTTCTTTATCAATATAACTCTGTTTATTAGCTACGATTATGTCATAAATATTCGATTTATTACAATTTCCAAATTCTACATTAATCGGTTTTTCCTTGATAGCGGAGTGGTAACTATTATTATAATATTCTATTGACTTACTAATTTTGTCCTTAATACTCAAAGAGTTTTGCTCAATTGTCAATACTCTAATCTTTTCGCTGAGTGTACTATGCAGTCTCTCTACATCAGCATTTCCTTTGTGGCTATTAGGTTTAACTAGGTGGAGTTCAATATTTTCACATCGCAAAAAAATCCTTTATGTTAACACTCTTAAACTCATTGTCAGTAACCAATTTCTGAAAATATCCCTTTTGAGACTTATACAACCTAAGCTTCTCATTATAGTCTGATTTGTCCTATCTTCCAAATAATAAGCCGTGGCAAATTTTGAGAATTTGTCAATGAATGTGAGAAAATTTGACTTAGAGTCCGTATAAATATCCATGTGAATTATCTGTCCAACATCCTCCGGTGTCTCAGTCAAGTAAATTTCGGCCTCATAGGATTTCTGTTCAAATTTTGCCCTATTACATATATCGCAATTATTGACGTATTTCTGAAATAAAATTCTCAAATTTGAAATATACCCTCCTTTTCAATCCCTCGTAGTTCTCGTTAATTCCTGTATGTCCTGTCTCATTCCTGTGATAATGGTGAATTTGCCTATAAGTCTCATCCTCTGATGGCATGTCTAGAGCATGGTAAGCACACATTACAAATTTAACACTATTATCTCCTTCAAATAAATCAATAATTGCCCTTTGTAATATATTATATTTATGGTCATTAATTCCGTAAAAATACCAACTTTTCCTTTATCTACATTCCGCCTCAATATATTGGCCAAATTGTTTTCTAAATCCGCAGAATTAATGTAAATTTTCCTGTTGCCATGTTTCATTTCGAATTCCTTTGTCTTGTCATCGGTTAGAATAATCTGGGTTTTAAATCTATTAACTATCGTATCTAATATACCAATATGATCATGTCTGTCCTCTTCTTGGGAATGTATTGTAGCCATTGTGCTTCCAATATTATTACTCAATGAATTATCACTACCAGTACAATCCAAAAGATTCACCTCATTAGGACCACTATTTATCCTACTTAAAAAGTCCGCGACATGATTATCCTTCCCCTTTATGTAATTAACAGTCAGGTTGAAATCACTAAGTTTTATAATCCACCTATAAAGCCTAGGATACAATTCCCTGCTCTGCGACTTGACAAATAACCACCTTAATGGCTGATGATCAGACAGGACTTCAAACTTTACGCCGTATAAATAAGGCCGAAAATAGTTTGTTGCCCATACTAATCGCAAAAGCTCCTTTTCAGTAGCCGAGTAATTCTTTTCGTGCTCATTTAATGTCCTGCTAGCAAAACAAATTGGGTGTCCATTTTGCTGTAACACGGCACCTATTGAATTCAAGCTAGCATCCGTTACAAGCTGAAAAGTTTTATTAAAATCCGGATATCGCAACACAGGAGCTTCAGTCAGAATTTTCTTTAACTTCTCAAAGGCGTTATAAATTTGACATCCTTTTCGATAATACCCAGACATACTTAGAAAAGATTTAATCCCTTAACGGTGTTTGGCAATTTAAGATTCAAATAGTATCGACTTTAGCCGAATTAGGTTTAACACCTTCAGGTGTCAATATATGTCCTAGATATAAAGTTTCCCTTGCAAAAAATTTACATTTATTTATCTGAATTTGAGATTGGCTTCTCTCAATTTTGAAATACCTTGTCTATATTGCAAAGATGCTCCTGAAGCTAGTTGAAAATATCAATATGTCGTCCAAATATACAACACATATTTTATTTATAAGATCACGGAGAACATAGTTAATAAGTCTCTGGAACGTAGCCGGAGCATTTTTTAAGCCGAAAGGCATTCGAACGAATTCATAGTGGCCATATGGGTGTAGAAAATGCGGTCTTTGTTCTATCTTCTTCTTTTACAATAATTTGATGAAAACCCTTTGCCAAATCTATCGTAGAGAAGTACTGGGCACGTCCTAGTTTATCTAAAATGTTATCAATATTGGGAATAGGAAATCTATCATCTATTGTCACATCGTTTAATTTTCGATAATCTATTACTATTCTCCACTTTTTTTTTTCGAACTATACATTTTCTTCGGCACTATCCACAATGGGCTGTTATATGGTGAATTGCTCTCTGTAATAATACCTTGTCTCAACATATCATCAATCTGATTGCAAATCTCTCACTCGTGAATATGTGGTAGCGATACATTTTCGTATAAACTGGTCTATCATCTATTGTCCTTATCTCATGTTCAATCATATTCGTGTTGCCCAATATCTGTCCCTCTACAAATATCAAATCCTCATATGAATTCAATATATGCTCTAAACTAGAGTGTTCCTCTCTGTTCAAAACCGCTATATAAATTTTTCAAAACATTTTCATTAATACCTATCTTCTCCAATTGATGTAACTCATCAATACTATAAGGACAAGTTTAATAAAAATCTCTTATCTTCCCATTTACTATCATAGTATCATTTTCCAAATTTATTATAGCAGCCAAAGGTTTCAAAACATTTTGACCCAAAATAGCATTAAATTTTCTTCCCTTAAATGACGTCAATTTCCACGACATTGTCGCATCTTCGTTAAACTCTAGTGGTAATTCCGTAATAATTTCATGATATATGCAACCCCTACCGATCATACACGTAAATGGAATAGGCTTATCTAATAATAATCTTTTATATTGAGGTAGTTTTTCAACATCTAATAAGGATGTTGTAGAACCTGTATCAATAAGGGCTTTTATTGGCGTTAGGTAATAGCGTCCAAAACCATAAAGCCCAAAAACCAAAATGTCATCTCGCCCAAAAACAGTCTGTATATTTGTTGTTGTAAATTTTTTTGATTTTTGGGGCAACATGGCATCGAGTTTGGTGAATATGACATTTTTTTTAGGTAACGCCCAAATTTTTAGCCCAAAAATTCCAGCCTTGAAAATGTTATAGTGCCCGAAATAAAGGAGAGTTGAGTTAATATTTTTAATAAAAAGTAAGAAAACATTTATTCAATTTTCTAATAGAAATATTTAACAAACAAAATTTTGTGAATATTTGTAATATTCAATATTTAACAAAAAAAAAAAACAAAAAACGTACTTTCATACATATATCTATAAAACAAAACTACATCCAATGCATTAATCTTATTCAATGTGTTACAGACAAAACAAACAAAAAACATTTCTCAATTAAAATATGTAATAGTGTTTTTAAATTTAAATATAATCGTAAATAATTTATAAGTAAACTTGGCATTACGTCAACAATAATTCTTCTCTGCAATAGGGGCATTTAGCATTCATAGCATTATTCGCGATAGCCTGTGCCTGTAATTTTATACAGCATACATTACACATTTTAAGGTGTCTACATGGAAGTACTAGCATGTTTGGGGCAACGTCATGACAAATGACGCAAAGTGAAGCTGAAGCGTTTTCGTTACAATCATTTGTTTCGCCATCCTCACTAGATTCATCATATGAATCATAAGCAGGAGGCTCCTCAAATATATCTTCCAACGGTTCTCTTTCGGAGCAAATGTGATTATTCGGATAAACTAATCTATTTAAGAACGCATATGTAGTTATTTTTCCCTTTTCTAAATCCTCAATTGCATTCGTTATTTTTGTATTTGCATCTCTGCTAAGCTTTCTTTTTTTGCTTGCACCAAAAGATCCGCCGCTATCTGTGAGGATTTTAAAAAGACGACTTTTTTCAAATTCTTCCTAGTTTAATGCAAGAACAAATTTAAAAAAATTTCCATTTGGTTTAATTAATCGTCCTAAAACACCGTTGTACGCTTCCACAGAAGAAGTTGTACGAAAGACTCTTTAAACAACACACAATTGTTCGGGTCCAACCTGCAAATATGAAATCTTATAAAAAATGGAACGTAATTTAACAAACTAAAGCCATATAATTACCTTTTGAAGCCACTCTTTTTCAAAATACTCCAAAAAAACCATTAAATGTTCCACCTTTGTCATTATTTTGATATCAGTTTTTACCCTCTCGAAAACATCGATTATCGAGTAAGATGGTAAAAGTGGAAGGGCAAGGATTTTATGATAACATAAGGAAATATTTTTGTTGTTGCGAATAGAGGACATCAATGGTTTAAACTTAATAGAAATTTTACGTCTAATTGCCTGGCAATAATGGAACCAGCACCTTTTAAAGTAGCTTGTGGAAAGCATTCTTTAAAGATTTCGCAAACCCCTCTCGTAGTCGAGCATAAAACTTCCAGGTTCAAATTTAAAAATAGAACTATTTATATAGTTCAATAAATGCGAATAGCATTTTGAAGATTTGTTTGTAGTCAAAATAAAAAAAGCGGAAAAACCTGAAAAAAATAAGGATTTATCAGATCATAAAAATTTATAAAAAATGTTATTTATTCTAAATATTGAATATAAATTATAAGCAACTGATTGAAACAGCCGACTGGAACTACCTTAAATGTTCCATCAATTAAATATCGTCTCTGACCTACGCTGATATTTTCAACAATGCCTTGCATTATTGCTTCTGATGCAATATGCAGTATGAAAATTCTGGTTCCGAAATGCAAGCTTTGTAAAAAGGTCGTGTGAAATCAGGATCTCTTGATAGTCCATAGCTTTTCCAAATAAACTCGTGCTGGAAGGACTCAATGACATACAATGGTGTTCGAGGAGATTTTAAAAAAATATTCGATGAAATCCTTTCTAGCGTTCTTCGCATTTGTGTGTAGACTAAACTTTTTGTGCCCTCCGGATTACTGTATACGAAAGAGATAAATAAAATTACTCAACCAATCCCCGATAAACTTATTGGAAGCCTGTGGCCTGCCGTGCCGCACCGGCCGCGCGGCGGGTCGCTAGCGGCGCGGCCGGCGCGGCACGGCAGGCCACAACGCGGCCGGCGCGGCACGGCAGGCCACAGCGCTTCCAATACGTTAATTGCGCATTAACCACTTACCTTTCGCAAACATTTTGAAAAACTTTTCGTAATCCGCTTGAAGCATTAGTATCACT
Organism: Delia radicum; assembly: GCA_021234595.1. NCBI lineage: Eukaryota > Metazoa > Arthropoda > Insecta > Diptera > Anthomyiidae > Delia > Delia radicum. The sequence continues at coordinate 88,983,697 of CM037851.1, read as the reverse complement.
TAGAAGTACTGTGGGGCTTCTACATTGCTCCTTTATATTCTCAATTGCTTTTAGTTCATTAAATAAATTTTCTTGACTAGGATGATTAATATGATCAACATTTTTACACTTTTCACAGATTTGGGTTAGATGAAATTGAAATACGTGCTTTACAATTTGAATAATACACTTGTAAAATATTTTGCCTTTATAACAAGATTTTTTTTATATAACTGTTTGTCACTGGATAAATAAACTAATTTGGAATCAATTCTTTTACCGGTAACGTATTCAAAATTTTCCGGCTCCATCTCGTATAATCACGACCGCACTATAGTAAAGAATACAATATACTGTATACCATGTACCATAAATGTTAAATGTAAAATACTAGTATTAAGTAGAGACAAAAAAGTAACGGTTTTACTGTCTTGTATTTTTAAGAATTATCTAATTTAAGCAAATGTCATATTGCCCAAAAAAAACCTTTAGGCAATATGACATTGCATTTGGGTGATATGACAATTCTGTACATAAACTTTTGGGCAATATGCTAGCCTTTTGGGCGATATGACCTTTCGGTTTTTGGGCTTTATGGTTTTGGACGCTAATTACCTAACGCGCTTTTATTCTATCACTACCGATTGTAAGGTGAATTAACGGAAGTGTCTTGACGAGGCTGTTGTATGAAAATTTACTTGCTCATCATCACAATAATCCTCAACTTCCTGAATGTGATCAATCTCCATCTGAGAACTATTCTGACCAAAATTTCCACTATTCTGATATTGATTTGATCCACGATTATGCTGAAAATTTCTATTGTTTCTATTGTTACCTGAACTAGGCATGTTTGAGCTATTATTATTATTATTAGAATTATAATTTCTGTTCTGGTAAGTGTTTGAGTTTTGTCTATTTGAACTATACTGACTATTCTATTATCATTGAATTGGACTTTATTTCTATCAGTACGATGGTTTTCTTTACGCATATTTGCAGTAAATTTATTTGTCTCAATATTGTTTCTAATTAAACCCTCTCTTTCTAATATGTTAAAGGCATCTCTTAATTTCGATATATTTCTATTAATAATTACCGAGGCTAAATTAACGTCAATATTATTAATAAATGTCTTCAAAATAATTTTTTCAGCATATGATGGGCTGAATTCTAATGGCTTTTCAGTATCATATTCGTATTTCTCATTAATCTTGCACAAAATATTTCTTAAAGACTTAAAATAACTTACTAAACCATTGTTTTTTTGAGCAAAACGCCTCTTGGTAGAGTTGGTGATACGTCTCCTTCACACCAAAGTTGCAAATTAAAGTGTCTTTAAGCTCCTCCCATGTTGGATTTGGCCCCAACGTTCTTAAAACATGAAAAGCCTCCCCTTGCACTTTATTCAAATAACTCGTTTAAAAATATAATCTTTTGCATCGGGAACTGTTTCTACGAGAGCAAATAAGGTTTCCACCTCACGTATAAATGAAGTTAGTGCAAATGTGTCGTCCCCTCTAAACTCATTTATTCGCTGAGCATCTTTTAAAACTTCGTTTATGGATAGAGAAAAAGCCATGATGATTAAAGTATGTGTTTGTTTTATGTAATTAACAAAATTCTTAGAGCTGAGTGTGTTTCCAATTAATTTATAAATTTGTTGTTTATTTTTTGTCGATATTGTTGTGCTAGATTTTTATATAAATATTACTCAAATATTTGTATTGTTTGTTCTCTTTATTATTGTTTACATTGTTTTTGCTCGTGTCTCTTAAATCACACTCATGATGATACTTTTCTCTTCTTTTCTCTTTTTATTTAACTTTTGTGTTGTCTTCAAGACATTATAAAGTGAATTTTTAAATCTGGTAGTTAACGGTCATTTTCAAATTATTAATAATTATTGCCTTTTGTTGTCAAAAGCTTTTTATGAATTTTTTTTTTTGGTTTAACTTCTTTCAAAAATTCTTCTTTATTTGTTTTTCTTGATTTTTTTTTTTTTTAGACGTTGAAATGATTTTTTAAATTTTGTTACCAACGGTCATTTCAAACATTTGTTGATATTTGTTGTTTGTTTTTTTTTTTTTTTAAAGCTTTTTTGTTTATTTTATTTTCTGTAATTTGCAATGTTTGTTTAAACCACAACACATTTCTTATATTTTGTTGCAAACTGTACAAATTTTTAAACATTAATATGTAATAAAAATTTAAAGTACTAGATTTAACTTTGGTTAAATTCTTTTTGATTTGTTTTTCTTTTTTTTTTACCAATTTTATTTCTTTATTAGAATTTTGCGCATTATTTTGTAAATATTTTTCTTCAATTACAATTGAGGCAACACAAAGAATTTATTTATATTAAAAAAGATTTTAATTAAAAGTTTTTATTTTCGATAAAACACTTTTTTTGTTTGTTATATATAAATTTATGGATTTGTAATTATATTTTTGAAAAACTTCAGTTTCTTTTTAATGGTTCGTTAAAAGACTGCGCCAATTATGAGTTATTAAATCAAAACACAACGTTTATTACACAATGATCAGATTAAGACTGAAATATATTTCTTATCAATATAATTTTGAAAATCACAATTAAAAAGCTTACAACTAAAATAAGAAATAAGAAGAAGAGTAAACATAGAAAAAGAATAAATTATAATGGAAAGTTATGACAAAGAATTAGAGTTACCGATTGGTATGTTATCGTAACTCGCGCCATCAGTGATTTTCCATTTAAATTCTATTATTATTTGTGTCTTTATTAGAAAACAAATTTATAAATGTTTTATTTTTTTTTTTTTTTTTTTTTTTTGTTTGTTTTTATAGTATATTATTAACAAGAATAAGTCGACTAAAAGTCAACTGTCATGTATATCAAGCGATAGCTCAGGGGTAGAGCGTCAGCTTGGTATGACCAAGTTCGTGTGTTCAAACCCCATGTCAGCCACAAGATTTTTATTTTTACTTAAAATATAAATAAAGAGAAGTGAAAAGGAACATGATTTTAATTGGTTTAAATTAACATTGATTGTTATTAAAAGGTACAACTCCCTTTCTATGACAAACCAATGTTAAAATCCACCAATGAAACATCAAATTTGAACAATATCCGAGTAAACAGTTGTTGTGTTTATATTACTCTTTCTACCTAGCTATTTTTGTTGTTGTTAAACCATTGCACACAGTTTTTTAAACACATTAAAACGCATCTCAAACAACAAGTGGACTCATACCACTTTCAAAATAAATGGCTCATATATTCCTGGTAATAAATATGGACTAGCCTTTGGTCAGATCCGGAAAGAACACTTTAGCTAAATGAAGTACAACTGTCAACCAAAATATAATTCTTCTAAAATGCAGGTCACCTTAGTTTAGCAAACTGTGATTCTCGACATCATTGAAAATACTGCTGGTGCAAATTCAGGTAATATTTTCTATCGTCTTAGCTGAATTTTCAACTATTTGTGAGAGCTTGTTTTATGAGTTTATACTAGATGATTATTATACCTATATCGGAAATATTTTCATCGGGAGTATAAAATCTTGTCTTTCATTTAAGAAATTGCATATAAACTTTGATCCGTTTTTTCAAAAGTTATACTAAATTTTTGTAAAATTTGTTTTGCATATTTTGAAATTCATAAAACAGTTTAGTGGTTAATATAAAAATGTTCAAAATGTTGAAAAAATAATTTTCATCACTGTTTGCCAATAGCATTTTATCACTTAAGATGTAATGCTATTTTCTTCTATTATAAATAAAATTAAGTAGTGAGTATCTTTTGTTATCTCTGAAGCGTATTATAATATTTCCATAATATATTTTATATAATATCAAATCAATTTTTTTATTAGATTTTTAGGTCTATTTTTGTGTACTCTTTGTTTATGTGTTCATGAATACTTAATATCAAGTCAAATAACCCATAAAAAAATTAAATATCGTAAATTTACAAATTGACAATTGAATTGTGACAACAAACTTTACTACGATTGACACTATTACAAAAGTTACTCTGACTACTACTATGTATTTACTAGTGTTGCTGTCATCATAAATACATGGCCAGGCAGAAAATACAATCGGTACAGTGTTGGCAAAGCGTAGGCAATGGTCGGTTCTGCGTTGGCCGAATGTGGGATTAATAATCTTGACAGCATTGTTCTGTTACCCGATTGATAACATCGGACAAACCGTTGGTTGCTCTCATAGGCACAACGTCGAGAATTCAAAATATTTTGTGAATTCCCTACATCTTAATTTTAATCAACTTTGTCAAGTTTGTTTTCAAAAACATACTTTTGAAAAGAGTCAAATAATTGCTAATATAAAGTGTGAAATATAGAAAAATATTAACGAATATATTGATAAAAATTATACTGTCAAATAATTTCGCTCGTGGTACTGGCAAAGCAATTGTTTTTCAAACAAAATAGGTTTTTGCAGTACAATAAAAATTGTACTTTAGTTGCAGTTTCTAACAGGGTAGGCTTTGCAAGAATAACAGTGGTTTGAAAGCACTTTTTTTTTTGTATGTTTGGTAATTTCTGCATGGGTTGTTGACTAAAGAAAGCAACGCTAGTAACTGCTTATAAAAAACAATCACTTCCCAATAAAAGAAAAGTTTGTCGTTGTGTATTAAATAGGGTGATCGATTATTCAACATATTTCGAAAAACCGGTTTTCGTTTTTTTTTCGAATAGTTAAATTTTAAAAACCCTATTAACCGGGTTTAAAATGTTTTACAGTGTTTTATTTGACAAATTATACGGTTCAACAAAATCAAAAAAAATTTGATGCATCATGGCTGCGACCTATCATTTATAAAAGACTTTTGGACGCAGATGACAAATGTGAGCTTAGATTTTTAAAGTTAGCTATAGCACCGCGTTACAAAAGCGAGCTTTTGTTCTGTCCTATGAACCAAATATACATTTTCGGAAAGGGGAGAAAAAATAAAAATACACGTGTATCGGAGATTTTCATGTACACGTCAGATTTTATTTATTTTTTTATGTATAAAGTATAAAGCTCGTAGTGTCCGTCTGTCCGCCTGTGTTAAAAGATTTTGGATCGATTTTAACCCTTTTTCCGTGATCCAATCGAGCTGAATTTTTACAGGCAGACTCGTGGAAATGTCTGTATCACGTAAAATTTTTTAAAAAATAGATTTTTATCAATTCTCAGATTTTCCTGATTTTTTTTTTTTTGAAAAAATGGTTATCGGTTTTTGTAACGGTTTCAGTTCGCTAAAAACCGAATTTTTATTAATTTTGTTATATTAAAATTAAAAATTGTTACATTAAACATTTCAATGGCTTTTTTTAAAGAAACTTAGGCCTTTTATTTTTGCATTTGTAAGCATTTGTGTCGAGTATCGCGACAAATAGACCAACAGTATTCTCCAAGCATATGCGTAATGTCTTGTCCTTTGAAGCTCTTTGCAATAGACCGCAATGTCCTGATGGAACCTTTCGCCCATGCTCATCGCTGCAAGCTCCTAAATCATCAGGGAAAAAATCTAAATAATTGTGAAGGAAAACGGATGTTTAGCGACATTTATAGCCCATTTCGCCATATGCTGAATCATTTCATTCTTTCTGCGACACTATTTTTATAATTGGCAGCTCGTTTGTTGCCAGAAATTGCTCAATAACGGCAACTGTGCCTTTCCATGCACGATGTTTGTAGCATCAATTTTTATGAAAATTAATCTGCGGACCATTGAAAACACCTTCAATCATACACATCATTAAAAAAAATAATGTTACTGAATGACTTCTTAAAAAAATACCTGCATGAATCTTTGCGCCGCACAATTTCGGAAAAAGTTTTGCGCAAACTTGCAATCGCCTCGACCGCACGATCCAGTTTTTGACAAAAATTTGATACGAGACCGAGCTTAATGTGTAGTGGTGGCAAAATGATTTCAGATGGCTGCACCAATGGTAGATTACCTATACTTTCTACTCCCCATTTGTAGCATGTTCGCGGCTTCCACTTAATTCAGTTTTTTCAAAAAAAAAAAAAAAGAAATTCAGGAAAATCTGAGAATTGACAAAAATCTATTTTTTAAAACAAATTTGACGTGATACAGACATTTCCACGAGTCTGCCTGAAAAACTCAGCTCGATTGGATCACGGAAAAAGGGTTAAAAATCGATCCCAAGTTCTTTCACTCATGCGGACAGAGGGACACTACTTATACATAAAAAAAAAAATTCTGATGTGTACATGAAAATCGCCGATACACGTGTATTTTTATTTTTTCTCCCCTTTCCGAAAAAGTATATTTGGTTCATAGAGAGAATGTGTGTAACGCGGTGTAAGTTACAAAAAATTTGCAGAATACTTTTTTTGTAGAAAATTTAATTTTTAAATAATAACTCAACATTTAAATAGCATCAGCTAAGCTTTTTAATCTACTATAGAGCAATTCCATATGAAAACGATCAAAATTGGCAAATTTTTTGGACGACCCCTCTCCGATTTTAAAATAATAGTCTCAATCGATTGCCCAGCAAAAATAATGTAAGTACACCATATTTTTTTTTTTTATAGTGACTGGTTTAGTGGTGGTGTGCACCACTGTCATGTGACAAAATTGAAGAATTCTTCATAAGGGACCTCATTGAAAGTTGTTTTACTACTAAAGCGATCGCAACGAGTGATAGCTCGTTGAAAGGTATTGAATCAGGCTTTAAGTGAAAAATAAAATTTTTCTAATTTTTCTTGTTAAATAATTAAAAACAATTCAATTATAAAAAATATAAAAACAATGAGAACAAGGTGGTCTCTTAAATGCTCTTCTCCTGTCCAAACAGGAGTCGGGGCCCATTTTTTTTATTGCTGATTCTTAAAGCAAAAATAATGAGGAATCCAAAAAAAATAAAATTAGCCGGCAAATTTAGAAGCTTCTGTGGAAATCGGAAAATTTAATTTTTCATGGGAAATTTAATTTTCATGGGGAAAAAGGTAAATTTCTAAGAAAAATTAGGAAAATTTTATTTTTCAATTAAAGCCTGATTCAATACCTTTCTAACGAGCTAAAACAACTTCATGAGGTCCCTTATGAAGAATTCTTCAATTTTGTCACATGACAGTGGTGCACACCACCACTAAACCAGTCACTATAAAAAAAAAAAATATGTAGGTATTTTTGCTGGGCAATCGATGAGACTTTTATTTTAAAATCGGAGAGGGGTCGTCCAAAAGGTGATCGCTTTCATATGGAATTGCTCTATAATACCCGTTTTGATAGGTCCCATGTGATAATTATCATATGTTATCAAATATGAGTGTCATATATGTTTGGATAGGAAATTTGAAGGTATATGGCAATATATGGCTCATATTCGACCATATATTTATTTTTTTTTTTTTAAATATATATATTTTCATTGTTTGTCTCTGAAGTCC
>CM037851.1:88549235-88976192 GCA_021234595.1 Delia radicum | reverse complement strand
AAAATGCTGCACTGTGTAATCAACTAAGAGTACGATGTATAAACATTACACACTATGGGCTAAAATTACAAAGATTTCAAAAGATAAGCATGTACAGGTTGATCAAATTCTATACAGTTTAGGAATAAGTTTAAATAATAGCTGTTATTGCTTACATAATATTTTTAACAAACTTTATATTTTATTTATTAGATTATCTAAAAAATCTGTTCGAGTACGAAAAAATTGTAATATTTATGAACGATTTTTTGGAATGTTTTTGTTTTTTAAATTACTTGTCGATAACTTTTTTTTCTATGCTACAAATATATACCACATGTACCTGTGCACAAATTGTTCTTGAAAATTTTCTTTATTTTCATAGATTTTCTAAGTAGGTTTTTAAGAACTACCCAGCAAAAGCTTTCATTACCGCGTAAGTGGTTATACAATGAAAATATTTTGTATTAACACATAATAATTCGGCGTCAGCTGTAGTTGTTTGGTTTGGCGAAGTCGTTTTATAAGCAGTAAAGCTTACGAGCGACTACTTAGGTAATTACAAATGTAAAAATACACATTTTCAATTGACACATGAATGAAACACTGACGAGTCCTTGGAGGGAACAAAACTGCCGCAGTCTGGCATATCCAGTGTATCGTTAAAATTGTCAATACAAATGTGATCTTCTTCTTTTTCTTCCTTTAAAAATCTAACTTTAGTAAGTAATTATAATAAAATTAATTGCGATTGTAATTATATGACGGTTACAAACACTTTACCCAAGTAATTTCTTTTTGTCAACTACTTATTGTTTAATTACTCATAAGTATAAGGATATTTTTGTAACCACACATTTTTTTAATTTCGTATAAGCATAAGAATAACTACTTATTTTTTTTTTTATTTTTTTTTTGTAATGTAGCGGGTAGGCGAGTGTACATATTTTGCCTTTTTTTCTTAAGGCAAACGACCTCGTCAAATAAAAAGTAAAAGTAAAAAAGTCTAATCTTTTTTATATTTTAGATTGTTATTTTGGTAATAAAATATGAGTAGGGTATACGAAATTTAAAATTTCTAATTTTTTAGTTTAACGTCCACACAGTTCGGAGTTTTTGTTTCTTGTAAGTAACGACTAAACTAGACCTTTTAACAAAAAAATATTTTTTGTATGAAAGTTTGCAAAATATTTGCAAAACAAATTGTAATTATGACAAAAGTTTTAATATATTCTGACCCAATGTGCACACCTATTCGAACATATATAAACTAAAATCCATGTTTTGTTTGTGTTTTTTATATTATATTTTTGTCTATATGTTTTTGTTCGTTTTGTGTATAAAGCTTATTTAAAATTTCTAATAACTTCGATGTTATATGTAGATGAGCGTGGATGTGAGTACATTATGCGAATGAATTGTAGTGGTGGTGGTATTGGTGGTTTGAGGCCAGTATGAGGTGAGTATGTTGTAATATGAGTATGTATGTTATAAGAGTAGATGAGTGTGTTCTCACATATTTAAAAAAAAAGCTATGTCTATATGTATGCGTATGAATACTGTTGTAAATGTGTCATCATTAGCATCACATTTAAACTTAATATTGTAGAATATACGAACGGTTACATTTCTTTTGTTGTTATTTTCTTCAATTTATTTATTTTTATTTTTTTTTATTTTTTGAATCAAACTGAAAACATACACAATATTATTCATTGTATATGTAGCCACAGGGACTTAAGATTATTGTTCTTTTTTTCAATTTACTTAATGTTTTATTTTGTAATATTTAATGGGTGTTTTTAAAAATAAGTCGTTCTACATAATGGCTTTTTATTTAATAAAAATCATAAATGATACTTTCCCAAAAATGGTTTTAGTCGCTTTTTGAAAAATCCGTTCTTTTTGATAAAATTTAAAAATATACAAAAATGTCACAGAAAAGTATATAGATTTTTTTTTCCTTTTTCAGCAACAACCACACAGAAATCGATACGAGTACTAAACATTTTGTACAATTCATATTCTGTACACCCCAGATAATCCAAGATACACTCAAAAGAAACATTTCATCATATATGTGGATTTCCGAGACAACTGCCCCGCTACAGAAAAAAAAATAGTTCAAATGATAAACTTACAGTATTTGTTGTCCTATATGATGCTAATAAAAAATTCACCAACTTTTCAAGGTTTCTCAAAAAGTTTCGAAAGCCGGGTTAAAAATCAGGGACCGTAAATAATGATTATTGCTCGTTTTTTGAATCAAAAAAATCAATCACGTAGAAGAGACATAAAAAAAAATTTATTGCACCATTATTATTATTTTTTTGACAATCTTTGCATATCCGTCATGATTTTAAATTTTTGATTTTTAAAGTTTTCTTCAATGGTAATGATTATTTTTGAGTAATAATAAAAAAAAATCAGCCATAATCATTATTTTTGAGCAAAAAAAAAATAAAAACTCAAAAATAATCATTATTTATGATTTTTATTTTTTTCGCTCACAATAAAACTCACTTTCAATTTGTGGGATGGACATATCTCAGGAAGTAGGAGGAGCTTATCGAAGATTTTAGTATCAAACTCTTCTTTGGAAGATTCTCTAGCAGATTAATGTATCAATCATATTTGTGGGTGAGGTTTAAGTGGTTAATTTTTAATTTAAAAATAGGGTTTTTTTTTGCTGTATTTTGTGAAAGTAACAATGTGTGGGCTGGATTTATCTCAGGAACGAGGAGAAGCTTATCCAATATTATGGTATCAATCTTTTCTTTGGAAGAGTCTCTAGCCGATTAATGCATCAACTATATTTGTGGGTGGGGTTTAAGGGGTTAATTATTAATTTCAAAATAGGGCTTTTTTGCCGCAAAGTCAAAATCTGGAAGCTTGATTTTCACCGTAGACGTATGGTCTAGTGGACTTTTTGCTCAGTACAATCCCAAGAATCAGAAACCCGAAGCGCCCATTAAGATTTTTTGCCTTCCATACTAATCGCCACCACCCTAATATGTATATATATTTACACCTACATGAAAGTGAGTTTTATTTTGAGCGAAAAAAATAAAAATCATAAATAATGATTATTTTTGAGTTTTATTTTTTTTGCTCAAAAATAATGATTATTGCGGATTTTTTTTATTATTACTCAAAAATAATCATTACCATTGAAGAAAATCCTTAAAACTCATAACATAATCATTATTGTTTAATTTTTATTATAAAACTCATAATGATTACGGTCCCTGTTAAAAATAGTTATATGGTTTAGTCATATCTGACTTTGAATGAAGTCACATTACAGCTAACATAATTATATACAAACACATCTGAACATTTTCATTTATAGATTTTTTATGTGATACTTAATATACACTCAGGGAACTTCTGCTTTAAAAATATGGGTTGTAATATTGTTTCGTGTTTATTAATGCAAATGTCAGTCATTTGTGGAACAAATTGCATCTTTTACTAACCTTGTAGTTCATAAAAAAAAAACAAACCACGTCAAATGACTGTTTTATAATTCTACATTAATTTTTTACAGTTATTTTTTGTTATTTAAAAAAATAAAAAAGTAAATGCTTGTTTATTTTTTACGAGCATATGTGTTTTAATTTTTATCACAATTGTGGCTATTGTTTTGAACATTATAAACAAATGACAATGTTAGTTGAATTTACTGAAATGTAAGTTGTCCTTTCTTTAAGTCAAACTTCATTTGTTTTTAACTACATTTGCAGTGGCCTTTACCTACATAGTATTCTAAATGTATATAACTACATTAGCCATATAGTAATAATCCAAATATATGTAATGTATATGTAATAGCATTGTATATTGTCCCATGCTAAGTCTTATTAACCTATATGTGACCCTAAACTGAAAATATTATCATTATTAATTAAAAAGCATTTTATAAAAATCCCATACACATTTTGGTAAAGTTCAATATCAAATCAAGTGATCTGCAAGACTTCATTACATATGGCTTCATATAAAACCATATTAATATTATAACGAAATCATTTGCAAGTGATTTATTTTATATAATTAGAATAAAAAAGTGTACATTTATAAAACAATAAAAGGTAATTATATATTTTGATAATTTTAATCATTTCGTTGTTTCATTTTAAAAAAAATATGGAATTCAAAATTGTTGATTTCTTGAAATTTTCATTTTAAACTTAAATACTTTTAAGTATAACTTCAAGTCACTAAAAAAAATACCTACTATTGCCTAAAATTTTATAAAATCAAATATATTTATATCTAATTACATATAATTTATCTCGGATACAATTTTATCTAATTTGATGTAATCAGAATACATATAGATGACCCATTTTTGAATAAATTTGTATGTGGCTATATATGAATTATATATTATTTGACTACATTTAATTAAATAAGTCTATTTATTATTAAAATTTTACCTGGGAGGTTATATATTAAAAAAAATTTTTGTGTTTTTTTTTTTTTTTTTTGTATATTATTTATAATAGTTTAACTGTATTTGGAAAATGCTAGAACTTTAACGGTATCAAATATACGTTTAAATTTGCATATATGTATATAATATAAAATTTACATTTCACATTGAATTGTCAAGTTTGAGATCTTAAGTAAAATGTTACTATTACAAATAGAAAACATTAATTGTTAATAAATGTAAGAGAAGATGAAAAAAATTTTGTTCGGATCAGCGCTAGAAGGAGTGCCGCACTCTCGACTTAAGCGACTAGGTCATCTTCAGCCTTATTTTATGTCCACCACCCACAATTAACTCAATGTTTTGATCAGGTATTATCTTTTCATATTAGTTTGACAGCTTTAAATTGTAAAGCTTTTTATTTGGCAGGGTTAACAGTAATGGGTAAGGAGTAGGAGTTAGACTGGCAGCTCTGTAAAATAAAAAACTTCAAGATTCAAAGTGTGTAGGTAAATTTTTATGCTTACGTTCGAGCTACGGTACTTTTACGTGTAAATATTAAAATACTTATGACTTATGAAAACATATGAAATCAACCACTCGATTTCCTCTACTTTTCCGCTTTCAACTGAACTTGAAATAGATGAACTAAAACAATACCTATAACATCGTCAAAAGTTTTTTGAAAGCCAGACTCAGACTCAGCGTATCTTAAAATATCGAGTTTCAAAATATAAAAAAAAACATTCGAAAATAATTGTTTGAAGATAAATTATGAATTAATATAAATGAAAAAATTGCGTTTAATTTGACTTTTCAGGTTTGAGATCCTATCATATTTTTTTTTAAGTCACAATTACAAATAGAAAACACTAATTGTTAATAAATGCAAGAACAACAAAATATTATTTAATGACCGATATCTAATGAACCCGCAAGAGTACTATACCACTTAGCCCTTGATTTACACGATAGATACGTTCCAGAAAAAATCGTGTAAATCGAATTCAAAAAAGTTTGAATGGAAAATCGTGTAAAATCGAAAAAGGATAAATGCTGTATATAATTTGATTTTTTAATACATATATTTATTTGTTTTAATGCAGAATTAGCGTAAACAAAAAAAAAAAATAAAAAATAAAAAAAATAACAACAAGAGTTAATTTAAAAACAAAAACTTTGTTATAAAAGTCATAAAGCCAAACAAATAAATTATAAATTTATTATTATGAATTAAACAAAAAAATCATTCAGTTCATTAAAAGAGATCAGTTCATTTCAAACAATATTGTTCAAAAAAAAAAAATAAATTTAAATAACATTTATTCCTCATCATTTTCGCTGTCTATTAATTCGTCATCAGTTTTCTCGACAAGTAATCTTATCTTCCTGGTTGGAGACGATAGTATTTCAAAAGTTTCTGTTTCGATGTTAGCGACAACTTCAGTCCGCGGAGAGATTTTAAATATATTTTGTTATAAGAAAACTGGACGAATTATTGGTCAATTCTTTATATACATCCCGAGAATGTACCAGGCCTTGAGAAATATATCTCTGGAACTTGAGAGCTGTTTCAACATTTGGTCTTGTTGCACAAAGTGATTTCCTAATTTTCGTCCTAATTCAAGGCCTTCACAAATAATTTAGTTATAAATGGTTGCATTGAACCATTTATAACTCATCTTCACCTCAGTCATTATTATCACCATCATCGTTTTCGTTAGCCCTATTAACTAAATCCTCGTAATCCAATACTTTGTATGTTATTACCTCCAAAATTTCTTCCTCACAAAAGTCATCAAAACCTTACTCTTTCAAGTGTACGCTCTAATTCAATTTTTTGAGAATATTCCTGCTCCAAAGGTTGACAAAAAATATTTTCCATTCATACTCCTGGCCACAATTTTTTCCAGTATCCCCTGACTGTTGATTTTCTGATTTCAGCATATGACAGTGCAACATGCTTTATACAATCTAAGATTATAAGTTTTTTCCATTCAGTCATTACTCCCAAGGATTCTACATTTTCAATTTGATCTAAAATATATGTAAAAGTAGCTAAATGTGTTGAAATTATTCACTGATCTAAGGGCTGTATTAAAGAAGTGGTATTCTTTGGCAGGAATATTACTTGGAGATTTTCGTGTTCCAAATCTTAAGGATTAACTGGCGCATTATCAATAAAAATCATAAAAATAATAGTGTAAATCGAGGTGATTTTCATTTTCCTCGATTTACACGAGAATTAAAAAAATCGTGATATAGTGAAGTCGTATAAAAAAAGTGTCATGTAAATCGAGGGATAGGGGTATAGTGAATTTGCAACGATATATTTAATTTATACTTTTTAAAAAATTTTGACAGATTCTCTAAGAAATGCGACATCGTTTCGTTCAAAACGATACCAAATTTGCTATCGTTTTGACAATGTTTCTTACGAAAATCTTAAACTGATGGGAAATTGTTGTTTTTACCAAAATTGTTAATATTATCTAAATTTAGTATGTAATATTGTAGTAATTTTACTTCGTTTAACTAACTTTTTTTTATGAGAGTACAATTTGAAAGTTTTGTGTAATTCTAGATATTAGCTTGGATAAATATTATTGTTGTAAATGTTAATATTGTAAAGTGTAAAGGATTCAATAATATAAAAATGCAATAAAATATGATTTTTTATTTGTACTTTATCCAATATATTTTATTCTAAGTATCCTATTTTTGTTCTATAATGCATTAAGTAAATATAATGTAATATTATTTTATTGTATTCTATTTGGTTGACCACAAATGGCTATTATGTGCTTAAAAATACACCGAGATGTTATTAAGATTATGCAAGTATTGCATACACAATAAGCTTGCTATGCTCTAAATTAAACAAAACTAAATGCAAATCGACTACTCAAAATCCCCTACTGGTAAAATATCACAGTTGTTGAAATTGCTATAAGGAGGGTAAACGATTTTTTTTTTTCAAATTTAAATGTAAAAGTTCTATAAAAGCTAGAATGAAATTTCAAATATTTTTGGAATGCTTGGACTTCAGACATTTTTCTATTTATACAACTTTTTTCATATCATAATTAAAAAAAAAAAAAAAATAAATAAATTAATATGCACAAATTTCTAGCAATAATCTTTCCTAATGGGTGTTTTTTAAAAGCTCAAAATCCCCTTCTGGGGAAATATCACAGTTGATGAAATTGCAATAAAGAAGGTAAACGATTTTTTTTTTTCAAATTTAAACGTGAATTATGAAATTTCTATAAAAGCTAGAATGAAAATTGAAATATTTTATATTTTATATTTATAAAACTATTTTCCTACACAGAAAAAAAAAATCATTCATAGAATGAATTTTTTCATAAACTGTAGAATCGAACATGATTTTTTTTCCCCAAAACTTTTCATTTATAGTATGAACTTGTTCAAACATAATATGAAACCGAACCTGAATTAGTTTCCAAAAAACTATTCATTCGAGTTATGAATGTGTTCATACATATTACGAAACAAGTTTATAATATGTATGTAAGGAAATTTATCTATATTATGTAATTTCATAATAAAAAATATTTTTTATCTATTTTCCCATTAAAGTATAAGGTTTTTTTTTTAGATTTTATATGCATAATAACTGCATTTTTATTATTATTGTTTTTAAATACAAAAATTGAGAATAAATAAATTAAATACTGTACATAAATTAGAAATTAGTTAAATAGAACACTACCACTATATCCCAGGAGAAAATACTCATGATTTAGGATCATATTACCTAGTTGTTAACAGCTTCTTATTTTCTTTTACAAAGCACTTATATAACAACAAGAATTAAGAATAAATAACGATTTTTTATTATAAAAGAAAAATTTGAAAACGTTTTTATTTCACACAAAAAAAAAATAAATGAAAATTAAAACAATTTTCTTCGGGCTTTCTAAGTTTTTAAATTAAAAAAAAAAAAAAATAAAAAAGTTCATACGTTGCATGAACTTGTTCATACATATTAAGAATTGAAATCAATGAAAGCAATTCGTTCTATTGGTTTTACTAAAGGAAAACAAACTGATGCTGTATATACAGACTTTAGTAAAGCATTTGACAGAGTGAACCACGACCTCTTGCTGTTCAAACTAGATCTTTTTGGGTTTAGTGTCTCACTTCTAAATTGGATCAAATCGTATTTGAAAAAACCGAATACAATATGTCAAATTTCGTAACTGTGACTCTAAATCTATAAATGTTCCATCAGGCGTCCCGCAAGGTAGCCATCTCGGTCCATTGTTGTTTACACTTTTTATTAATGATCTCCAACACGCTATAAAATATTGCCAAACTTTAATGTATGCAGATGATGTGAAAATATTAATTTCATTCAATAATCTAAACGATCAAGCTTTACTCCAGTACGATATTTTAAATTTTACTACTTGGTGTGAGGACAACTTAATGGATCTCAATACTGGAAAATGTAAATATATGATTTTTTCAAGATCAAATCCTACTAACGGCTGTTACTTAATGAACAACGAATTGTTGCATTTGGTGCAAACATTTAATGATCTCGATATATTACTAGACAAGCAATTGGATTTCAGATGTCATGTTTCAACTACTATAAATAAAGCCATGGGCGTGCTTGGATTTATTAAACGTTGGTCAAAAGAATTTTCCGATCCTTACACTACAAAGTAGCTTTTTACAACATTAGTCAGACCCATTCTAGAATATGGATCAATTATTTGGGATCCTTCTTGTAAAACTCGTACTCAATCTCTTGAATCTGTGCAAAAACAATTTTTGTTATTTTGTCTACGTGGTCTCGGATGGGATTATAATAATTTGCCTTCCTATACTAGTCGGCTTGCACTTATAAAACTACCTACTCTTAAAAGCTCAATGTAATATTTCTCCTAAAATTGATAAACGGTGCTATGGATTCCGAATATCTTTTGAGCAAAGTTAATTTACGTATTCCAGTTTATTCAACAAGGAACTACGTGCCTTTACGTCTATCTGCTTTTCGAACAAATTACGCCAACGCTGAATCTTTTCGAAGAATTTGCGATGAGTTTAATCAACTATATTTTGTAGTAGACTTCAATAAAAGTATGGATGCTGTTAAACGTGATATAATTTGCCATCTTAATGAACTGTAGAATAATATGAAATAGTTTTTTCTTTTAAATAGTCTGTAAGGTTTAAATCTGTAGACTGAAATAAATAAATAAATAAAAATTTATGAACAAAATTTTTTCTGTGTATCATTATTATCAAAAAAAAATCTATAAAAGCTGAAAAGAAAATTGAAATATTTTTATATTTTCTATTTATAAAACTTTTTTCATATCATTATTTACAACAAAAAAAAAAATAAAATGAAAAAAATTAATATGCACAAATTTCTAACAATAATCGTTTCAAAAGGGTGATTTTTTTAAAGCAAACATATACAATTTAGACAATGTTTGAAATATTTATTTGAGTCGATAAAACGATCTATATAATTAATGTTTAAAGATGATTTCATGGTAAATGTTGGTCGCTGCTACACCTCAAATGAATCATACGCTGCGTCCAATTTGCCACACTCTCTCCAACATATCGTCCGGTATCTCCCGAACAAATTCGGCAATATTGGCTGCCAGTGCTTCAAGCGTTGCGGGCTTGTCCCTATAACATGAGCCTTAACATAGACCCACAAAAAATAGTCTAAATGCATTTAATCGCACAATCTGGGAGGCCAATTGACCGGCCCCCAAACGTAAAATAAACTGTTCACCGAACTCGCCTCTCAATTGGGCTATTGTTTCGCGTGAGTTACGATAACATTTATAATCGGTAACTTTAATTCTTTTGACATTTAACTATCCATTATAATTGATTCTTTTTCTATGTTTACTCTTCGTTTATTTCGTATTTTAGTTTTTAGCTTTTTAATTGTGACTTTCAAAATTAAATTCATAAGAAATAGATTTTAGTCTTAATCTGATCATTGTCCAATAAACATTGAAATTTTGATTGCAAAAAATAAAATATTGTGTTTTGATTTAAAAACTCATAATTAGTGCTGTGTAACAACATGTGGCACCGTCTTGTTGAAACCACATGTCCAAAAATATATGTTGTCAAATAATAATTTGTCAACTCTGAATAATAATTTTCTACAATGTTTTCTTTACGATTAAAGTCAAGATGAAAATTATTTGGTCGTTTTTAAAGTACTTAATTGTCTTAAAATATACAGAAAAAACTGATTTAAATAAAAAAAAATACTACAAAATAATCAGAATTAAAATAAAAAACAAAAAAAAAAAATTATCTCCCCAGTCCGGAATCGATCTCGCGTCCTTCTGATTGCAAATCCAACCACTTACCACCTCAACCTTTATATAAACAAAGGATATATGAACTTATGATAAAGCACTTCTAAGGATGTTATTTATATACTAAGTAGTGCAGTATCTCTGATGAAATGATATCGGTGTGGACGAATGCAGAAGGTAATTGTAGGTGTAAGGGAATCTGGACATAGACATATGAATTCGGGTGTACCACAGGGATCAGTTCTTGGACCTTTGCTATTCTGTATTTTTGTTACTGATATATTTGGTGTGTGTAAACATGCAAAGGTTCGGGCATACGCTGATGACATCCAGATTTATTTGGCAAATGGTAATCATGATACTTGGGAAGTCACATGCGACAAATTAAATGAGCATTTGAAATCTATTTATTCTTTGGTGGAGGCTAACAACTCCAGGGAATTCTGTAGCATTACCAGTGTGTAAGGTGGATTTGTGTGTTAATCACCTATGTTAGGAAGGTTAACTATGTTAGGAAGGTTAAAATTCTCTACCAATTCACTTAAAACGCATGTCCAGAACTGACAGTTTTTAAAAAGCAATTCTCGATTATATTAATATAAATACTACACTCAAATAAAAAAGTTTGTAAAGTCAGCAACAAATTTTGCTGAGTGAGTAAAATTTAAGACACGAGGGTGCTTGCAAAAAATTGCTAATGTCAGCTAAAATCAGTTCGCTGATTTCAGCAACAAAATTTGCTAACACTTTATAGATTAGAAATTGAAAACCCTTGCTAAAAATTAATAAAATTTTGCTGAATATTAGTAGACTGAAAAAAAAACCCAAAAAATTTGTAGAAAAATTATACTTTAGTTAATTTATTTGCTGAAAATCATAAAACATATTTTTGTGATTATTTTTAAAATAATTTACAATACGTTACAAAATATAAAAATGTTCATACTCCCAAATTGACGGTATGAATTAATGTAATATCTAAAAACAATAGAAATAATTATATATAAATAAACGAAGTTATCTTTGAACTACTTACATCAATTATTGTCTAAATGATGCTATCTTTTAAAGGAACGCAAATGCAGCAGAGAATTATAAAAACGAAACGAAAAAATAACAAAATATAACATAGACAACCCTTTTTTGTAATAAGAAAGAGGAAACAGAAAAATTTACCTTAGATGTATGTCTTTGTCTTCGCTTCAGTCTGTCTACCTATTGCATATTTGTTTGCAATTTGATGACACAAGATTATTAATATATATAAACATTTAGTTACATATACACATTTAATCTTTATTAAATTTAAATATTATATTTTGTCTTTTATTTAATTAATAGACAATTACTTTCACAAGCCGGTGATGACGCAAAATTTAAGTTGTTTTCATCCACATTTTTTTTTTTTTATGTATGAAAAACAGATACAAAAATCTTCCATGGTTGATTTTTTCTTATTTTTATTATTTTTTTATTAATGAATAATCATATAATTACAAATTATATACTTTTTACCCTAACCGAGCACTAGCTACTGTGGCTTTCGGCTCGTTGCCAGCGAAAACAGACCAGTGCCTGTGGTGAGAATCGAAACCACGACCCCCGCACTAATAAGCCAGCACGCTACCAACTAGCCTACCGGGCTATACTACGTCCAAGACAGCAGTGCAAGTCATATGCCAGAAGTAATTTTTAAGTTATAGTGCCAGAAGACTATCTTTCGAATAAAGTAAATTTCATTCCATTTCAAAGTTATATACCTCTATAAAAACACCCTTTGCTTTTTAACATATTTTTCCTCGTCACTACTACATCTTGACATATGACATATAATTCATTCAGCATATATCTTTCAGTATTGTTGTCGTTCACAATATTGATGTGCCTAATCAACACAATTTTTAATCAAATAAATTAGTAAAACATTAGTAAAATATTAGTAAAACATTAGTTCAAAACAGTTAATTGCTGAATAAGTATAACTAAAATTTTAGTTTAAAATATAATTTTAGCAAAAAATTTGCTGAAATATAGTATACCTGGTTTACAAGTTGTTTTACTAGTTTTTTCTACTTACTAATTTTTTTAAGTGTAGTTTTCTTATCTTTTATTTTCTTTACTTCATGTTTTTCTAACATTTGTTTATAATTTTATCTCCTATCATTCATTTCGCAATTTATGCCAATCCTCAATTAATATCAATTAGTTATTTAAGTCTCAATTTCATATATAAAAAAACAAATTATATTATATTATATTACAATTTACTATTACCCTTAACTATAGTAATATATTTATAAACTAATTATGACTTGTTTACGTTTAATTTATTTGAACTATAAAATAACTTTATTCTTAGTGCGCATATTCTAATGCTTTGGGAGCTCAAATCAGAGAGGTTCTTAAAGCACTACTTCCAATTTATTTTGCTGGGTTATAAACTAATAGACAGATTTCGTATTAGTAGCAAAGCGAGAACGAAAATAACATATTTTCTTAAATAAAAGCACAAAAATAATTTTTGAATTGTATAACTTTGTAAAAGGAGTAATTTTTGTCCAAAATTTTTTATGTTTAAATTTCAGTGAAAAAACAGCGTTTTCTCGTTGGATGGTAAATATTATAATAAGGAAACAATTGCCTAGGAAGAAAAATAGTTCCTTTTAAATGTTGCATATATTATGATGAATCTAATATACCGCTTTAATATAGTTTTTATAGCAAATAATACTTATTTGAGCACTATTATTTTTAATATATTTTGTCAAGAGCTTTTATTCAGTTGTTTAGAAAAAATGTTGGTTATTGAATTTTAGAAAAAGTACATACATAAATATGTATGTATGTATGTATGTATGTATGTATACATAAAAAACCACAACATCAAGAGTATACATTTAACTATGTATTGTATAAAAAATATATATATTTTTTGAACTACAAAAACAACACTATAAACTACAACGAATTTAAGTAACGACAACATAAACATTTATATCATAAACTCAAAAGAAAAATTTTATATAGTCAGCAAAATTTTTGTCAGGAGGGTGCTTGCAAAAAAAAAAATTGCTAATGTCAGCAAAAACTTTTGGTAAAAATCGGCGAGCTAATTTTTTTGTTTTATGTATGAAAAATAGATACAAAAATTGTACTTTTCAGTATTATTTTCCACGTCTCTACTAGATTTTGATATGCCGCGACTGCATTCTGCGTATATATGTCAATATGGTTGGCGTCCACACTATTAATGTGCTTATCAGCATAATTTTTTTAGCAAAATGAATTAGTAAAACATTAGTAAATTATTAGTAAAACATTAATTCAAAACAGTTAATTGCTGAATGAGTATAACTAAAATTTTAGCTGAAAACGTAATTTTAGCAAACAAAAAAGTTCCTGAAAAATAGTATACCTGATTTACAAGACGCTTTACTAACTTTTCTACTAACTTAATTTTTTGAGTTTTCAAGTACATGTTAAATAATTACACTCAGCGAAATAAAGTAAAGGACTCACAGCGATAGTGAAACATTAAATTTTCGTAAACTCATAATTTTGAAGCAACTGAATTTGCCCCGACATATGCGAAAATCTACTGAGCCGCACGATTCCATGTCACTCAGGATTCAAAACATTTTAAGAACAATATATAATATTTTTGTTGGTATCAGCATTTTTGAGGCAATGAATTCAACCAGGCGAACATTCTTAATTTTAATATTTATACTTTTAATTTGTTTATTACTTTTAAAAGTTTGTCAACTCTTTTGGTTATAACTTTTTCAGATAAAAAGAAATCGCCTAAAAATTTTGGGGGATGATAATCCTGATGTTACGAAATCTCCTATATGCTGACCAAAATATGTACCCTCAGTTAGGATTAAATAGTGTCTCTAAAAAAACCGTCACTCTGTTTTGCTATAAATAAATGCTTTAAAAGATTTTTTCTTTTTTTGAGCTGTCAGCGTCATCGAAACTGCAAACATTTTTATATACGAATGTATCAGAAATAAAGAAAATATGACACTACAAATCTCTTCAGGTCTATTCTTTAAGGTATAACAATGTTATATTTTTTTGAAGTCCACATCCACAGTTTAAGAAACAATTAGTTGCAGTCCTGCGTGATCGGTAAATATTAGTACTACAATGTATTGTTGTGAGGAAGTGGTAAATGGATCGGATTATTATTTTGGTACTAAAAACAATTTAAGGTTACATTTTGTTGCTTTTCATAGATTTTTGGATCTAAAAGTGAAGTAGAAACGAAAGGGAACTTTCGATCCTTTCAGTACTTACACAGGACAATAGTAATGGTGATCTCTATCATATAAAGCAGATATCAACATTTAATTCTTTAAACTATGGATGTGACAGTCAATTTAATGTTAGCTTTTTAGCGTACTGCGGAGCTAAAAGTGATGTTAAGTCAACAAATAATATCAGATTTAAATATTTAGTACTTTCACATAATGATTGTTATGATAATATTTACCATGCAATATATATTTGAGACCATAATTGTTTAAGCATCGTGAGCGCCTTCAATTTGAAGTTTAAGCGATTTTTGGATAAATAAATATTGTAGAAAAATACAAAATTCATCCGCTGCATTAAGCGCTGTCATGTAAACAGATAAAACAGTAGTCGCCAATAACGAAATTTGTAAATTTAAATACCCTTATTTTTAAATTCAACAAATCTCAAGAAATTATTTTTTTAATTGCAGTTTTTCATATAAAAATTATTTAAAAAAAAATTGTTTAATTACAAAAAAATCAATACAAGGATTTGTATTTAGAAATCTCTGTTGTTGGTGCTATTTTAAGAAATATTTTTTTGTATTTACAAAAATAATCTACGAGACATGTTTGATATTACAAAGAGTATTTTGTAATTTTTTTCTATGTAATAATAGTAATGATGATATTTACCGTTCAAAACTTATTAGAGCCATAATTCTTTAAACCGCGGATGTCCCACTCAATTTTGTCCTGCATTTGTTTACTTATTAGCAATTTCGGAGAACAAATTGGTAAGGAGACTAATAATATTATCCGATCGATTAAATATTTATATATAATAATGCTTATGCTAACATCTATCATAAAAAAAAAGCTTTTACCCCTATCATACAAATAAGATTTGTGCGATTCTGTTTTAAGTCGAATTTTTCTTAATTTTGATCTCAATTTTCGAAAAACCCTGAAGTGCTGGAAAACAAATTCTGACTGTCGCTGAAAAACCCAAAAATTTTAAAAAATGTATAAGCGAAAATGTTTGCGATTTTTTGATTATAACTTTTTCAGCATTTAAAAATTTTATTCATTGCTTTCTAATGTATCTAAAAATAAGCTTATCTAGAAAAAAATCTTGTGACACTAATTTGAAACTTTTCATTTTAAAACCTGAAATCGTACATTTTCATAGATTTTCCCATATATGTTTGAAAAAATCGTTGATATTTTAAGCAAAAAATCGAAAAATATGCTAGTAGTTTTTTTCTGCAACTTCATCATTTTGATCTAAATTTTAGTAGTTCTAGCAAAATTACCAACTTGGGCATACAAATTGCTTGAATTTGCCTTTGTTCGAGTAAGCGAGTTAGTCAACATATTGATATTGAACTTTTTTACACTTCCCTTTTTGAAGATCGATTTTAAAAATAAAGGATTTTCAAAAAAATCGATATTTCTTTGGGGGAAATTGTAATCTTGTACCATCTTTTAATAATTATTTAAGTGTTTTAGATTTTGATAAATAAATAAGTAATAATATGTCACAAAAATATGAAATTTTGAATTTGACCTTTCGTGAAAGAAAAACTGTTATCCACAATGTTACAATATTTTACTCACAAAATATTCCACATTCCTAGAATAGATAAACAAAACTTTATGAAATTTTGACTTTGACCTTTCGTCAAAGAAAACTGTTATCCACAATGTTACAATATTTTACTCACAAAACATTCCACATTCCTAGAATAGATAAACAAAACTTTACTGAACCTGAAATGTACTTTTTTTTTTTTTTTTTCATTTCTCTTTATTTGCAATCAATCTATTTTACAAAAATAATAAGCAAATCTTATAATATTTTAACCCTCATACGATCTTCGGGTGAAATTTCACCCATTTTAAGTTTTAAAAACCGTATATCTCTTAAAAATTTTATCGGATCGAAATGAGACCTTTTTCTAATTTTCTAAATTGATATTTTACACCAAAAAACGGTACAGATTCTTTGACATACTTTAGGATTTCGAAATTATTTGAAGAATTACGTAAAAGTCCCTCGGGTGAAATATCACCCATTTAGAAAAACTCATAAGTATTATTTGTGGGAACCTTTCTGTGGT
Organism: Delia radicum; assembly: GCA_021234595.1. Classification (NCBI taxonomy): domain Eukaryota; kingdom Metazoa; phylum Arthropoda; class Insecta; order Diptera; family Anthomyiidae; genus Delia; species Delia radicum. Next base: position 88,959,079 of record CM037851.1, on the reverse strand, counting down.
AACCTTTATGACAGAAATAAATATTTCTGGCAGCACAGTTCAACCATATGTTTTTTATGTGTTTTTTCCATGTGATGATTTGCAAAATTATGTAATTCCGTTATTCCACATGCGTCATTTGAAAATTATTTTTGTTGGCGTAAATTTTGTAACACAAAGAAATATACATAGTGAATTTTGCAAAAAAAATATCGAAAATGTCTACAACAGGAAAGGTAAATAAAAATATTTTTGAAAAACAAAATACCTGGTAAAAACAATTTATTTTTAGCGTTTACTTGATGCTGAAATTGAGCATTTAATGGAAAGTTGGGAAGAAAGTGATGCAGCAGACGACTCTGTTACAGATTCTGAAGATTATGTTCCAGATGAGTTGGTTGAGCAAATTTCGCATTCTTCCAGTGATGAAAGTGAAGAAGAAGAGTTAGATGTACCCACTGAAGCAAGTAGTTACATTTCATCCAAGGACAAAAAGGTTATGTGGTCCACTGAGTTGCCAAGTACTTTTGGACGACCATGTGCAGAAAACATTATTCGGGATCGAGTTGGAATAACTTATTACGCTTCTAGTCGCATTGCTAGTATAAGTGATGCATTTAATGTATGTTTTCCTGAAACTTTACGGAAAGTTATTATAAAATATACGAATGTGGAGGGTCTTCGTGTTTATCAAAATGATTGGAAAGATATTGACGATGTCTCATTACAATCATATTTTGGTCTACTTATACTGGCGGGCGTGTATAAATCACATGGCGAGTCACTGGATAGCTTGTGGAATGAAGAAACGGGAAGGCCTATATTTCGTTCAACGATGTCATTGAAACAGTTCAAAAAGCTAAATCGAGTTATAAGATTTGACGATAAAGCTAGCAGAACAGAACGCAGAGCTCGTGATAAGTTAGCTCCAATTAGAGAGCTATGGGACAAATGGGTGGATAATCAACAACGTATTTATGTTCCACATGAAAACATAACTATTGATGAGCAACTATTGGCATTCCGAGGTAGATGTGCATTCAAACAATATATGCCATCGAAGCCTGCCAAATATGGCATTAAATTTTGGGTACTTTGTGACAGCGTCACAAATTTCGCCTGGAATTTACAAGTTTATACTGGTAAGTCAACTCCTGATGCAGCACCAGAAAAGAAACAAGGTCAGAGAGTGGTTCTTGACCTTATAAAAGATCTAAAAGGGCGAAATATAACGTGCGACAATTTCTTTACAACATACGATCTTGCTGTCGAATTGCTAAAAAGAAAAAAACACCATTGTGGGCACAGTTCGGTCCAATAAAACGTTTATGCCACAATCAACTAAACAAGAACTTCGTAAACGTTCAGTTTTTTCCAGCATGTATTTTTTCAATGACAAAATTTCACTGGTGCAGTACGTTCCAAAAAAATATAAGACTGTCAATGTCCTAAGCACTTTTCATCATAACAAATCGGTATTGGATGGAAGGAATAAGTTGCCAGAGATTATTTCGTTTTATAATAAAACTAAAGCAGGTGTAGACACTTTAGATCAGCTGGTGGGTACATACACAGTGAAACGAAAAACTAATCGCTGGCCTCATGCAATGTTTAGCAATATGATTGACACATCAGCAATTAATGCGTACGTTTTATGGCAAGAAATGAACAATGATTGGAAAAAAGGAATATTACACAAAAGAAGGTTATTTCTTCATGAACTGGGAATGGAATTGGTTAAGCCAGAAATTCAACGGCGATCTCATCTACTAAGGTCCGATTCTGCAATAATTTTGTTCAACAACATACGCCAATCAGACGAAGAGCCCTCTACGTCATCATGTGGGAAAAAAAGAAAAATGACTTCAGGGGCCCGATGTGAACTGTGCCCGAAAAACGATAGAAAAGCCTATTCGGCATGTACATCTTGTCAAAAATTCATATGCGGACAACACAAAATTGCATATTTTATATGCAGCAACTGTAACCAAAACAATTAGTTATTATTATATAAAAGCTAAAAATATGTACCTACATCCTATGGAATTTAATGGATAATTTAAGTTTATTTTTTATTGTTTTCTTATTAATTATATTTTAATAAATATTACTTAAACGGTTATTAAAAAACTGAAAAAAATATATATTTTCATTAAAAAATTGGTAAAGGTTATACATGGGTGTTTTTTCACCCGAAGAACTTTACTGTAACTTATTTTGAGGATCGTATGAGGGTTAAAAATAACTTAAAATATCGAGTTCCAATGAACTCAATAAAAATATATATTACATTAATGTATTATTTACATATGCATATTTACATAATTATATTTATCACTATTCCCTAAAAGGTAGATCAAGTACGTGAAATCTTTTGAGTCTATGTATTTCGTCACTGTCATCTAATAAATTGATAGCTAAAACGTTTGAGTGATTACTTAGTCTATTGAGGTATCTTTCGCTGATCTTATTGATTTCGTCTTTAACCGTTGAAATTCCGAGATCATTATGTATATTAGAGTTTTTTTACAAACCATGGTGCATTGGATAATAATCGTAATGTTTTTGATTGATATCTTTGAAGAATTTCAATATTTGAGTTGCTGGTAGTTCCCCATAGCTGTAAACCATAAGTCCAAACTGGTTTGAGGATTGCTTTGTATAAAATAACTTTGTTTTCTAAGCTTAATTCCGATTTTGGCCCTAACAGCCAAAACATCTTTTTTGTTTTAATTTTCAAATGTTCATTCTTTATATCGACATGTTTTCTCCATGTGAGCCTTCTGTCTAAGTATAACCCCAAATATTTTACGTTATTACTTGTAGGGATAAATTTTCCATTCAAAGTTAACCCTGGACAATCACCATGCCTTAATGTAAACGTTACGTGAACAGATTTTTCCGTGTTTACTTTAATGTTCCATTTTTGTAACCAATCTTGTATGAAATTTAATTCATTTTGCACCATTCCAGATGCTTCAGTTGGTGACTCATATGATGCTAGAATAGCAGTATCGTCAGCGTATGTGGCAATGGTTATACCATCCATTATTGGCATATCTGAAGTGAAAATTGTATAAAGAACTGGGCCCAATACACTGCCCTGTGGGATACCAGATTTAATTTGACCAAAATTCGAGTTATAATCGTTAACATTAACAAAAAACCATCTTTCATGTAGATATGATTTTAGCAATAAAACGGAGCAGGAATTAAGTTTTTTAATTTGTATAACAATCCATTATGCCATACTTTATCGAAAGCTTGTTGCACATCCAAGAACACTGCGGAACAGTAAAGTTTTTTTTTAAATGTGTTCGTAATGACATTGACAATTCGGTGACATTGTTCTGGCGTACTTTTGACTAAAAAATGGTGAATCTGGCGAACTGTTCATTGTCTACCTGCGCACGTTGTGTTCAAATTAGTCAAAACTTGCGCTTAATTGATATTTTTGAATTCAGTTTTTGTTATAATTTTTGGTACCCTCGTGAAAATAGAAAATCTCTACATCCCTGTTAGTCAAAACCGTTCTTCTAAATTATATACTTATTCTGTACTGTGATATCAAAGTACAATAATTTTTGTGTTTTTGCTTAACATGAAAAAAAATTAAAATTTAGCACATTTCAAGTTTATTTTAATTTTTTGGTTAAAACTTTTAAAACCAAATATTTTTTGATGAAACTGTCAACTTCAGGTGTGTTATGACATAATCAAGAGTTTTTTTTTCATTTTTTTCTATATATGCTTTTATAGTTGTGTTTTAAAGTGCTCTAAATGTAGAGTATTTTTAGTATTTGATGGAATAGAAACTATAATTGTTACAGGTTGTTTGTTTAGAAATATTTTTTTTTTTTAAATAAAATGCACAATTTCAGTTTTCATTACAACGAAAAAAACAAATAATACTTTTACTGCCGTTTTTTGAATATTTTAGATTTTATTTATTTATTTTAGAGTTTTGCCCTCTTATAGCTTACAATAAGTGTAGAAACAATATTTTGGGTTTATTTTCTTCTTTATTTTCGCTATTATTATTGTTGTTATTATTGCTAATATGTTTAATTTTGAAGTCACGTTCACTCACTAAACAATGTTTAGCAGTCAATTTAATTGTATTTGAAATTGTTTTCAATTAGATTTACATGCAATTGAAATAAGTTTGAAATACTCACGAAAACTGAACTAAAAGCATTTTTTTTTTAATTTATTTATTTATTTATATTCATTTTACCGACCTTGCGTAATTGATAAAAAAGATTATTTCACCCACACATTCCTATTGCTACACACATCCCTGTTGTTGATAATGTATACCCTACAAACAATAGTGTTTTATTACAGATATCACGAATATTCGTCTACTAGTGGGTGTTAAACATATTCGGACTGTTTTTACTATACACAACATCCGAATTATTCGGTTAAAATTAAATAATTTAAAAATATGTATTTTTATCTAAAAAAAATTAATTATTTTTTTTTAAATATTTTTCTTAAAAATGTCAAACACGGCTTATAAAAATTATTGCATTGCAAATTATTAAAAAAAAAAAAAAAAAATTTTAAATTTTGTATTTCCAAAAAAAATAAATAATAAAAATTTAACTTAAATAAGTTTAAATAAAGTTTAGTTATTAAACAAGCAAAATAAATTTAATAAATAGCAAATAAAAAACATATAAAATTTATAAAGTTAAACAAAGAATTTATTCGCAAAAGTATTCAGCAAAGTATACTGTATGCATTAAAGTATTTCCAAAGTTCTTAAAATTTAGTTCAAATTACTTTACATTTTGTAAACTTTATTTTTTTAATGTAAGAGTGAACTGAAATAAATAATTTTTAGATTTAATCTATTAACACGCTTAATCAACCATAATTGTTCTATGTAGTTATTCATTACTCGTTACTCCAAAAAAAATTGCTTCATTGAAATTCATCGATTAACGGTTAACCGATTGAATAAATTACTGTTGACGAATTTGTTTCGTTTAGTGTAGTATCCATAAGTCCTAATTATTCCCAATATATTGCTCCATGTTGTTAATCGCAAAAATTGTTTAAAACGGTTTATTATTTTCTTTAATCCGCTAAATATAGTACAATTGGCTGTTTTGTAACCGTTTTCATACATTACTGTGAAAAAAAATGCGAAGAAGCTAATCCATGATTATGTAAGCAAATTTAAAAATTGAAATAATACCCAAAAGAAATGAAATATTCCCCAAAGGTGAAAATGAAATAACACCCACAATTTGGGGGTTGTTTCGTAATGAAAAAACTCACAAAGGAAGAAATGAAATAACCCCCAATGAAATAAGCTCCAAAGAAATGAAATATTCAATTCAATTCGTTTATTTATGATATTATGTACACACACAGAAAACAAATTCATTGCTGCAACCGTATTTTTTGCCAACCGAATTTGTATAGTTACATGAACTCTCTGATAATTTCTTTGTGAATTCTATAGTTGTAACCAATTTTCTATTACAAAAATAAAATAATTTGATTGCACCCATTGGCATTTTTAATTGTATCTACCGAACTAAAATAATGTGGTTGTTGATTCAATCGAATTTGTTCGAATTAGCCTACCGAATTTAGAGGAAAAATACACCGTTTACATTTTTTTCACACTTTTATTAAATTAAAATTTACATACAAATTAAAATATTAAAAATAGAAATGAAATTAATAAAAATAGAAATGAAATTGTATTTCAACAAAAAGCAAGCGCAATAAAGTTATTATTTATATTCATATATCGAAGTCGTAGAGTTTTTTTTTTTAAAGAAAATAGCATTAAAGTCTGGCCTTTTTAATTGAAAAGAATAATAAATACTGGGAATATACTTTTTCTAAACAGCCTTAAAAATTCAACGATTCTCAAAGCTTTAATGCACACAGAAAAAAGTTTTGTTGCTCCAACCGTATTTTTTGCCAACCGAATTTTGATAGTCATAAGTACTATCTTAAAAATCTACAGTTGATTCGATAGTTGTAACCAAGTTTCTATTAGAATGATTAAAAAATATTGTTGCACATACTGACATTTTTAATTATCCCTACTGAATCCAATCGAATTTATTTAGATAAATACACCATTTCCTATTTAGAATATATGTTTTTGTATTTTTTATTAATTTACACAAAATATACAAATTTTAATTTTTTACAAACAATAGTACATATAAAAGCAAATATTAAAAGCAATTGTTTTCTAAAACACTATTTATTGCAATGAAATTAAATACTTTATAGTAGTAGTAAATGATATAAAATTAAAGTCAGTGGAAAAACCATTATTGTTGAAAAATTAAAGTTTTTGGGATTAATTTTAAGTTTCGATAAAGAAAAATGCTTTTAATTCGCACATAAAAAGATACATTTTAATCTGAGTGTACTTCTACAAAAGGTCCAAAATCTGTCATCACATTAAATTAATGTCTCTGAAACTAAATGGACAATTAAAGTTGAAAATTATAGTTTTTCCCGGAATAGATCCTGCACAAATTTCCTTTAAAATTTCTGGAAATTTTTTTTAGAAATCGTTTAAACCAAAACTGAACTGTAATTTGTCTATATGGAAATATGAAAAATATTTTGAAACAAACTACTTATCAAAGTCCTTAATTAAAGGACACTTTTTCGCCAATTTTGTTTTTAATTACTATCTTTATCTTTGTTAAATCTACAGATACTGCAGAATTTCTCTAAGAAATTTTTTAAGGAACATTTGACGAGAATCGAAGCTGGTTTATTTAGAAAATTACTTGAAATTCTTCTGTAGTTTTTGGAAAATCATCATTTGTAAATCGTCATCAGCAAAGAAATGCTATCAATCAGAAAATAGAGACACCTTTTGATATATTTTCAGAATCCTCTAATAAAGTTTCAAACAAACTGCGAAAAATTCCTGCAAAATATGATCCAATATTTATAAAATATAAACGAAAATGCAATACCTTTCTGGTGTATATTGATGCTATAAATTTTTCGCAATTATTCATAGAGTTTTATTTACATATTTTTGTAAAAAAAAGTGTTCTTGAACATTTTGTTTGTTTTATGAAATAAAAATTTTTGTTTTATATTTTGACATTTAAAAAAAAGCAAATGCTTTGGTTGCAAGTATAATTTTTTGTTCAGTTAATTAATATTTATATATTCAGAATCAACTATTAGGATTAAGTGGCCGATATATATTTTAAAGACGGTTGTAACCATTACGAATAATTGAGAAAGAATTTATTTTTTTAATAGAGTTTGGTTAACAAATTGTTTGGCCAAAGTTATCATATTTTTGTAACCATTATTGTCATTTTATGACAAGAATAGTTAATTTTCTTTAATTATATATAGAACGTACTTGCAATCGAATAAGAATCAAAAGGAAAGACTTTTAATGGTATTCATTGAATTCCAACTAATATTTTCCCTGTGTGTGAGTTTACTCTTTTTAAAAATCAATATAAACAGCAATATAAGCAATTATAAAAATAAAGAAATGGTTAAATAAAAAAATATTTTTGTGATAAAAAAAAACAATATTAACAATTTTTTTAAGCCAAAATGGTGTGCCACCTTGGGTACTCATTTGGGAATTAAATTCTTATTTGTTTAGGCACGAATAAATTCTCTAGTCCCTAGCAGATTTTAAAATGTTTCATTTGCATTTAAATGGTACTAGGGTGAAATCAAAAATAAAAAATCAACTCTAACAAATCTAAGCAAAAAAATAACAAAATATAAAAATGTAAAAATGTAAAATTCGCGAACCCCTTAAAATCCAGTAAAAAGTCGTTAGGACACATATTTTGGACATACATGTGGAAAACCAATTAGGCCATGCTTTTCCCATATAAATGATAATGCCAAATCAATGGCATTTATATGAAAACAAAACAATGCCTCAGTGCTAAAATCCCAAGTATCGGTTTGGATTCTTTATAACACCACTCTGATTCTATGTAATTTTTCTTAGATAAATTATCACGTTCACTAAATTTGTTATGTATGTTTTTGTTAATTAATGCACTCAGATTCCGATACATATTTCTTGTGAAAAAATCGGTCATAGCTTGAGAAATTTTTCCTTCTAAAGTTCATTTCTTTAATTTCTCTTTATTCGCTGTCTTGATGGCCGTTTAGTTTGGATTTCTACGCTCCAATTGTAAATATGGGTTGAAAACCTGTGATAAATGATAAATGGTAAACAAATTCCTTCGGTACAATATTTTATATTTACATACCTCTTATGAATGTCCACCAAATGTTTGAGAAACTTAATAAATGTTGTTCCTCTTTTACTGTTTATAGGTATTTGGAACAAATACGAAACATGTATTTTGTTTATTTTTTATATCACAAATAATTTTTTTTTTTTTGTTTAAATTTTCTTTTCTGTTTGAATTTATTTTTTATATATTTTTTTTTTTTTTGACAGTTTTCAAAATTCTATGTTTATTTATCAGTTGAAATAAAATTCTTTTAGTTGAAGCTGCCAAAGTTTTTTTTTAAATTTATACTATTTTGTAAAGTAGATTTTAAAACCGAAAATTATTACGCATTTTGACCAATGGTAGGTAGTAAATATTAAACTAACAATTTTTTAACGAAATTCGATTGTAAATACTAGGTAATTATTATAATATCAAATAAAACAGTTTAAATTCATATCTATATATATTTGGTATGGTTGGTAATATTGAATTCTTGTAAAGAATAATTTTTTTATTGGTTGGAAAAATCACATTGAATTGCACAGAAAAAGTTAGTTAGTTGTCACGGTAAAAATTCTCTCTTAATGTCAAATTATTTACTGTGACTACAAATAAAATGTCATAGTAATTAAAATAATGTTTTATTAGAGGTATTATGGTGAGCATGAAAGTTTTCCAACTAAATAATTCTCTGTGTGCAGGAATGTATAAATGTGATTTTTTTTTAATAATGTATAGAGTTTAGATATGCAATGATCTTTTCTACTCAATTATAATACTTTTTTTGATTAAATTAATTAGAAATAATTAACAGTTGAGATCTAGAGAAAAATTGTATAAAAAAAAAAACTCTTTAAGAATAAAAAAAAAAAAAAAAATTCACAGATAAAATAAACTTAAAAATAAACTAGTCTAAAGATGATACCATGATGTTACTGATATGCTGATATTGTGATAATTGACATCTTTGGTCGAAATTTAGTTTAAGCCGTTGTATCTTCACGTCCACCATTTCGATGCTGTTTATATTATGCAATCTTTCAGTAGAGAAATGCCATGGAAGGTTATACATCATTTTTAGTAACTTATTTTGAGCGATTTGTAAGTTTTTTATATGGCATTTTGCTATGGTTGCCCAAACTGGAACCCCATAAAACATTATTGAATGAAATATGACCTTTAGCATAATTATTTTGTTTTCACGACTAAGTTTGGATTTTTTATTAATAAAAGGAAAAAGTATTCTCTTGGCTATATTTATTTTATCGATGACATAAGCAACATGTTCTTTAAAGTTAAGTTTGAATCTAAGATAACACCTAAATATTTAACTTTAGGCTCCCAAGAAATATTGCTTGTTTCCAAACGTAAAGAATGTTGAGGAACATAACAGTAAAGAATGTTGAGGAACATAACAGTCTTTTCTCTTTCTTGTAAAATATATAGCTTGAGTTTTAGAGCTATTTATGACGATTTTCCATTTAGTGAAATAATTTCGAACAATTGTTAATGATAATTGCAGATTATTAATTATATCTTCCGCTAAGACGCCCGAACATATTAAGGCTGTATCATCAGCAAATATAGACCTTGTACAGTGTTGAAAAACTGGAAAATCCGATGTGTATATATTGTAGAGAATGGGTGATAAGCAGGAGCCCTGTGGGCAACCAGCTGTAACACCCACTTTATTGGAGAAACTTTTGCCAATATGAACTCTGTACTCACGATTTTTTAAAAAACTTTTTATAATTTTAATGAGAGGGGTGGGGAAGTTGAGATTGGTCATTTTAAAAACAAGGGCATCATGCCAAACAGAATCAAATGCTGCTTTTACATCTAATAACACCATACCCGTTGATTTTCCGTTAACAAAATTTGATTTGACTATGTTTTTAATTCTAAGTAAAGCATGTGATGTGTTGAGGCCGTTTCTAAATCCAAACTGTTGGTTTGGCAATATATTATTATCATCAATAAATGAGCATAATTTATTTTTAATAACTTTTTCTAGCAACTTGCTAACGGATGGTAGAAGGCTAATTGGCCGGTAAGACTGTGGAGAGTTGCTAGGCTTATTATGTTTGGCGATGGGTATAACCATAGCTTCTTTCCAACAGTTTGGAAAATAAGCATTTTTTAAACACGAGTTAAGTATTGACGACAGCAATTTTATACCATTATTAGGGAGATTTTTAATGCACAGATTATTAATTTTATCAATACCTGGTGCTTTTTTATTTTTTAGTTTTTTAATTATATTTTTTAAGTCAGGTTCTGCTATTTCAAGATCAGAGTAATCATTATAGGTATCAATTTCTAGATGCTGGATACAGTTGTTAACATCATGTATTGTTTCAGAGTCGCTTAGATTTACTGAGTATGAATTATTCATTTTGAATGTTTCAGCTAGTATGTTGCATTTTTCTATACATTAAGCATACTGAGTACCGTTGCTTATTAACGTTGGTATTTGTTTTGATTTCTTCTTTATAACTTTTGTAATGTTCCAAAAGGGGGAAGAACCTTTGTCTAGAGTTGCCAGATGATTATTCCAAGATGAATTCCTAAATTTAATGATTTCGTCTTGTATTAGTTGATTAAGATGTTTCATTTCAGTTTTATCAGCTAGGTTTCTATAACGCATCCAATTTCTTCTGAAATAGTTTCTGGACGTAATCAGGTTTTGAATTTGTATTGGAAACGATTTATGGTGAAATGTTATTTCTTTTTTTGGTACACTAACATCTATGGCGTTTTTAATAGCGTTGTTTAAAGATATTATCATTTCGTCAATAATATGTGTTTCTGATGTCCAACATTTTTTTTATTTTTTGTTTTTATATATTTGATTATATACATTCTATATATTTGGTAAAAAATTCATAAAAAAAGCTTGGATAGTGTCATCAATTTGAAACCGAATTAAAAATTTTAAATTCGGTTTCAAATTTTCGCCTGCGGCGCTTTTTTCATTTAGTTTCTTACAGAAGAATAAATTTTAAATTCCTTTTTTCATAATTTAATTACCTTTTCCAGGTATTCGATATTGATGATCAGCAGTTGTTTAAAACATCCAATTGGTACAACAGCAAACGTGCCATCAATTAAAATGCGTCTTCTTTCATTTTGGGGTATATTTTCCCTTATCAAATTTACGCATTTGTCTGACGCAAATATAGAGTATGCGAAGTCCGTTTAGTCATGAAATAACCCCCAAAAATATGAAATAACCCCCAAAATAATTGCATATGAAATAATCTCCAAAGAATTTAAATTTTGGGCTTTATTTCATTGGGGGTTGCTTCATAATGAAATAATCTCCAAACCGTAAGATGAAATAATCCCCAAAAAAAATGAAAAAACCCCCAAACAATTTTACACAATTTTTTTGGGGGGTTATTTCATTTTTGGCCGTTGGGGGTTATTTCATTGGGGGTTATTTCGTAACGCCTAAAGTTGCAAATATTTTTTGTCGATTTCTGAAAAATTAAAAATTTTGAGTTGAGTCACTTTTGAACTAGGTGTGCGATATTTTAAATAATAAGCGACAAAAGCATTAACTAGAATGACTGAAAAATCATTACACACATCAATGTTGTAAAAATAACAATATATATGCATTAGGGTGGCAGCTATTCGGCGAAACTACAAAATTTTTAGATATATTTTTCAGTTATTTTGGTTTAATCGTATATATTGAAAATATAACACATGGGAAAATTTGTTACTGCTCATATTGGGATTATTTTCGAAGTTGAGCTCTTAATAAATTAAAATACCTGTAAATACTACTAAAAGTTTAACTGAAAGTAGGACCAATACTGATTAGAGAAGTTTTTGTATAAATCTAAATAACTTGTAACTATTTAATTGATTTAAATTTTAATTTAATATTGTTTTCAATTTCAAAAAAAAAAAAAAAAAAATTGAATACTATTAGTAAGCTTTAATTGAAAGTTTAACTAAAATTCTATTGAAGTTTTAATGTAATAAAAAAATTAATTAAAATTTTAATAGAATTAGTTATTTTTTTTTTTTCAAAACAATTTTTAAAACTTCTTTAATTTTTTTAATAATTAGAGGATTAAGAACATTGTTTTACACTTTCTAAACCTATAATAAATTTGTAGTTATATATTTGAGTAAAAGCTAAAACTTTAGATCACATCCACTTACGCACAATCACTCATGAAATTTGTTTTCTACTCACACTCACTTACGTTCAAACGACGAAAAATTTTACTGGCAGGATTACGCGTGGTTCACGTTAATCACACAAGTTCACGAGCTAATATCTTACGGGAAAAAAATTATATAAATTAAGGTGAATTTTAAACTAAAAATTGTAATGAATATATAATGTCGACCATTGTTTTGTATTTTATAAACCAAAAATATATTAAATCGTCGGAAAAGCCAAAGGAAATATTTATGAAAAGAGGAACTATTTGGTAAAGTTAGACATTAAAAAATAATCACAAACACTCACTGAGAGTTTTAATACTCCGACTCACTGACGTTCACACAAAATTCTACTCACCTCCCTACCTTTACTATAAATAATATTACATTAATTACGAGGGCGGATCAATAAGTCCGTGACTTTTCGAACTTCCATCGTAGTTATATGAAATGCAATACTGTTCCCATCAAGTACCACCTGTTAATAGAGTACTTTCATATTTTGAGCAAGTTCCGTAATTTACTTTGCGTTTAACAGCTGTTCAAAACATATAACCTCGTGGATTTATTTTTTTTTTTATGGAAAAAAGTGTATTTCGAGTGCTCATTAAACATTATTTTTTGCAAAAAAAAAGTCAATAAAACCAAGGAAAAGCTTGATAAATACTACCGAGACCCTGCCTCGTCGGTTTCAATGGTAAAAAAGTGGTTTACTGACTTTCGTAACGGTTGCACAAGTACAAATGACGCAGAACGTTTTGGACGGCCAATTGGGGTCAATACACCCGAAAATGTAAAAAAAATACACGATATGGTGTTGGCCGATCGAATAGTATAAGTGCGTGAGATTGTTGATGCCATAGGCATTTCATATGGCAGTGTGGTTTCGATTTTAAATGATCAGTTGGGTTTAAGAAAGCTGTCTGCAATTAAAAACTGTGTTTAATTCAAAAAGTTACTTATTGATCTGCCCCCTTAAAACATGTTAAGCAGTTTTGGAATATATGTATATTGCAATTATAGGTTATACAAACTGGAAATTTTGTGTGCACCAAATTTATTTTCAATTAACCATTTAATAATTATGAATCATTTTTTAATTGAAAGCGTGTTTGAAATCAAACAAAAGTTTTATTGGAAATAATTCTTTCTGTATTCACACAGAGAATAAGTTAGTTGGAAATTTTTATACTCAATAATTGTGGAATACATCCAACCTTATGCTGTAATACTACAATATTTGGACTTTCAGTAATAGTTAAAATATTCAGTTAAAATTTTCTATTTAAAACAAAAAGTTGTTATATTATACTGAGTATTGAAAAAACGAAAAAAAAACTATTGTTTTTACCGATTTGGTCAATTGATTTTTAAACAGTTAAAAATAAACTACAAAGAATACAATGATTTTAAACGAAAACTAAGTTGTCCTTTTTTTAACTGTCTGTAGTCTTCACGGAAAAAATATTGTGAGTGTAGACGCAACTTTTAGAAAACATTCAAATTCGTACTTGCAACTACCAAAATTTTCCGTATTCACTAATTAATAAAATTTCAATAAAAAAAAATATATTTTTTTTTATATAAAATATTAAAAGTCAATAATAAACAGAAAAATTTAAATATATAAGGGAAAATGTTGAAAAAATTAAGAACATGTAAGTAAAGTAATAGTTTGAGTTAAGGCAGAATTAGTTTGTACGTTCTGTTCTGTTACGAATCAGCTGTTTTGTTTCTGTTCAATTGAAAGTCTGTATGTGTGGTTAGTTTTCACTTTTTCGTTCTGTTCTGTTGCGGACAATTCTATTGAAAATAGAATTCAACGTTAAGTGACAGTCTAAAGTGCGTATGTATTGGTTTGTTGTGAATTTTTTTCAATATTTGAATCAGGAATGATAAAGTTGGTACTATAGTACTTTTTATGGTACTATTTAAACCTCAAATGTACCATGATACTCCTATGACTCATTTAGTACGATTTACAAATTTTTCTATGTATGAATTTCTTGGTCCCTTTAAAATTCAATAATTATTAATTCGATTTGCAGTCCTATATGAACAATGAATTAATTTGGAACGAAATGCTGTGAATTCAATCACATGATTTCACTGAGTGCGACTGATTACAGGTGATTATATTAAGAGTTTTATTAACCGATTAAACCAATTATTGAATTCAATCACTAAGGGTTATAATTATTATTAACTAAGTTTGATTTTCAAAAAAATAAATAATAAAAATCTTAAAAAAATGTGAAATTGACTATTAGCTGCGTGTTTTTAAAATCGAATGAGTTCACGAACAAATTTGTTTGCTACCAATCACAAGGATTGAACGTCATATTTTTCCTAAGACGCTAAGAGGTGAATAATATTTAAAACTCACCGCAAATTTTTTTTTCTCCACAAAAAAAATTTTTTTTTCACCTCAAAAATAGTTTTGTTACCTCAAAAATGTTTTTCACGACACAATTTATTTTTTTACAGCCAAAAAAGTTTTTCACCTCAAAATTTTGTTTTCACATCTTAACATATTTTTTTTTAATATATTTTTGTTGTTTCATTTGTAATAGTTCATTTTGGAGGGTACAAAGATTTGTTCGTTAATTTATATTTAAATTTTTTTTTTAACTTTTGATGCCGAAAAAGTACTATTTTATATGCAGGTTGGTACTATTTTAAAATCGCATTTATCATCCCTGATTTAAATGTTTTTGGTTGGAGTTTCTTTTACTTTTGAAAACAGCTGATTCCTTTCAAGGAAAAAGTAATTACAAAATATTACCTACAGAACAGAACGACACAGAACGGCAACAGAAAGTAACAACTAATGAGGCCTTTAGTACAATTATAAACATTGTAAAAATTCTTTTACGTTTTGTATATATTTGAACGAATTTCAACAGCAAACCCATATGGAATTATATATTGTCCCGTGGCAATCAGTAGGAAGAATATCTCAATAGTAGTCTCTATGAGAATCAATGACTTACGCGATCAAAATATGTGCTTGGAGCTGGCAGTTTTTCGAGAACTGAAAATCCTTTATTTGCATCAGAAATGGTAAGTATGGTTATGATCTCTAATTTGGTATTGTTCAATTTTGTATGTGCTTTTATTTTTATATACAAAAATTTGGAAACAGCGTTCTAAAGTAATCATATAGAAAATTCGGTCGAATGTACTGAATATGCTGCTCTAAATTGTTGGACGCAAATGCATGTAGCTGTAACCGAATAATGAGATAGTATACTAGTGGGGCATTTTTTAAATGCAGAAAAACTTTTTTTGAAAAAATTAATTTATTGCTCAGAGTATTATGTCGTAAAGATATTTGGTGCAAATTTGAGAAAATTCAGATATCTTTAACCCGTGGCGCCTTGCTAAAAAAAGTTAGAAATTTTTTAAATTTTTCTTAAATTGCTTTAATAAAAATATGTCTTGAGACACATAATTTTTTTTTTTTTTAATTTTGGCATGCTGATCACGAATATTTTGCACTTGAATTTTGAATTTATAGACTAACAGTTTTCGAGAAATTGTAATTAGATTTTCACTAAAAATTGCATATTTTTAATCTATTCTAGAATTTTTTTAAAAATTTTCTTAGAACTTTTTCCACTAAAATACATGTTTTCATTTGATCATAATTATGTCTGAAATAAGAGATGATGTATCAAAAAATAATTTTTTTAAAACTAATTTTATTTTTATTTTTTTTTGCACATATTATAGGCTTATGGAGTAGGTCGGCAGATGATAAGTAATTCAATTATTCTTGAATTTCGCACCACTAAAATATTGGGCATAGTGCTACAACAATCAAGGCAGTAATTAATGAAAATCAAAAGTTAAAGTTAATATTCCTTCAATAATCATGTGTATAAAATTGAAAATCATAACAAATTTAGTATGTAAATTTTCTGTTTTCCGTGATATTTGTAGGTAAATTTACATGTAAGACTTCCACCAATACAGACATAATTATGCTCAAATGAAAAGTATTTTTGTCTGTTTGGCTAGAGCAAAAATAAAAAAAATTAGGATTATTTTTAAAAAAATTTTACAATGGACGAAAAAAACTAAATTTTTAGTAAAAATTTAAATATTCGTCGTTAGCATGATAAAATTAATTCCAAATCATGTGTCGCAAGACATAACTTCATTAAGCTGCTTAAGAAAAGTTTTCAAAAATCGAAAACTTTGTACACGGGGAGCCACGGGTTAATGCTATTCGATTTTTCTCAAATTCGCACCATCTAACTTTTGGACCTAGTTCTACAATAATCGCAACAAATAATTGATAAAAAACGAAAGTTGAAAAAAATTCCGCTCTTAAGTACACGTTATTACCCAAATTCGGTTAGCGACAATATTGATTATCACAACGAATCTGTTCTCTGTGTGTAGATACGGTAATGGGGTATTCCAATATTTTTAGACTACCCGTAATCTTACAGCTTACCTTTAGTTGTATTGTTGAAAAGCTTGCCGTATTCATTAGTTTAAGTATTTAAATATTTTTTTTTTGCATTTTTTTATTTCTTTTAAATTAATGCTTAATATTTTTAGAATATTGTGTTAAAATTGACGAATTTACGAGTATTTTTATGTCAAGTATGTCAGTGTAGAGTATAAAATTTAGTGTAGTCACCAGACTCCTTACGTATAAGCAAAGCTGATCAGAAAGCTGAGAGACAAATTACAGAGGGCAGGATTCGTCGTAGACAGGAGCAGAAATTTGCTTTAAACATCATGGATTATAGCAACATCCTTTATGGACCTGGAATTGATGATTCAGTGTGAGGTAAGCCGATAAAATAAACGCTTAATTCCAGATTTTTTAGTGTTCAAAACTGTTAAGCGTTGCACCGCAATTCTACTTTTTTTGAGAAACGTCCGAATAATTGCTGCCATTGCCGTGTTTTTTAATATTTCTTCGTGAAAATTTTATACAATATTCTTCAAATGTCATGCTTTAATGTTCTATTAGTTTTTTTAATAAAGAGATTTTAACTGTGTCGTCACACAGAATTCAGAAAAAAATTCCTTTTTTCTTACGAATGTAATGTGTGATCTGTAAAAATTTGACTTTATGAAAGCTAAACTCTGGGTCTGCCACAAAATGAACTGTGTAACGGATTGCTTATGATATCTTTCAACAACTTTAACGTTTCAAAAAAACTTAGTCTCAAAAACTACGGTACACCCTACTAAGTTTACTTTCACATCAAAAACAATGGTTTCATATAATCGGATTTCCGTTTAAAAATAAATAAAAATAATAAACTTTTTTAATAAAATTGTTTTTACAATTTTTTTCACAATTGCTGTTGGTAAAATTTAAGTTCTAGTCTTTAATTTACTTTTATTTTAACTTCGTAACTGGTTTATATGTAAAACACATTTTACAAATATTACTATAACTTTTGAACAATCAGTCCAAAATTGGAATATAATGGCTTAAATGAAAGACAAGATTTATTACTATTACACAGTGTAGAAACGGCAATGAGATGTCATTACTTTTCGGACTGCAAGTTATGACACCATCTTACCATCTGCATTAATTTAACACAAATAATACGGACTTACTAATAACTAGTTAATTTGTACATTATTTTAATACAAAACATAAGGCGTTACATATAACTACTTATTTTTATCATTATTTTAAATATAAAGTAACGTTGTTAATTTTTTTTTAAATCCAGCTTTACACTTTATATTTTTTAAACTCTAGTATACACAAAATAACGTTTTTTCACATAACTTATCCAATAATTAAGTAGAAATAAGTAAAAACTTGGTAAACTGTTACTAGTTCTCGCATAAGTTTTGTGAATAAACTTATTTATTTGGAATGCTCCTAATAACTTGGTAACGATTTCTTTGTAAGTAAGTACATATATAACTTTGATCCTTACCTTAAAATCGATCTTTGCAAATTCTTTAGACTTTTGTTTAAAAAATTATGTAAAATAGTGTTAATACCCAATTTTTGAACCTACAAGCGAATACATAAAAACGTAAAATCAACCAAAAATAACATAAGTTTCCTAAGTTTGTTGTATGGAATACAACTTCAAAAGTTTTTCGACAAGTTATACAAACAACTTCGGGAAAAAGTTTTAGCATAAAACTACTACCATTTGTATCTTAAAAACTTTGTAAACTTTGCATGTGAAATTCCATTATACTACTTTAATAAATTGAACCATTTAAGTTGGTTAATTTTTATATTTTAATGTTTTTAATCCCTTTGCCTGAAAAAGCTTATTTCATTTTTTTTAATAAAATGCATTTAGTAATCATTTTTGTATAAAATTAAAACCAATATAATAGAAAACTTAAAGAAATTTACAACACATTTCCTAAAATCCAACCGTATGAATGGAGAAGATCTAATTATGCTACTGGTGGTTATACTGCTGACAGTTCCATACAACGTCTTTGAAAAAAAGCTAAAAAGAGAGATATAATAAAATAGAAATTCATTACAATCAACTGCAATGTGGTTTAAACGCTCTACTATAATATATAATATATACTATAATAATAAATACTAAATATAATATAATAATAGAAATTTGGTTTACCTAGCACGATAAATACTATAATAATACTTCTATATAGTGCAATTAAATTTTATTTTCTTAATTTTTAGTTTTTTATTTATAAAATAATGACTTGTGACGTATCAAAAAACGATCAATATTTTGCTTGCCGTAGAACATTTTACATTTTTTGTGAACAGTTCGCAGTCAAGTCTTATAATTTTATTTTCTATGTCACTCAAGTAACCTATTTGTTATTTTGTTTAAATGATTCCTTGATAGCTTTAGAATGTTAATTTAGAAAGTTACAAAAACAAAATTTGGTAATCTACAAAATCGAATAAATTAAAAAACGAACCAATTGAAATATTATATGGTACAAAAGTACTTATAATCGACAATCGGAACTTTTTTTTTGTAAAAGAGATAGTACATGTAGTTTACAAAGGGAGTTTTTTATACAGGTATATAACTTTAAGTTGGCAACACTTTTTTAACTGGCGTCCATTTTGTCAGCTGTCAAGTGCTTTATGTTTAGTTTGGTTTGGTATTTCAACATAAATAGACTGACGCCTGAACAACGCTTCCAAATTGTGAAAATTTATTTTGAAAATCATGGTTCTGTTCGAGCACTACTTCCATTATACGGTCAACATAATCGTCCATCATAGCAATGAATTCGATTAACTATGGAACGTGTTCGCACCACGTTTACTCTAAATGATAATATGCATCCACACAGACGTCGTACAGTGGGTACATAAGAAGTCTTGCTGCTGTACAGCGTAGCTTAGAGGAAGACAACTATCGGTCTATCCGTCAATCGTTCATCATTTGAACAACCATGATGTGCAGGAGCTGTGGTTTTAACAAGACGGCGCACCATGTCACACAAATGATTTATTGAAGGAAACGTTTAGTAACCGCATAGTTGCACGTATCGGATCCGTGGATTGGCCTCCAAGATCGTGCGATGTAATGCCGCTGGTTTATTTTCTGTGGGGATATGTGAAGTCGCTAGTCTACGCCTATAAGCCCGAAACGATTGACCCCTTGGAGGACAACATTCGCCGCGTTATTGCCAATATATGGTCTCAAATGTTGGAAAAAGTCATCGAAAATTGGACCTTCATATCCCCGAAGTCATATTTAAATTATAATGCCAGAAGATTATTTTTCGTATAAAGTAAATTTCATGAAAATTTTAAAAAATTCATCTTTGTTTTATTTCATTTCAGAGCTCTATAATTCTATAAAAACATCCTTTATTTTAAAACGATATTATTTTTTTTGTTTCCAAAAAAAAAAAGATTTGTCATATAAAAATTATTCAACCGTTTTTTTTTATTACAAAAAGGATCTTATTTTGAGCCTTTTTGATGATGTCTAAAAAAAATCTGTTATTCTGTTATTTTTCCGACTCATATTTGAATAGTTTTTTTGATAAAATTATTTCGCTCATATATATGAGTCATTTTTGATTCTTTTGAGAAGGATCTTATTTTCATCTATAAAAAGAGAGTTTTTTGACAAAAACATTTCGAAACCTCGAAAAAAAGATTAACTTTTGAATAATTTTTGACTTAAAAATAAGAGGACTCCAAAATGAATCAGTTTTTTTTAGTGATTTTAATGTCACATATTTTGAGGGCTCCGAAATTTGCTTGATGCGTTGACTTAAGTTACTGAAAGTAATTCTGTTTTCTGCTTTTACGATTATAATAGATAAAAAAAAATTAAATATTTTTCTACATAGTCAAAGCATATTTGAACTTGAGAAATATATGTTTGAATGAAAATATGTGTCGTATGTTTTAATATGTCCTCGTAATTTACTGTTATTTTATTTTTTTAAAGTATTTTTATTTGATTTTTATTTCGGTGGTCTTAGTACAATGTTAAATGCAAATTGTATGTTAACATGTATGCAAGCATATTTGTATAGTAGGGTTAGCAATAAATTTTGCAACAAATTTCAAATGATGTAATAAAATTGCAATTCTAACATACCAGAAAAAAAAATATACATTGTCGTAGTGATGATGGTGTCATTTTTTTTTTTTTTTTGTAAATCATTTATTTTTTTTTTTTTTTTTGGGTCAATTGCAAAAATTTGCCATTTTATGTGTCTATAATGATAATAATATGCAATGATGGTTATACATTGTATTCTCCTTAAAACGGATTTAGAAAATAAATCTTTACTTTAACTATCAAAAGGAAGACAGTTAAGTAAAAATTATGCAAAACTGTAAAGAATTCATAAAAAATGCATAAATTTATTAAATAGCATTTTCGTACTTTTAGAAAAGCTGATTTATTTATATGAAAAAAAAAATCCACCAAATTGGCACGCATTTGTGGTATTGTAAGTTTTTTTCTTTTTTATATTTTTGTAAAAAAAAACATAATATAAACCACACCACAATACTGTGAAGACAAGCAACCAAAATATAAAAACCTCAATGAAACCTCTAAAAATATCCCAAAAAAATATAAAATATAGACTATAGAATATTTCACAATCCCATCATTTGCCACAATACCAACATATTTTTTTTTCCATATTGCATCATATGCATTTCTATTTGTATACATAAACATGCATATTGTGAAGGCCCATAATGAAAAAAAAACTCAAACTTTATCATAATAAATCTTCATCACTTGAACACTAAATTGACATTTTTGCAACCGAGAGCAAACGACTGATGTTGTCAGTAATATGATAGACAACACTAACAGCCCCATATGAAAAAGGCTTGCCAAATTTTTGGAAAACACCTTCAAATTACAAAATACCTAAAGTTTTCATAAAACTACTTTATTGTTCAGCTACAATAATTATATTCGATCACAAATGTATCAGTTCACTGTTACGTATACTTGATATTTAATTACATTATAACACTCATACGCCATGTGGGCATTTTTGAAACCAATGCACACAGAAAACAAACTCGGTCGTAGCAATTGTAATTGTATATGAGCTTATTCAAAAATTCTCGACACCTGTAGACACTGACTGTGTACTTCATACATACTAGATTGTAAGACACGTGTTTTGCCAAAACAAGTGTTAAAATAAAGAACTTTTGGAATAGAATAAAGAGCTTAAATACGTGTTTTTGCTAAACATTTGTTTTTCAATCAAGTGTGAGTACAGCTTTAAGATACCTCTTATTCCTCAAGGTTTTATTAATTGAGAGGAGCGATGGATGGGGTCATGTTGACTATATTTAAAATATATGAAATGCAAAGTTTCACGGCGAAACGTCTTTACCAAATGAGTTAATGGCCATTTAAAGTCAAAAATTTCAAAAAATTTACTTGAAGCTGGTAAGCGCTTTTTAATTTTTTTTTTTTTAGAGTTTTAACTTTCCGATCCAAACCAAAACACTAAAAAAGGAATTTCCATATCGCTGTTTGGTGAAAAATGTTATGGAGGTGTACAAGTAGAACTAAAATTTCCATAGGGATTTAGTGGAATTGAGTTGTGAGAACAGTATTTGAAAAATGTTAAAATTTTATACAGTTTGAGGTATTTCACATTGATATCAGCCCACTTATACTGGTATACGAACATACGAGCGTCTGATATTCATAAAAATTTTTGAAATTGGCGAGCGTATTGCTTAAATTGAGTTTCTTTATATAGATCACTTTTAAGTCGGAAAGGCATTTTTGAAATTCTTAAACACAAGCATTTTATGAAGCTTTTAACATATCATATTCAAATATTTGATATTGAAAAGTGTATTTTATATATTTAAAAAACTGAAATCGACTTTAAAATTGAAAAGTTCTAATTCTGTGACTTAAGGTAGGTAACTAATTGAAAAAAGCAAAGAAGCCGAAAATTCGGTTTGGTAATAAAAAATCGTGACGAACTCTAATATATATAATAAAAATATAATAAAAACATGTTGGGACTTATTTCATTTTTTATTAAAATTGCGAGTTATTTCATTATGAAGCAATGAAATAGCTATTTTTTTGGGTATTGCTAAATTATTTTTTTTGGGGACTTATATCATATTTCTTTTGATTTTTTTTCATTGGAAGTTATTTCATTTCTTTGTATGGGTATTATTTCATTAGGTAATATTTCGTAGCACCAAAAGCATGGCTTGAGAAAAAAGTCAGGTATCGAGAGTGAATCTTCCCAACAGACTTAGTTGATAATGTGAAAGCGCTGTAGCATTTGCGCCAAAAACCTACATCAAAGAAAAGATTTTATTGAGCTTAACCCTTTGACGACCAGGAGTTTTTGCCTCATATAATTGTCCACGTAAGAGATAGAGTAAATACGTTCAAAACTGATTTGTAACGGAGGGTTGGGGCAACGAAAATGTGGTAAGTGATAGGTTCCTATCTGGCCCCATTTGCCCGCTAGGGGGCCTCAAAATTGGTCGAAAAGTCGCCTTACTTCAGGGGGGTTTTGTGGGGAGAGCGTAGGGCGCACCTGGCTAAGACTTGGGTATATTTTGGGGGCACCTCTCACCTTTCAAAAAATATATGGAGGAAATTTGTGTGAGTTTTAACCTGCCCACAATTACACCGAACATGTTTGGCAAGTATGTTTGCCTGTGGGTTGAAACAAAAAAAAAACCCACATAAAAAAATCTAAATATTTTTTGATTTTCATCATTGTATGTACGTGTGTGTGTTAATAGTTTTATTATTTTTTTGTTGCATGTTTGTTTTTGACTGCTAGTGATGAAATTCAATTGAACACAAAGCAATTTTGTTTGTTATTGTTTTAAGTTGCAAGCTTTTTGCGCTGCTTGTTTGTTTGTTTTCATTCATTAATTATTCGAAATCAATCAGAGCACATGTGTTTCGTGCGTTACTATTTGAAAGTTTAATTATTGTAGTATTTCGAGTGTTATTTTTGATTAAACAACATGAGTGGATCCGTCCGTGATCGTTTTTTTTTTTCCTTAATCCGGACGAAATTGAGCAAATTTTGCTTTGCGACAGCAGTGATAATGAGGAAGAATCTGCTACACATATGTATGAAAAAGACATCGTTTTTCTCGAAAATGACGTTTTGCAAATCCAAGATGATGAGCCCATAGAAGTTGTTATCGAAGGTATAAGTCCCGTAGAATACCCTGTAATTAAAAAGGCCCGCGTTGGTCGTAAACCGGTACCAATTGCTGTAGAGGATGAGCCAATTGCATCGACTTCAAATGCTGTAGTAATACCAGAAAAGCCAGCACTTGTTATACCACCAGAGAAGACCTTTCGGTTCAGAGAGACGCTTGCCTATAAAAAAAACATATGAACATTCCCAAGTCCAAAAACTAATTGTAAATGCACATGAGGAAATGCCGCAGCGTATGATGTGTTCAATGCTGTTTGTAATTTTGAAGGTAAGTTTTTACAATTGCAAAATACTAGTTCTTTTTTTTATTATTTTTTGGTTTCAGAAATGTGCATAATGATAGTGGAGCAGTCTAACATATATGCCATGCAAAAACGTCGCGATTTCACTCTGACCGTGGAAGAATTCAAGGCCTATATGGGTCTAATCGTACGTATGAGCCTAGTAAAACTACCCAGCATTCGGATGTATTGGGCTACAGATCCGACATTTCATCAAGCTCATATCGCAGATATCATGACGCGGTCTCAATTTGAAGAAATAACGTCTAATCTGAATTTCAAGTATCGCTTTAAAGAAGCCAAAATATTTGCATAAAATGGAAAAACGTGAAAATTGGGAAAGATGCATTTTGTACTATATGCAATGTATTCCTTGGCTTCACTACATCACGTGACTGCTTTGGGGAATACCACGTATAGCACTTATTATCATAAATTTGTTCAAATTCTTTATAAATTACTTTTTAAATAGTTTAAATAAATTAAAAATATATAAAACATCATACTTATCAATTAAATTTTTTTGGTAAAAAAATTCCTTTCAGCCCACAGGCAGGCAACTATATTTGCCAAGGAAAATAATTTTTTTTGGTAAAAAATTCCCTTTCAGCCCACAGGCAACTATATTTGCCAAGCAAAATGAGGGGCAAGGAGATGACCTGGGGGCCAATTTTTTTGACTTAACTATTATTGGGGCATATATTATGAAAATAAAAAAAAAATAAAAATCGCTTCGGCAGAAAAAGTCTGGTCCTCAAAGGGTTAATACAAAATTTACAAGGACTCAACAAATTTTATGGAGCAAACAAAATTTTCATAGCCGCAAAAAGCATCTTTATATAATATTTTTAATTTTGTAAAGTTAAAATTATTTAATTTGATTTTCTGTAAATAAATAACCCTAAACCAAATTAAATATAATTAAAATAGCAAAATAATAGTATTTTCGAAAATAGTCTCGGTGTTCTTTTTAAGATCTTATATATGACCATAGACCAAAAATAACTGTTATTAAATAAAAAAAAATTAGAAAAATATGGAGAACAAATCATAGATTTAAATAATGCACTGCGCGCCCGGGTAGGATAGTTGGTAGCGTGCTGGTTTATCAGTGCGGGGGTCGTGGGTTTGATTCCCACCACAGGCACTGGTCTGTTTGCGCTACAACGCGCCGAAGGCCACAGTAGCTAGTGCTCGGTTAGGGTAATAGTATATAATTTGTAATTATATGATAATAAAAAATAATGCACTAATATCACCAAATATATTGTATACAAAAAGGATGTACGAGAATGAATGAAACAGAGTTTTTTTTTGCAAAAAAAAAAAGTTATTTTTCAACATAATCTCATTTTAGCTTAATATACTTAGTCCAACGTTTCTCCAATTTTTGTATCCCTTCCAAAAAATAATATTTTTCGAGATCGATAAATTTTTTTTCTTGGCCATATGGGGTCGTTTTTTTTTTTTTTGAATCCTCGTTAAATCGGTCCAATAAGTTGACATAATATTCGCCGTTTATTGCTTTCCCTTTTGAAGGTAATTGATGTAGATTATCCCGCGTGCATCCCAAAAAAACTGTTGCCATTACCTTAATGGCCGACAAACTTACCTTTGTCTTCTACGGACCCGGTTCGCCCGGAGAAATCCATTGTTTAGACAGCTGCTTGGTCTCCGGAGTGTTGTAATGGATCCATGTTTCATCCACTGTTACAAAACGTCGCAAAAACTCATTCGAGTTGCGGTTTAACAACTCCAAACAATCCTTTGAAGTTGTCACTCGATTACGTTTATGGTCAATTGAGAGCAAACGCGGCACCCCTCTAGCTGACAGCTTTCTTACACCCAACTGATCATTTAAAATCGAAACCGCACTGCCATATGAAATGCCTATGGCATCAACAATCTCACGTACTTTTACTCTTCGATCGGCCAACACCATATCGTGGATTTTTCCGACATTTTCGGGTGTATTGACCTCAATTAACAGTCCAGAAAGTGCAGCGTCATTTGTACTTGTGCGACCACAACGAAAGTCAGTAAACTACATTATTGGCATTGAAATCGATTGTGCAGAGTCTCTGTAGTATTTATCAAGCTTTTCCTTGGTTTGATTGACGGGGTTTTTTAGTAAAAAATAAGTTTTAAAGACCACTTTTTCTATTATTAAAAAAATCCACGAGGTTGTATGTTTTGAACAGCTGCTAAACGCAAAGTAAATGACGGAACTTGCTCAAAATTTGACAGTAGTCTATTAACAGGTGGTACTTGATGGGAGTGGTTGTGCGTTTTATATAACTACGAGGGAAGTTCGAAAAGTCACGGTCTTATTGATCCGCCCTCGTATTAATGGAAATATTTAATATTTTTTTGACTTGCTCATAAAATTCCAGTTATATTTTTGTTTTTATTTTAAAATAATGCACTAAATTTGTTTATTGATTCTTTTTAAACAATTAGTTAATAATGCTTTTAAATTCTGAATGAAAGTAAAATTAAGACTGGCCTGTTTAGTGTGATAAAATATGTGGGGTACTTCGCATTTAATCAACAGCATGACCAAGTTAATCACTAACTGGCAACATCAACATATTTTACTTTTTATTTATAAACTGTAATTACTAACAACAAAAAAAAACACAAAATAACTTTTATATATAAAAAAAAAATAATTAAAAATTATGAAAATGCAATACATGGGAATTTTGCATAAGTTTATTTTAATGCAAATAAAAAAAATGTCATTACCATTTAATGGCAATGAAATATCTTGCATTAGAAAAATTATTACTAAAGATAAAAAAGTCACAATAATGCATGAAAAACTAATTATAATTGATAAAAAAAACAACATTTATTTACAAAAAACAATCCTTCTAACTGAAACCGAACAACAGGGTTGGACAGTGAAGTAAAAATACATCTTTTTTTTTAGATGTACGAGTAATTCTATGGATAAAATGTAAAATTTTTTTAAATCGAAATTATTTGAATAAAAAGCGGCATGAATGGAATTATAAAAAAGGGAAATGAATGGAATTGGGAACGAAATTAATATAAAGGAGAATGAGTGAAATTGAAAGATATGAATTTGTATTAAAATGGGAACGAACTTTGTTTTATCGGAATATGTTAATTTATATTATAATGAAAAAAAAATAAATCACCCCGTGGCCGCTTTATAGAAAACTAATCCCTCGGGTTCTTAGTGAAACTTCTGCGAAGCAAACATTTTGTCCGTTTTAGTTTCGGAGATACGGAACACTTAAAAAAAACCAAATTTTATAAAATGGCTAGTATCTCAAAAGCTAAGCGGGATATCGCAAAACGAAAAAAAAGTTTTTCAAAACTCTACCTACGTGACACGTACCGATAATACAAATGTGTTAAGTGGTGCGATTTGAAATGTTTTATTTTTATTTTCATATTTTATTTTTCGTTTTATTTCCATTTTTCATTCAGACACCCTGTGGTTGTTTCATAAAAAATGAGTCCCTTCGGACCTTTCCCGGATTTAGCCTATTCGTATTATCGGAGTATATTAATTCTCTCGCGGACCAAAAATGTTATCCGCTTGCTCTCTCTCCCTTGGCATTTGAAAAGACGTCATTTTATAAAATGGCTGGTATCTCCAAAACTAATCGAGAAATTCAAAAACGAAATTTTTTTTGCAAAATTTGAACCTTGCACCACATACCGATAATACAAATCTGTAACGTATTCCGATTCCACTCGTTCCCAGTTTCAGTTCATAGCGTTTCATTTTAGACCTATGCACCATTCGATTATCGGAGTATTTAAATTTGTATTTTGTATTTGTATTTGTATGTGGTTGTTTTATAAAAAAATAATCCTTCCGGATCTCTCCTGGAAGTAGCCTTTTCGTATTATCTGGGTTAATTAATTCCTGTGGAGCAAAAATGTTGTTCGTTTTTCACTGTTTTTCTTTATATAAAAACTTTTTATTTCTTTACAAAGAACTTTCTTTTTTTGTGCAAAAACTTTTTTATTTGTTTTTCTCTTTTGTTTTAAGATAAAAATGGTTTAAACTTCGGAAAAATATTAAAATTTTTTTTTTTCGAAAGAAAAACATTTTAAAAACTGTCGATGAAAATAAAAAAAATATTTAAGAAAATTATTTTATTTTAAAACCGTTTTTTTTCCTAATAAAAATTTAAAAAATAAGTTTTTGTTTGTAAAATCCGGTCTATGGTTTAAAGCTGCTCATGGGGTTACCATGTGTAATGTTTTCTTTTTTAATTGCCGTAAACAAGTGATATTTTTTGCTGTTGTAAAACATGCTAAAAAATTGTACAAAATAGACAACCCTGTAATGAAAACATTACCATATGAGTGGTACTTACGATTGTCATTATAAATTTCATTACTTTATATGGGGCTGTCATCCATAATAGTGTCATATCATTACTAAATACCTTACTAAAATTATAGAATATGTGGTTAAATATATGCTAACAAGTATGGACAAAAACCGTAAGTCTAAAAATAAATTAAAAAATAAACAAAATTAATAACGTTTTTTTTTTTTTTTTAATAAAATGTGCCCATACGGGATTCGAAACCGAACCTCCAGATTGTCAGGCAACCGTTCTACCATCTATTAAACTGGAGCAGGTGCGGATACAGAAAAAGATTTTGGGAAAGAAATTAGAGTAGTTTTTATTTTGGCACTTTAATACAAGTTCTTGCGGGCGTTGTGATGTAATGGTTAGCGTGTTGGATTGTTACACAGATGGTCCCGGGTTCGATTCCCGGTGACGACAGCATCAATTTAGAAAAATAATATGTATGAGTTTTCAATCACTTATATGTATCGCAGCGCCCACCTTCGGTATTCCCATTACACTTAACCCCACCGAAGTAAAAGGCTCTATGAAACAAGACCCCAATGAAATAAGTCCCCAAACCAAAAATGAAATAAGGCTTTATTTCATTATTTCATAATGAAACAAAGCCTCATTTCGAAAATGAAATAAGGCCCCAATTAAAAAAAAACTAAATTATATATTACATTAAAATATTTTTTATTCCTAATTAATATATAGTTTTTGTGTATATACCTGCAAAGAGTCCTCAGCTGTTTGACGGCAAGAACATAAGAAAAATTAGTAAATGCAACCTGTAAATATGAACATTAAAAATATTTCACTAAAAAACAATTTTAAACAATATTCACTGGAAGATTATTCTTGTACCCAAAAAAAAAATATAGCAAACGAATTGATAGTTTGTTTTTTGTGTCGCACGCTGAAAAAACTTTATTTCGCGTAGCCGCCTGCCGCGTTCTACGGAGGAAAAAACTCTAAGAGCGGCCGAAGGCCGCCACACAGAAAAACTTGTTTTTACAAATCCAATGTCGAATCCGTTGAAATCTTATTTTTAAGACAATAAGTAATACAATTTGACCAGTCATAGCTTTGTCATTAAACAGCTAATTGATTGTTTTTTATCTTCTGTTTATTTAACGTTTAGACACTAATATATACGTAAAATTTTTAATAAAACAGACTTTTAAAAAAATAATCATTAAAAAACAATAAATCTTGGTGTGGGTTGGTATTTGGGGACATAAAAAGTTATGACAGGTCAAATAAATGTTACTTGATGTCTTAAAAATATAAAATTTCAACGGATTTGACATCTGATTTGAAAAACAAGTTCTTCTGGGTGGCGGCCTTCGGCCGCTCTTAGGGGTTTTTTCATCCGTAGAACTCGGTAGGCGGCTTCGCGAAATAAAGTTTTTTCTGCGTGCTTTGAATGAGATTGGTTGCTTACATTCCTTAAAAATTTTGATTTTTTAGAAAATGAAATAACACCCCAAAAATATTATTTGGGGACTTATTTCATTTCTCATATTGGGGCCTTATTTCATTATGAAATAAAGTCACAAAAAAAAATGAAATAAAGCCCCAAAATAATTAAATAAGACCCCAATTTTTTTTATTAGAAATTTTTGGGGCCTTATTTAATTTTTGGTTTGGGGACTTATTTTATTGGGGTCTTGTTTCATAGCGCCGAAGTAAATAATGAATCAGGGCTATGAACCAAAAAGCTTAAATAAATTCACCAACTCTATATCAGGTGGCGAGCAACAACTGTTTTAAGACTTATCCTCGCGCAATTGCAGTGTTTCCATGTTTGAAGCCCTTCATCCTTCAACACCTTTTATCTCTCCACTATCCCCTTTCCAAGAAAGCAACACATACTTAAATAGAAAGAATTTTCTGGGTGATGCTTTTCTTTAAAAAAAAAACAGAGCTATATACATCGTATTACTTTGTTTGGCAACTCTGAACAAAACACTATCACTTTAAGCAGTATATTTTATCCATAAGCATTTATAATACATAGTGTTTCTACCAAAAATCCAACATACTTACTCATCACACTCACGAATAACCAAAAACAACAACTTTATTTAATAAAACAAAAATAAAAAAAACTCTTTTGAAAAATGTTTTCATCTAAAATTATATTAGTCGTATGTTGAAAGAGTTGCTAGCATATGTTTTTAAAACATTTATAAACGGAAATCATCATTAAATTGCGTGGTAAATCTATTTTAGCTGCTGTATTGTTGAAAAATGGGTAAACATGATTACATGTAGAGTGTTTTTTTTTATTCATTCCGAAAAATGTTTACCAAATAGTAATCATTATTATTGGTTAGATACTGTTTTGTGATGATCATGCACATGTAAAACTTTATCGTACACCATAATAGATGAGTGCAAGTGTGGTAAAGTACTTCTGGTAAGTGCTCATGTATTCCAACTGTTGTTATATTTACTACTAGATACTCATATTTAATAGTTTTTTGTATATATAATGTTATAATTTAAATTTTCATTAAAAAAAAAAAAATGGTTTACATTTTGTCATTTATTAATGTTTAGTCAGTGTTGGGATTTATTATTGTAAAGGGGAGCATGAATGTCTTGCAAGTCATAGAGAATCGCTTTGTAGAGCGATTCTCTACTATCTTAACGATTTTATCGATCTCGTTAACTAACGATAAATGTCGGTTGAATTACCAAACATGTTATTCTGTATTTTTTTTTTTTAATATTTGACAAGAGATACAAAAGTTGTTAATTTAAATTTTATTTGCTTTGAAATTTTATGAAATAGCGAAAGAAATCGTAAGCTTGAAATAAAAAAAAAAAAAAAAATTTGCTCACAAGTTAACGATTTTTTTATCAACAAGTATGTTAGCAATCATCTAAGACTAACTCTTAACATATTTTGCTGTTAATTATCGTATTTTGGCAATGTAGCGACCGAATTTTGTAGTTAACAAGTTACGGAGTCGCACTGCAGATAGTATTAGTATCCCTATGGGGAATGGGACCAGTCCTGCGTGTTCCACAGGATCGGTCCCTTCGTGCCAGAGACCGGTACTCTACTAAACCCTACCCTATGTAAACAACTGGCAACTTTAACATGGGCCTGTCATAAGAGGGGGTCATTCGTCCTGCTTTAACCCATTTGGCGCGTCTGTACCCAATTGAGTACAGCCAGAAAAAGGAAGCCAGCTATTAGACTTTAAAAGTAATAATGGTTTTTTGTGTATTAGTTAAAAAATCACAAATGTAGAATTAAAAAAAAAAAAGAAATGCAGCTATATTGATGACAACTGTCATAGAATGAACTCTGCACTTACAGTATCCTCCAGCATACAAGTATGTCCGTCCTCTTATTATTTCTAACTTCTTTCGTAACTTTTTTTTTATTTTACATACGTTATTTTATAGTGTACATTATCCTTTATTAAATAAATTATGAATAAGTCGATTATAGTTTATAATCACAAACATTTTTTGTTTGGAATACCACTGTACTTAGTTGGGTACAGCGGCGGAATCCATATGAAAATTGTGGCAACACTGTCGTTGTACTACATGCTGAAATACACAAGCATATTTGCAAACGTATTTATATAAATAGGGGAATTCCAAGATAAGAAACTATTATGACTAATTTAAATAATGTTTACAATTGGTTTAGTGTAGTAAGAGATCTTTA
The DNA here is from genome assembly GCA_021234595.1 of Delia radicum. Classification (NCBI taxonomy): domain Eukaryota; kingdom Metazoa; phylum Arthropoda; class Insecta; order Diptera; family Anthomyiidae; genus Delia; species Delia radicum. The sequence continues at coordinate 88,926,690 of CM037851.1, read as the reverse complement.
TCAGATCACGTGTATAAAAGTATCGCGTGCACAATTTGAAGCTTTTGTATACTTGTTATTTACGATGAATTCCAAACGTTTTAACGTTTCTAACGCTTTCAAGGGCTTAGAAGAAGCAGTAAACTCGATTTCAGAAGATGGTGATGGTGATGAGGAGTATGACTTTGCAATAATATCACCCGAACCGAGTGTGGTAACAGATGAGGAAGAAGGTGCCGACAAGAACATGGTTGGTGACTCTTTGCCGCAAGACGTGCCTGGTGGTATGAGTATAGATGTATTTAGATGCGAGGAAAACGATAGCAGCGATGATGAACCATTAGCCGATAAGGTCAAGAGAAGTCGCCGTCAAGAACCAATATGGCTTAAGTGTTTTCCAACGTACTCTTCCATAAGTTGGGAGATCCTTGATATGCTAGACAGACAAGAAGATGTAAAGCATCAGCTTCATGATCTTAGCCCAGTACAAATATTTGAGAAAATCTTTGACGATGAAGTTATAAACTTAATTATCACAAACTCAAAATTATATGCCAATCAAAACAATAGGCATAACTTTTAATCAGACTCTACCGACTTGAAAAAGTTTATATTTTTATTGATATTGTCTGGGTATCACAAATTACCCAGAGAGGATTCGTACTGGACCTACGATAAAGATGTAGGTATTGAAACGATATCAAAATCGATGACCAGACAAAGATATAGAGACATAAAAAAGAATATCTATCTTGTGAATAATGACTACCAGGGACAAAATATTTAAAGTTCGTCCATTAGCTGATGTTGTAATGAAAAAATTCCTTCAGTGGGGCATATTACACGAATATATTTCAATTGATGAGTCCATGGTAAAATATTTTGGTCACCATCCCGCTAAACAGTTTATCAGGGGAAAACCAGTGCAGTTTGGCTTTAAAAAACTGGGAAGAAGCTAGTTCTAGGGGATATTGCTATACTTTTGATTTTTATTGCGAAAAATCCTATGAAAATTCCACTGACCGCTTAGGATGAAGAGTAGTTAACAAATTACTACAGGAGGTGGAGACTGACTGATTCAGCAAGGCACGAAGTATTTTTCGGTAATTTTTTTATTGATGTTAGTATTCCAAAAGTTTTTCAGACTTACAACAAACATATGGGTTTAGTAGATGAATTGGATCAGTCTATTTCCCTTTACAGGATTGTAATTAGCGGTAAAAAAATTTTGATGGGTACTTTTTACCTACATAATAGATATGGCTATTGCAAACACCTGGCGGTTACACGTAATGAGTCGTAGTGACAGCTCCATTGCTAGGTACTACTTACGCCAAAATAATCAAAGTATATCTCGACCTTCATCGGTTCCATGATTACCACAAGATGGTATAGGTCACTACCCTAAAAAACTGGGAAAACCATTAAGATCTGTAGTATGTCATGCAAGAGTTCGCTGGCAATATAAAAAATGCTTAAAAACATTATGTGTCGAAAAACCACGTTTTGAAAAATTTCACCTATAAGGCGGGCGCTGTACCCAATCGAGTACACATACTTTGTACCTTACTAACGAATTTTTTTAATTTTTTCTTTTACTTATTTTTATTTAGTCTCCAAAGATTAGAAAAATAAACGTTTCGGAACAATATCACTGCAGGATTGTAATTAGCGGTAAAAAAATTTTGATGGGTACTTTTACCTACATAATAGATATGGCTATTGCAAACACCTGGCGGTTACACGTAATGAGTCGTAGTGACAGCTCCATTGCTAGGTACTACTTACGCCAAAATAATCAAAGTATATCTCGACCTTCATCGGTTCCATGATTACCACAAGATGGTATAGGTCACTACCCTAAAAAACTGGGAAAACCATTAAGATCTGTAGTATGTCATGCAAGAGTTCGCTGGCAATATAAAAAATGCTTAAAAACATTATGTGTCGAAAAACCACGTTTTGAAAAATTTCACCTATAAGGCGGGCGCTGTACCCAATCGAGTACACATACTTTGTACCTTACTAACGAATTTTTTAATTTTTTCTTTTACTTATTTTTATTTAGTCTCCAAAGATTAGAAAAATAAACGTTTCGGAACAATATCACTGGCGGTTAATGGATTAAATCACATAGTGGCACGACACAGGACTAACCAAAGATGCTCATACCACAAGACTGTCGTAAAAGGGGGCGTGTAGGAGGCCTAACCAAAACGGACTGACCACATCACTATCATGAAAATGACATGTCGCACAATTAATAATTTTTAATGTAAAAAATGGTAGAAAATTAAACAATACATTTCTAACTCATAGGTTTTTCTAGTCAATATGTATACCAGTTAGGTGATATGTCCTACGTCTACCAGTCTACTACATAACTCACATCAATTGTAAATAATACTAGTGCTGTGATAAATCGTTTTCCAGTAGTCCAGGTTTTTTTAGGTCAATTTTCGCATGCCGATAATTTTTTAATAAACCAAAAAAAAAAAAAAACATAAATATCAACAAAAAAAACAAAATTAATAATTTTTAGTTTAAAAAATAAATGAAAAACAGCTTCCAATGGGTAAGTGGTATGTCCTCCCTTTACCAGTCACAGGATTGGTAATTTTAGGACAATTGACACTGCTTAACCCACTTTTGTATTAAATTAAACCAGTTCTGTGATAAGTCCTTCTTTAACCAGTCACTTTTAGGTCAATTGACTCGTCATTCCCCATAGGGATAGTATACAGATAGTACAGATATATAGTATAGTATCTTGAAAATTTAAAACATGGACAAAGTTAAAGTATCCCATAACAAAAAATTAAAATTTATTTAAAAAAAATAGTCTGTTTTTTGCTATTTTAAGTGCAACAATTGTCAAAACTGGCATCACAGCACATAAGAGAATATTTGGTACGCCTTTAATATACAGTACCTACAGTTTATCCATATCCAATAGCGAATATTAATAATATCGGGTGTTTTTTATAGAGTGACACAAGCTTATATCATATTAAAACAAGGAAATATATTTTTAATATCAATGAAATGGGCTTTATTGTAAAGAAAAATTTAAGAAATTAATGTTTAAATATGATTTCTGCCATGTGGCCGGCGCGAAGAAGTCGCAATCTGGATCGTCGTAGACAACTGACTTAACATAACCCCAGAGAAAATAATCCAATGGGGTTAAATCACACGATCTTGATGGCCAATTAATTGGGCCATCACGTGAAATTATTTTTACATCAAAAGTTTCTTTAAGTAAATCCATTGTAGCGCCCGCTGTGTGGCATGTGGCTCCGTCCTGTTGAAAACACATATCAGCAAGATTAAAGTCACGTAATTGAGGTATGAAAAAATTTCGATCATGTTCCTATACCGTTCACCATCGACAGTAACATTCTGACCATCATCATTTTTGAAGACATATGTGCCAATGACTCCGCCAGCCCATAAAGCGCACCAAAAAGTAATTTTTTTAGGATGTAATGGTGTTTTGACAAAAGCTTGTGGATTCTCCACACTTTAAATGCTACAATTCTGCTTATTTATGTACCCATTCAATCAAAAATGGGATTAATAGGAAAATAAGATTTTGAATGTAAATTCAAAATCAAGTTTGACAAATAGAACAATTATTTTGATAAAAAATTTCAACAATTTGCACGCGTTGCTCTTGTGTAAGTCGATTCATAATAAAATTTCAAGGAAAACTAAGCACAAAGCAACTATCAGCTGCTAAATCGGAAGTCAAATAAAGCAGTGATGCCAACTCAAAGTTGTGACACTCAAAAAAAAAAAAAAAAAACTCTTTATATATCAGCCATTTCACTGTATACCGTCCAAAAAAGGGCATTCAGAAACTGTATAAAGCTTAAAATATTACCTTTGTTACAAAATGATTTTACAATTTATATATAAAATAAACTTAGAAAAGTTTAGAAATGTTGAGGTTAAGAAGAAGAACAACTGTTTTTCTCTAAAAATTATAAACACTATTAATTTTTAAATCAGACTAGACTAGTTTCTTCCTTTTTTATACACAAGCGTCATCAGTGATTTTCCATTCAAATTGTATTATTAAGAAATGTTTATTCCGTGTTTTTTGTATAGAAATTTTAGAATCATTTTGTGACAAAATTGTTTTGTTTGTCTTCTTTAAATATATTTTAAATTTTCATTAAATATTATATTTATATTTAATTAAAATTTTTATTAAAGTGAATTTTTAAAGCATTTAGCAAAAATCCTCATAAAGTTGCTAGAAAGAAGCATATATCAAAGGTTTAGGAAAATCTACTTATATTGTTAAATTCTTACCAAATACAAATAACTTTTTAGAAAGGTTGAGGCTTAACAGAAGAATATACATTTTTCTCTTAAAATTATAAACACTATTAATTTTCAAATCAGACTAGACTAGTTTCTGCGCTTTTTTTTAATGGACACGCGTCATCAAAGATTTTCCATTTAAATTGTATTATTATTTGTGTCTTTATTAGAAAACAAATTTATAAATGTTTTTTTTTTTTTTTATAGTATATTATTAAACAAGAATAAGTCTACTAAAAGTCAACTGTCATGTATCTCAAGCGATAGCTCAGGGGTAGAGCGTCAGCTTGGTATGACCAAGTTCGTGTGTTCAAACCCCATGTCAGCCACAAGATTTTTATTTTTTACTTAAAATATAAATAAAGAGAAGTGAAAAGGAACATGATTTTAATTGGTTTAAATTAACATTGATTGTTATTAAAAGGTACAACTCCCTTTCTATGACAAACCAATGTTAAATCCACCAATGAAAACATCAAATTTGAAACAATATCCGAGTAAACAGTTGTTGTGTTTATATTACTCTTTCTACCTAGCTATTTTTGTTGTTGTTAAACCATTGCACACAGTTTTTTAAACACATTAAAACGCATCTCAAACAACAAGTGGACTCATACCACTTTCAAAATAAATGGCTCATATATTCCTGGTAATAATATGGACTAGCCTTTGGTCAGATCCGGAAAGAACACTTTAGCTAAATGAAGTACAACTGTCAACCAAAATATAATTCTTCTAAAATGTAGGTCACCTTAGTTTAGCAAACTGTGATTCTCGACATCATTGAAAATACTGCTGGTGCAAATTCAGGTAATATTTTCTATCGTCTTAGCTGAATTTTCAACTATTTGTGAGAGCTTGTTTATGAGTTTATACTAGATGATTATTTATACCTATATCGGAAATATTTTCATCGGGAGTATAAAATCTTGTCTTTCATTTAAGAAATTGCATATAAATTTTGATCCGTTTTTTCAAAAGTTATAATAAATTTTTGTAAAATTTGTTTTGCATATTTTGAAATTCATAAAACAGTTTAGTGGTTAATATAAAAATGTTCAAATGTTGAAAAAATATTTTCATCACTGTTTGCCAATAGCCTTTTATCACTTAAGATGTAATGCTATTTTCTTCTATTATAAATTAAATTAAGTAGTTGAATATCTTTTGTTATCTCTGAAGCGTATTATAAATATTTCCATAATATATTTTATATAATATCAAATCAATTTTTTATTAGATTTTTAGGTCTATTTTTGTGTACTCTTTGTTTATGTGTTCATGAATACTTAATATCAAGTCAAGTAACCCATAAAAAATTAAATATCGTAAATTTACAAATTGACAATTGAATTTGTGACAACAAACTTTACTACGATTGACACTATTACAAAAGTTACTCTGACTACTACTATGTATTTACTAGTGTTGCTGTCATCATAAATACATGCCCAGGCAGAAAAATACAATCGGTACAGTGTTGGCAAAGCATAGGCAATGGTCGGTTCTGCGTTGGCCGAATGTGGGATTAATAATATTGACAGCATTGTTCTGTTACCCGATTGATAACATCGGACAACCATTGGTTGCCACCATAGGCACAACGTCGAGAATTCAAAATATTTTGTGAATTCCCTACATCTTAATTTCAATCAACTTTGTCAAATTTGTTTTCAAAAACATACTTTTGAAAAGCGTCAAATAATTGCTAATATAAAGTGTGAAATATAGAAAAATATTAAACGAAGTTAATGATATTGATAAAAATTATACTGTCAAATAATTTCGCTCGTGGTACTGGCAAAGCAATTGCTTTTCAAACAAAAAAGTGTTTTTGCAGTACAATATAAATTGTACTTTAGTTGCAGTTTCTAACAGGGTAGGCTTTGCAAGAATAACAGTGGTTTGAAAGTACTATTTTTATTTGTATGTTTGGTAATTTCTACATGGGTTGTTGACTAAAGAAAGCAACGCTAGTAACTGCTTATAAAAAACAATCACTTCCCAATAAAAGAAAAGTTTGTCGTTGTGTATTAAATAGGGTGATCGATTATTCAACATATTTCGAAAACCGGTTTTCGTTTTTTTTTCGAATAGTTAAATTTTAAAAAACCCTATTAACCGGGTTTAAAATGTTTTACAGTGTTTTATTTGACAAATTATACGGTTCAACAAAATCAAAAAAATTTGATGCATCATGGCTGCGACCTATCATTTATAAAAGACTTTTGGACGCAGATGACAAATGTGAGCTTAGATTTTTAAAGTTAGCTATAGCACCGCGTTACAAAAGCGAGCTTTCGTTCTGTCCTATGAACCAAATATACATTTTCGGAAAGGGGAGAAAAAAATAAAAATACACGTGTATCGGAGATTTTCATGTACACGTCAGATTTTCTTTATTTTTTTATGTATAAAGTGTAAAGCTTGTAGTGTCCGTCTGTCCGCCTGTGTTAAAGATTTTGGATCGATTTTTAACCCTTTTTCCGTGATCCAATCGAGCTGAATTTTTACAGGCAGACTCGTGGAAATGTCTGTATCACGTAAAATTTTTTAAAAAATAAATTTTTATCAATTCTCAGATTTTCCTGATTTTTTTTTTTTGAAAAAATGGTTATCGGTTTTTTGTAACGGTTTCAGTTCGTTAAAAAACTGAATTTTTTTATTAATTTTGTTATATTAAAATTAAAAATTGTTACATTAAACATTTCAATGCTTTTAAAGAAACTTAGGCCTTTTATTTTTGCGTTTGTAAGCATTTGTGTCAGTATCGCGACAAATAGACCAACAGTATTCTCCAAGCATATGCGTAATGTCTTGTCCTTTGAAGCTCTTTGCAATAGCCGCAATGTCCTGATGGAACCTTTCGCCATGCTCATCGCTACAAGCTCCTAAATCATCAGGAAAAAAATCTAAATAATTGTGAAGGAAATGGATGTTTAGCGACATTAATATGCCCATTTCGCCATATGCCGAAATCATTTCTGCGACACTATCTTTATAATTGGCAGCTCGTTTGTTGCCAAGAAATTGCTCAATAATAATAATTGTACATGAAAATCGCCGATACACGTGTATTTTTATTTTTTCTCCCCTTTCCGAAAAAGTATATTTGGTACATAGGAGAGAATGTGTGTAACGCGGTGTAGTTAACGAAAAATTTGCAAAATACTTTTTTTGTAGAAAATTTAAATTTTTAAATAATAACGCAACATTTTAATAGTATCAGCTAAGCTTTTTAATCTAATATAATACACGTTTTGATAGGTCCCATGTGATAATTATCATATATTATCAAATATGAAGTGTCATATATGTTTGGATAGGAAATTTGAAGGTATATGGCAATATATGGCGCATATTTGACCATATATTTATTTTTTTTTTTTAATATTTATATTTTTATTGCTTGTCCCTGAAGTCCGTTTAAATTAAAAACTATTACATTATTTTTATTTTATTGCGTAATAAAAATCAAATAATAGTTTTTTATTCCATCGGACCTCCGTAATAATTGTTGAAACAATATTTCTAGCAAAAATTAATCTATGAATGTCTAGAAAATAGCGGGGAATTATAAAACAGTAAGTGTGGCTTATCAAGTTTTTACAATGAGCCCTTCAATTATCAAAATAAGTAGAAAAAAATTTCTTCTATTTTTTTATTTTTGGTTGATAGAAATTTCCAACATTTTTATTTTGTTTTAAAAAACAACAAACAAAAAATATGGAATAAAATTTAGAAACTCAAAATAAAAAAATTTAATATTTATTCAGGCTTTTTTTATTGATTTTTTTTAAGACACCATTCCCTGTACACCATAAAAACTTAGTGGTGAAGAAACCCGGGTAACCGTGTATGTCAGATGTGTTGAAACAAAGTTGCTACAAATGTTTGCAAAAAATAAACTAAATATTTTATTATCGCTATTTTAAATATAAATAAAACATAATTTGGAACAAAACTTCAATGTTTTTATTAACGAATATATTTAAATTTATAACGCTCATAAAACTATTTTAAAAATAAAATCAGTTTCAGATTAAAAATCTACCTTTTAACAACTTTATGAAACGATAATTGTTTATTTCTAAGTCAATGATACATTAACAATAATGGCATTTTTTAAGTCAGCAATATATAAAATTATATTTAATCACAAATGAAGTCACATAATAAAATTAATGTCATATATGGAGCAATATTTAGCATATATTTCAATACGTGATATCATACTTTAGCCTATATGAGCTTTTTGTTTGGATGTTTCATATATATTCTTCCGTATTTATTTATTTATTTATTTATTTGTTTTTTTTTCAGTACAACAAGATTGAATCTTATAATTATAGTACATGAATAAAATATCCCAATTGATTCACAATGATTAATATAATATAAAAAATAAAAACAAGATATAGAAAATTTTAAAAATTTTAAAAATGAATATAAAATATATAAAAAAATATAATATAATATAATAAAACCAAAAATAGAGAAAAAGATAAAAGTATTGAAAACAAAATTAGTAAAGATTATTAAAGAAAGAAAAACATTGAAAAATTAAAGTTATTCAAAAAAATTAAAAAGTAAATTTTTGAAGTGCGTTGCGTTGCTGGCTTGTTGTATGTTTTGTGGTAATAAATTCCAAAGACGAGCAGAATGTACATGAAATTGATATTCAGAAACAAGAGAGTGATGTCTAGGAAGTATTAACTTTTTTCCCCTATTGGATCTTGCAAATCGAATTTGATCAAAGATATATTTTGGCTTTTGTGTGTATATAATTTTATGAAGAAACAATAGAACTCTTATTTTTAGAAAATTATCCAAAGAAACACCGTATATGTTCCTGGAATATGGGATACATATTTATACATCCTGATATATGAAAGAATATATGCTCATACATGGAATCAGGCATGTTTATATATTACCATATATTATCATTTTCAAACGGGGTGCAATTATGTTTTCCATATATCTCTTTAAAGTTGAAATTTCTTATTTTTCACGACTTCTTTAATAAAACATCTAAAACGAAAAGAAAAGCAACGATTTCAATGCGTACCTCTAGTCAACATGACAGGTTACCTAATTTATGAAAAAAATCGCTTAAAAAATAGCTTAAACTACAAAAAATTAATATATTTTTGTGCTTTAAAAATGTTGAGTCTGTAACAATTCTTAATAAATAAAATTGAGATAAAATCCTTCAAATATGTTTAACACATGTTTTGAAATCAATACCAACCAATATCCAGAAAAAATTACGATTTTAAATTATGCATGTTGAAGTATGTAGTTTGTTTTTATTTTTCCCATATTAAATACATAAAAAATTAATTAAAAAAAATGTGAAATCTAGATTGAAGTTTCGGAAAATTTTTAGACGAAAGCGATGATTTTAATTAATCGCTGAAATTAATTAAGTGGAAACATCATGTGGTAAAATTTTGCAAATTCCATTAAGAGATTTTATAATGTTCACAAATAAGAAAAATATTGTGGGCGTTGTGGTGTAATGGTTAGCGCGTTGGACTGTTACACATATGGTCCCGGGTTCGATTCCCAATGACGACAACTTCAATTTAGAAAAATAATATGTATGAGTTTTCTAACACCTATATGCATCGCTGCTCCCACCTTCGGTGTTCCCATAGCACTTAACCCCACCGAAGTAAAAATAAAAGTCAGGGCTATGAAACAGCTTCAAATAAATTCTCCACCAGCTAGCGAACAACAACTGTTCTAAGACTTATCATCTCGCGCAATTACAGTGTTGCCATATTTAAAGCCCTCAATCTTTCACCACCTTTCTTCTCTCCACTATCCCCTTCCAAACAAAGCAACACATAAATTAATAGGAAGAATTTCCTGAGTGTTGCTTCTCTTTAAAAAAAAAAAAAAATATTAATTTATGAAAAAAATCGCTTAAAAAATAGCTTAAACTACAAAAAATTAATATATTTTTGTGCTTTAAAAATGTTGAGTCTGTAACAATTCTTAATAAATAAAATTGAGATAAAATCATTCAAATATGTTTAACACATGTTTTGAAATCAATACCAACCAATATCCAGAAAAAAATTACGATTTTAAATTATGCATGTTCAAGTATGTAGTTTGTTTTTATTTTTCCCATATTAAATACATAAAAAATTAATTAAAAAAAAATGTGAAATCTAGATTGAAGTTTCGGAAAATTTTTAGATGACAGCGATGATTTTAATTAATCGCTGAAATTAATTAAGTGGAAACATCATGTGGTAAAATTTTGCAAATTCCATTAAGAGATTTTATAATGTTCACAAATAAGAGAAATATTGTGGGCGTTGTGGTGTAATGGTTAGCGCGTTGGACTGTTACACATATAGTCCCGGGTTCGATTCCCAATGACGACAACATCAATTTAGAAAAATAATATGTATGAGTTTTCTAACACCTATATGTATCGCTGCTCCCACCTTCGGTGTTCCCATAGCACTTAACCCCACCGAAGTAAAATAAAAGTCAGGGCTATGAAACAGCTTCAAATAAATTCTCCACCAGCTAGCGAACAACAACTGTTCTAAGACTTATCATCTCGCGCAATTACAGTGTTGCCATATTTAAAGATCTCCATCTTTCACCACCTTTCTTCTCTCCACTATCCCCTTCCAAAGAAAGCAACACATAAATTAATAGGAAGAATTTCCTGAGTGTTGCTTCTCTTTAAAAAAAAAAAAAAAAAAAATATTAAGATTTCTTCGACCTTCTTTTATTTTATTCTTTTTAGTTTAAACGAGCTTAAGATTATTTATTTATTAATTATTTATTTCCAATATCTCGTCTCCACATTAGGTGACTTCTTCAGGAAATATTTGTTCCCTGAAGAAGTCACCCAATGTGAAGACGAAATATTGTAAATAAATAATTAATAAATAAATGATCTTAAGCTCGTTTAAACTAAAAAGAATAAATAAGAAAAATAGTTAAAGCTTTCTCTTTAATTCCAAGGATATATTACATCCTTCACCCAATATGGTTTTTGATAATCAAAGTCCAAGCTTTAATACCATATTAAAAGTTATTTACAGTTTATTCAGGCATATGAACTAATAAGAAATTTTAAAGAAAAAGCTAGATTTTGGTAAAAGTTTAATTCGCGAATATTTCAAAAAGGGGAGCTAATATTAAAATTTGGTGTTTACATTCGTGATCTACATCCTAAACTCTATCAGAATTGATAAGTGGCATTTCCGATTAGTTTTTAGTGTTTAACAGTGTTATTATTAATTTTAGATCAGTTTGAGAAAACTTTTAGATGTTTTTCAAAAAATACTCATTTTATATATCATTTAACATCTTTATTTATGAGCGCTCGTTAGTTGTTGTCTGAGATAAACATTTTGCATTTAAAACAAATTTATTGCCAGTAAAATAGTAAAATCCAAATAACAGGTTGCAGAACAACTGATACTTTATCGTAATAGGTTCTTATTTATGTTCTACAACCGATGCCTCATATAAGGAGTTTGCCCTATTTGCAGTATATTCGCTACATCCAAACAAGAACAGAGCGCTTTAGAACCGGTTCTAGAACCAGCTATAGAACCGGTTCTGGGACAGCGAAACCTTGACTTCCAGGAGACTGTTATAGGTCGGTGATAAAAGAATTTGTTCGGGAATAGATTCAGAGATAAACAGTTTTAAAAAATTTTGTTGGGTTATTGAAAGCTACTCAACTAAAACATGTTTTAAAGAAACAATTTTCAATAAACAAAAAGTTTTTTTAAAACGTCAAGAAAACATTAGGATATAGTTTTTATTAAAAAAAATTTTTTCTTTTGTTTTTATTAATTAATAATCATATAATTATAAATTATATACTATTACCCTAACCCACCACTAGCTACTATGACCTTCGGCGCATTGTAGCGAAAACAGACCAGTGCCTCTGGTGGGAATCGAACCCACGACCCCCGCACTGGTAAACCAGCACGCTACCAACTAGCCTACGAGGGCGCACATTATTAAAAAAAAACTAAATTTTTTTTTGTGTGTATTTGTTAATATAGCCAAATAAAAATTACAACATCATAGCCCTGGAACAATAAAAGAAATTGCCCAGAAAAAACATAACTTTTGAGGTAATGAAGTACTAATATAAAAGTATTTTTTATAATTTATAAGTAAAAAAATGTACCACTTGTATAAAAAAACTGACCTTTACGTAAAATTTTCGGTACCTTCTGTTTTTAAGAAAGAATTTTGTAAATTTAAGGTTTCTAGTATATTGAAGCTAAAAAAGAATAGTTAAAAAATCCGGTTATTCGGCAATATAAAACCGGGTTGTTCGATATTCGAAAATAAAACTTAAAAAAAAAACGAAACCGCACAAAACACCGGCTAAAGCCGGTTTTTATAAACCGACTCGATCACCCTAGTACCAGACCATATATTTTACTGTAACTACCCAGTGTAGAAAATCTTTACTATATAACTTTTAATATAAGTACATATTTGGTAATATCAATTACTTACAATTGTCATTACATTTATATGGGGATGTCGTACAAAATAATGACATATCATTATTAAACACCTTTCAAAAATATGTGGGTACCTATGTGCTTACTAGTATGGAAAAAATAAAGAGTTTTAAAATGTTTAAAATTAATAAAAAAATATTTTTATATTGATTTTTTTTTTTTTTCATAAAATGTGACCACACTGTATTCGAACCTGGAATTCTAGGTGGTCACTCGAGCACCATCTGAGCTATCTCGTTATTTTGTAGTTGGTAGAAAAAAAACATGAATGACTTGATTGCACAAAATATCATTACTTTCCTGCTTACAAAAAATCAAAAATAAGTAGTACTTACTAAAGTTGCAAAAGTCATAAGTCTTAAAATGTACTTTAAAAAAAAATTATATCATTACTTTGAATTTAAAATAATGATACAAATAAGTACGTAATGCCATGTCAAAAAGTAATGGCATTACCGTTTCTATACTGGGTAAGGTTGCTTATTTTTTCTACTTAACAAATTTTCACTTATGGTCAATATGTAAGAAAAATGTGAAAGTATGTTGGTTACAAGCCTTTATGTATGTATTCTTTTCGTAGTCCTATCCATATGTTTTTTTTTTTATATTACATATCAAATAATATTTTCATCGTAAGTTTTTTTTTATGTACCCTATAGAGAAATATGAAATTATTAACTCTTAAACTTATTTGTCACATTTTACAGTTTTAGATCGGGAACTAAGCATCAAAAGGGATAGCCCTTTTAAGTCCGGGTTTGAATGGTAGTGAATTTGCAAGCTAAACTTTCGATCTTTGACAAAGAAATATAATTAAGTTTTTGAAAAAGGTCATAGCAAATTTAGATTTATTTTCGTAACACGTATAAGAAAATTATAGGCGCTTCTTATTTCTTAAGTTTTTTGAATTGTCCTAAAATTTCAAAACTAGGACTTGCAAAGTCTCACGCTAAAAATTGTTCACCTAAAGAACCATTTAAAAGGAAAAAAATGAAAAAATACAATTGAAAACTTAGAAAATTTCTTTTTATTCATTTTATTTTTTTTTTACTACACTCAAAATATGTTAACTGAAAATGTAAGTTGACATAAATGATAGTTCACTTAAAATCCGATCTACTTACTTTTGATTTAAATCAAGTGTTTCTTGTTATTTATTTTTAAATATCGTTGAAATAACTAACAAATCCGTAGGAACAAATAAATAGTAAGTTAAAAATAAATTTTAAATCTTTTGCTACAGATAGGTAAAAATAAATGTTCGATTCAGTTATTTGATATTATTTCACGTTGTTTGTTTGTTTGTTTATGTTGTCTTTGAAGTGTCTGCACATTAGACCACCCTCAAAATGTATCTGATTTGCAAAAGCGTTTTGTCTTCGCTCTACCGGCAGCTTCCGGTAGATTGGACTAACAAAATCATATGTGTTCAAAAAGTGGAATTTTTTTTTGCAAACAGGCCAGTCGTTTTTTACATTTTCCCCTAAATATGGCGTAAAAGTAATTCAAAGCTTTTTTGCACTTTAACTTTTAGAATCGGCGCTTTCCAAAGAAATATTATATGAGTCTTTTTGTACAGAATAAGAAGACAAAGATTGTTTTCATACAATGTTTTGGCATAAGTATGACGTATCGTGGTACTTTAAGCTGACAAAATCAATATTTGTGTGAGTATTTTATTGTAAACGACCGGCATTTAAATTTTTATATAGAAAATAGTAAAATAGAGTAAATAGTTTTTCGTGCTTCAACCGCTTCACTGAAACTGCTTCGTAAATATAAGTCAAAAATGAAAAAGTGGACTCAATTTTATTTTTTTTTTCATGAAGAATAAGGTTGATTTCTTTCTTGACTATCGTAAATTTGCTACTCAAAAAATTAACTGTTGAAGAGATGTTTTCTAATCATATAGAATTATAAAAATATATTTGTTAATTAATAATACAGCTACAAAATTTTTATATTTAAATTTTATTTTAAAAGTAAAGATATTGTCATTCAGGTTTGATATAATTTTTATTAAAAAAAAAATATTCTTTTTTCGACCTTTTATTGTGCAATGAAAATTAATATTATTCAAGCTCGAGGCCATACTCTATATTTCTTTACTAGGATATTGTCCTAACAAATTATCTGTAGAGTTTTTGTTTTCAAATTTATTATTTGACCCTTTCAGGAATGTGTTGATAGATCTATTTCGGGAATTTTCTAGGTTCCCATCATCAGAACACGTTTTGAAAGCGGTAACAATCCCATACCAAACATCAAACATTCATATAAACTAGTTTATTCACTAGATGAGAATTAATATATGAGCTCGAAGTTAGAGATACTAACTATTGATCAAAAATATATTGGAAACTTGTTTGTTATGTGCAAGGTCCACCTCTGGTTTATTTGTTAGGACAATATCCTAATAAAGAATATAGAGTATGGTATCGAACTTGAATAATTTTCATTGAAATTGTCATTCTTTACTCAAATTTACAGTGCGTAACCATATTATAACCCCAAAATATAGTTACATTTAAAGCCTGCACCAAAAATGTATCCAAAGAATTCATACATTTTTCAGGGTGTTTAGAACACATGTATAGCGATTTGTATAAAAATTTTAAAAATTAAAAAAAATGGATTTTTTCCAAACCTTGATTTTAAAGTTTTTTTTTTCAAAAATTTTTTTTTTAAAAAAGTGTAGAAGTTTTTTTTTATTTATTTGTTTATACCCCAAAACCTAGCCGTTCTTATGCAAACATAAATTTGTCGATATTTTTTACCCATCAAAACTTATGACCTTTTTAAGTGAAGTCCCTACCCCACAGAGCCAGAGTTTTCCAAAAAAAAAAAAAATATATTTTAATACTTGTGTTTACTACCACATACACTCAAAAAATTTTATCAAAATCGGAAAACATCGAATAATCTCACGGTGATATTAAATGGAATTGCTCCAATGTAAACATTTTTACTTTAAGTTTAAGTATTTAGATTTTTTGGATCTAAACCGCGACTGGCCTATATTTAATTTTTATTTAGGAGTTTTTTTTAAACGGAGTTGCGGATTTTTCACGAAAGCATTCGAATGTAATAAAATAGCTCTAAAACGATAGCGGCCAATAAGTGTACACGTAGGCGTATGAGTATTAATTAATAATATGAATAACACTCATACGCTGTGGTAGATAACGTTGTGTTGATAACGACCGAATTTTGTCGTTAATAAGTTTTGGAATCGCGTTACCGCTGTCTATGGTTGTAGCATTTTTGGCACAGGAATTAAATAAAAATTTATGTGCACAACGGCAGGGACGAAAACTTTCAATTGGTTCCTTAAAACATAATTTAAACAATTTATCAAATATATAATTTATAAGATCTGAACATTCTAATTTTCACAATGACTATCTTTGTACCGGTTGTGTAGAAATGTTGGAATTATATAGAATGTAAGGGAATTCACCTTGAAAAAAATTATATATAAGTCGAAAAATCAATGTAGATGAAAATATTTGCGCCAAAGTCTTACACTCAAATAAATAAGCCTGGATAGAAGAGCGATCCGATAGGCTAGTTGGCAGCGTGCTAGCTGATCAGTGTGGGGGTGGTGGGTTCGATTGCTACCAGAGGCTCTGGTCTATTTACGCTATAATGCACAGATAGCTTAAGTAGCTAGTGCTCGGTTAGGGTAATAGTATTTAATTTGTAATTATATGATTTATAATAAATAAAAAAAAAAGTTTTAAATTTCAATATTTTTTGTTTTAATTTTCAATTTAAAACCGCCACAATTTTTGTGCCGTTAAAGAAAAAATGTATAAGCGAATAGATTTAACATCCCAGAAAAACTTTATATTACACGGTATTAAGTTTGGGAATAAGAAATTAAGGTCGGTAACTGGGGTCTTTTCTATTGCATACAGTATTATTTAAACAAGCGCATGTTCATTCTGGTAACAAATTACAAAACACATATTACGTCCAGTATAAATGTAATAAGTATTGTTCGAAAATTGATTTTTTTTATATTGGGTATCAAATTCAAATTTATAAAATTTTAACTTAAAATTTTATAAGCTAAATTTTTTATAAGTTTAAGTTTTAACTTTTTATAATAAGAAGACACCCGTTGCTTTTCTATTACAAACCCTATTATTTTAGCAAGGGCCTGTCTATCGAGGTAACAGGTAAAGAGTTATCAAAAGCTTTTTATTTAAAACCTTAAAAAAATTTTAATATATTTTTTTTCAAAATCTGAAAAATTATTTTCAGAAATATTTTATTTTATTTATTTTTTTTTTTTTGTTATTAATTAATAATCATATAATTACAAATTATATACTATTACCCTAACCGAGCACTAGCTAATATGGCCTTCGGCGCGTTGTAGCGAAAACAGACCAGTGCCTCTGGTGGGAATCGATCCCACGACCCCCGCACTGATAAGCCAGCACGCTACCAACTAGCCTACAGGGGCGCACTTATTTTTTTTTTTTTCATATATTTTATAAAAATCTGATAAATCGTTCACAAATTTTTTATATATTTATAATTCATAAAATAATCTTAAATTTAACTTGTTTTGCCTCAAAACATTAATACTGACAAGTTTTTATAAAAACTCTCGTACGCTTAACAAATTATTGGTCAAAAGTAAGTTGTTGTAAGTGTACTTACTATAATAATAATGAATCTAAAAATAATCCAAAGCGTTATATTTAAAATAATGAAAAAATATGTTCTTATACATAACGCATTATATTTGTGTACTAAAATAATGGGATAATTAACAAGTTATTACCAAGAAATTATTATTTCTGTTAAAGTAATGCAGAGAGTAAGCTGTTGTCATTATTGGTAGTGAAAAATATAATGACGTCTTCATTGTGTCATTTGTGTTTTTATCTATCAAGTATATCATGTCTAGATAAGTCAGAAGGTACAAAGGTTGACTGACATCCTGTAGTCCTAGGATCGAGTCCGAGTTGGCACATTTTATTAAAAAAACTTTTTTTATTTTAACAAATTATTTTTTTTATTTTTTTTTTGGAAATTTTTTGTTGGACTAATTTTTTGTCCATTCTAGTAAGATTTAGAAAGGATATGCCATTATTTTGCGCGACATCCATATTAAAAGTAATGAGATTTGTAATGACAACTTAAAGTACTTGCCATTGCCAAAACTGTAATTATATAACAACTTATATGGTAATGCTTTTTTTTAGAACAAAAATAATGAGTCTAAAAATAAATTTACAAAAAAAAAAAAACCGAATTTAATAAAAATTTATGTTTTTTATTGTAAAAGTTATTTTAATAAAATATGCCCACACGGTATTCGAACATGGGACTCCAGGTTGGCAGTCAAGTAATAACATGTCATTACCATTTCTACACTGGAATGATTGTTAAGTTTAATTTAATAATATTCAGTGGATCTATCAAAATTTAGTTTATAATAAATTTATGCAATTTAAACACCGCTTTAGTAAAGCTTTAGCTTAAGTCGTTTATTACCGCTTTTTATTACCATTAACACTTTTTTAGTAAATAAAATTTCAAGCTAAATATTACCAGTAAAGTCATTTAAATTTTTTTGTGGTACATAAAAAAGTTTTCGAAAACGCATTATGCTGGTTGAGCATCCTTTTTCCGATTTTACTTTTGGCAATATTTCAATTCTTTTAGTTTTTTTTAGTTTACTTCTTAAAAAAATATAATTTTTTTATTATTGTTGTCTTTTTCTATGCCATCATATGTACCGTACCGGCCATTCCACGTCAGATCGGCCTAAATCTGACCTTGGGTCTTTCGATTTAAATTATATTTTGCACGCAAAACCACTATGGAGCCACTTAAATGGTGCCGATTTTATTTTCTTGAAATTCAAAAAACCATATTTTTTTTCTTGATTTCTTTTTCTGAAAAAAACAAAATTTGCTAAAAGTACACTTACAAGAACTTTTCCTTAATTCAACAGTTATTTAAAAAGTTCCGTAAAGTTGTTTCAAAAGAATATATTGTTAAATTACCAAAGAAATATATTTTTAAACTTTTCTGTCCGTTATTCCATAAACGAAATAAACAAAAAACGGACTATCGGTATTAGTTAAAATATTCAGTTAAAATTTTATACCATAATCCTGAAAGGGTCAAATAATAAATTTGAAAACAAAAAACTCTATAGATTATTTGTTAGGACAATATCCTAATGAAGAAATTTGGAGTATGGCCTCGAACTTGAATAATTTTCATTTTCATTGCACAATTAAAGGTCAAAAAAAAAACATAATTTTTAATTTAAAAAAAAAAAATATAACAAACTTGTATAAAAGGCAAAGTACCGCCTAGTTTACTTCTCCTGATTTGTTTACAAACTAAACAAAATATAGATAAGAGAGAAAAACAAAAATCGTGAATATCCACCAGAGGTGGACCTTGCACATCAAACAAGTTTTCAATTTATTTTTTGATCAATGGTTATAATCTTTAACTCATATGTATATTAGTGAGTAAACTAGTTCATATGAATGTTTGATGTTTGGCATGGGTTTGTTACCGCTTTCAAAACTTATTCTGATGATGGGAACCTAGAAAATTCCCGAAATAGATCTATCAACACATTCCTGAAAGTGTCAAATAAAAAACTCTATAGATTATTTGTTAGGACAATATCCTTATAAAGAAATATAGAGTATGGTCTCGAACTTGAATAATTTTCATTTTCATTGCACAATTAAAGGTCGAAAAAACATAATTTTTAATTTAAAAAAAAAACATTATAACAAACTTGTATTTTATACAATATTTTTTTTTTTGTTATATTGAGTATCGAAATAAACGAAAAAATCTATTGTTTTTACCGAGTTTGTCTTTAGTTTCTAAGCAGTTGAAACGGAACTAAAGTAGTAATTTTTTAACTGATTTTCTGTTAATTTAATGTGTGGTGTATTCAGTAGTATTTTTTTATATATTTTTTTTTTTTTTTTAAAAGAAACAAAACTCAGGAAATTATTCCTCTTTATTAATGTGTTGCTTTCTTTGGAAAGTGGATAGAGGAGAGATGAAAGGTGATGGAAAGATGAAGGTCTTCAAACATGGCAACACTGTAATTGCGCGAAATGATAAGTCTAAGAACAGTTGTTGCTCACCAACTGCTGGAGAGTTGGCGAACCTAATTTTTTCACCCCCAAACTAAAAAACAATGCATATTTGCAAAACATGAACACTTAGAATATTATGGAGGTAATGACAACTGAAAATGAAGTTAAAAACAAATGAAATTTCACTTGAAGGAAGGACGACTTACATTTCGGTAAATTTAACTAATGTTGTCCTTTGTTTTTTACTGTTCAAAAAATGAGCTACAATTCTAGTTCTTTTCCTAATGAAACGTTCTGTTTTTTATTTATTTATTTATTTATTTATTTATTTCAGTCTACAGATTTAAACCTTACAGACTATTTAAAAGAAAAAACTATTTCATATTATTCTACAGTTCATTAATATGGCGAATTATATCACGTTTAACAGCATCCATACTTTTATTGAAGTCTACTACAAAATATAGTTGATTAAACTCATCGCAAATTCTTCGAAAAGGTTCAGCGTTGGCGTAATTTGTTCGAAAAGCAGATAGACGTAAAGGCACGTAGTTCCTTGTTGAATAAACTGGAATATGTAAATTAACTTTGCTCAAAAGATATTCGGAATCCATAGCACCGTTTATCAATTTTAGGAGAAATGTTACATTGAGCATTTGTCGTCTGCTTTTAAGAGTAGGTAGTTTTATAAGTGCAAGCCGACTAGTATAGGAAGGCAAATTATTATAATCCCATCCGAGACCACGTAGACAAAATAACAAAAATTGTTTTTGCACAGATTCAAGAGACTGAGTACAAGTTTTACAAGAAGGATCCCAAATAATTGATCCATATTCTAGAATGGGTCTGACTAATGTTGTAAAAAGCTGCTTAGTAGTGTAAGGATCGGAAAATTCTTTTGACCAACGTTTAATAAATCCAAGCACGCCCATGGCTTTATTTATAGTAGTTGAAACATGACATCTGAAATCCAATTTCTTGTCTAGTAATATACCGAGATCATTAAATGTTTGCACGAAATGCAACAATTCGTTGTTCATTAAGTAACAGCCGTTAGTAGGATTTGATCTTGAAAAAATCATATATTTACATTTTCCAGTATTGAGATCCATTAAGTTGTCATCACACCAAGTAGTAAAATTTAAAATATCGTACTGGAGTAAAGCTTGATCGTTTAGATTATTGAATGAAAGGAATAGTTTCACATCATCTGCATACATTAAAGTTTGGCAATATTTTATAGCGTTTGGGAGATCATTAATAAAAAGTGTAAACAACAATGGCCGAGATGGCTACCTTGCGGGACGCCTGATGGAACATTTATAGATTTAGTGTCACAGTTGCGAAATTTGACATATTGTATTCGGTTTTTCAAATACGATTCGATCCAATTTAGAAGTGAGAAACTAAACCCCAAAAGATCTAGTTTGAACAGCAAGAGGTCGTGGTTCACTCTGTCAAATGCTTTACTAAAGTCTGTATATACAGCATCAGTTTGTTTTCCTTTAGTAAAACCATCAATTACGAAAGAAGAAAACTCAAGTAGGTTAGTAACTGTAGATCGGGATTTTCTGAAACCATGTTGTTTTGGTGATAATATGGAAGATACTTGATGAGACAACAATTCCGTAACAAGTTTCTCAAATAATTTAGGAATTGCACTTAACTTGGCTATACCTCTGTAATTTGAAATATTGATTTTACTACCAGATTTGAAAAGAGGATTTATAAAAGACCGTTTCCAAGTTTCTGGAAAATACCCAAGCTTAAGGGACAGGTTGAAAATGAAAGTTAAAGGAATACACAGTATGTCTGAACAGCTTTTCAGGATACAAGTTGGAACACCATCAGGGCAATAAGAGGCTCTTAGTCTTGTATAAAAAATAAACAAACATTTAATGGTTTAATTTTTAATTAAAAAAAAAACTACTGTATAAAAATAATGTAAAATCATAATACTGTAATTGTATGTGGTTTGTTTTTTTAAATTCTTCTATAAATAACTGTATTACAACTCCAACAACTGCAAATATGTACAGCAGAAGTTCCCCGAGTGTAATTTTTTGCCAATAAGTTAAATTTTCCTATTTTTGGGTTCCGGAGTTTAACTATTTTTAAAGCTTTTTTTGAAAAAATGCTTAAAGCATTTTTAACATAACCAACGACTAAAATGTAGTGGTAAGTCGAATTTAGAGCTATTAAATATTCAAGTTGTAAAACATTTTATTGAAATATATTCTTTTATCTTTCAAGAACAGAAAAAATAAAAAAAAAAATAATTCAAAGTTTTAAAAAGAGATACATTTAAATGGAGCCTTCACACTACATTTTTAAAAATAAACTTTTTAAATTTGACAAAAAAAAATGTTTTCTATGGAAACATGATGCAAGCTTTTGTCAATAATTCATTATATACTAAAAACGCATCGGAGATGTAACTTATAAATTCTGCTAGATTTATCGGTTTTTTGTGTAAATTCGAAGGGTTATTACTCACCAAATATTCTCAATGAGGTTTTTCATCCGAATAACAATCAGGCTATTCAAACACTCTTATATTTTTCGATGATACCCATTCCATGGTAGGACGACTTACATGTACTGAGGCATTGTATTGTTGGAAAATTAATTGCTCTTCGTTGCTAAATTTTATTTCTTTCTATTACTGTAATGTACTCAGAACAATTCATTTCAGTTCTTGGAAATGCCAAATCAATCATGCTGTAGAAACAAAAAGCTCACCAAATTATTAAGCATCCGCCATCGAAATTTCTTTTTGAGAAATATTGTGTTATTTCCAATAGCTGTTAAAATAAGCTGGACCATCAAAAATGATTTCTTTGCATCAGAAAATATCACCTATAAAAGAAATTTACGTTTAAACAGTCCTGCCAACAACAATGTTTGTTGACTTAACTTTTCCCAGTTGGTTTATAAATTGCATTTCTTTATTTTCATTTTGATTTGTAAAAAAAACACAAACACTTTCACAAACTATATTTCCATGACAGAGAGACCAAACTAAACGATTTTGTTCTGTTTGTCCAATATTTCAAACAGTTTGATGTTGTTGTGTTTATGGAATGGAACAAAACTATTCGTAAACCGTTCTTAGTGTTTATGTCATATAACAAGTGAAAACATTTTTCATTGAATTTTATAAATAATTGAATTAGTTTAATAAAAAGTTTCAACAGAGGAGTTCCAGTGAAATTTAATAAAACTAATGCAAAAAAAACATTGATAACATGCAGAAAAATCATTTCTTTATTTTGCCAGCCACAATGCAAAAACGCGTTTTAATGTGTAAGTTGAATGAACACAAATAAATAACCACTACGAAATAATAATGTTTGGCGAAAGAAACATTTTCGTTTTGTTCCGTTTGTTATATGTATTACAAACAACAATTTGAGCTCTTGTGTTTTGTTTATAAATACGAACGAAACAATCGTTGTTTGAGATAGGCGTGGTAGAAAAGATTAAGCATACTTTTCTAAAAATCATAACTACATTGTACATTTTTTATTGAATTAGACTGCGCAGTTTCTGGTAACACAACCTTCATCAGTAATCCTTTTCGACAATACTGTAATTATTTGTTATGGTTTTTATTGTTTAATTGCATCTATAAGAAATGTTTTATTTATTGAATGCAATCCTGACCGTGGCTTGAACCTGCTTTCTTTGCCACATACACTTCGCACTACACTTTAGACAGAGGCTCTAACCACTTGATCTAAAGTCAGGTCGATTTTTGCTGTGGCTTAAAACCAGTTTCAATTACACGGGGTCGATTTTACATTTTAATTGTAATTGCAGAAGATAGCTAAGACAAACACCACAACAATTCACAATTGTTAGAAAATCATATGTAATCTAATTTCCACTATTTTTTTTTTTTTTGATAGGAACGTTATGTTAGTGGTACATAAATTTTCGAACTCTGATTGACATACTTCATTGAGTTGCTGGCACAGTTAATTATTTTACAGCGGTATCGATCAGAAAGCTTGTTTTTCGGGCCGCCTGTTTTATTTGTAACATAAGCGCTCGTATTATTCGCAAAATTTGTGACAACCACATGTGAGCGGTTTCATTTTCTAGCAATTTCACGAAAACTTAAGCTACTTTTTAAATTGGCTGCAATTTCACCCTTTTCAAAATCACGTAGATATGAAGCGCGCGGCATTTTATTGAAAACTGATTAAAATTGTATAAAAAACAACATAATTCTTTCATTTTTCTTTATTCTCTACCCTTCTTTGTTTACCGTTATATGTATTTATAGTTAAAAAACACTAACAAAATATTATTACACAAGTTTACACTTAAATAAATTATACAATCTGTTAACATTTACGCAATAAGAGATCCGTTACAACTCTCTTAAAAACAGTTATAAGGTTTAAAAAAATTTTGTAGTAATATTAGAAAAAATAGCAAAAATAATTTGGAATTATAGTTATGGAACGCAGTGTACTATTTCAATGTTGTAAAATAGTAGCGTTTTTGTTTTAAATTTTGTTCATTTTCCAACAAAAATTTTTTTGCAAATTTTAACTAGAACTTTAAAATTCTATGGCCAAAAGTCTTTAAAAAATGCAGGGACCGTAAATAATGATTATTGTTCGTTTTTTTAAATAAAAAAATCAATCACTTAGAACAGACATAAAAACAAATTCATTGCACCATTATTATTATTTTTTAACAATCTTTGCATATCCGTCATGATTTTTAAATTTTGATTTTTAAAGTTTTCTTCAATGGTAATTATTATTTTTGAGTAATAATAAAAAAAAAATCAGCCATAATCATTATTTTTGAGCAAAAAAAAATAAAACTCAAAAATAATCATTATGATGACTTTTATTTTTTTCGCTCAAAATAAAACTCACTTTCAATTTACGACTTTATATATGATGTTCTTACTATGTTGGTAAAAAACCTCACAAAAAGTCATAAATTGAAAGTGACTTTTATTTTGAGCGAAAAAAAATAAAAATCATAAATAATGATTATTTTTGGGTTGTATTATTTTTTGCTCAAAAATAATGATTATGACTGAGTTTTATTAATATTACTCAAAAATAATCATTACCATTGAAGAAAATCCTTATCCATGTATCAAACATATTAAAACTCATAACATAATCATTGTTGTGTAATTTTTATTATAAAATTCATAATGATTATGGTCCCTAAAAAATATAGATTGCAACCGCTATGCGTAACATTTTTCTGATTTTGTTGAACTGTGTAATAGATCAATTCAGGACCCAAAAAAAAACGAAGTGTTCTTTCCATATTTTGCAAACTTATTCATATTCCATATTTTGCAAATGTGTATTTTTTTTTTAAATCGAAAGTGGCCCAATTTGTGATGCTAAAAAAATCTCTCCGCAAAAGTAGGCTAATTACATTACAATTTAAATGGTAATCATTCCATGAATATTACAGAAAATACATATATTCAAACTTACAAACTTTTTGCATATTTCTCAGTTTTCAATAAAACTAAATGGCGCATAAAGCCGTGGATTTTCCTGAAAGCAAACTTTATTTGAAATTAATCTTCGCATATATTTAATGAAATTTTCATTCATATATCATTCATAATAAAAACTTTTTAATAAGTTAATGAAATACCTCATTTTACCAGGGACCGTAATCATTATGAGTTTTATAATAAAAATTACACAATAATGATTATATTATGAGTTTTAAGGATTTTCTTCAATGGTAATGATTATTTTTGAAGTAATATTAATAAAAATCAGCAATAATAATTATTTTTGAGCAAAAAAAAAAATACAACTCAAAAATAATCATTATATATGATTTTTATTTTTTTCGCTCAAAATAAAACTCACTTTCATAGAATTTTTAAGGTGCTTTTCACAAAAATCCTCGAACTTTTGAAATGTGTTCAACATATGATATCTTGAATTCCAACGAGTTGAAACATCAAGCACTGGTTGCGGTAATTTATTATTAATATTTAATATTATTATTAATTTTAATAATTTTGCTTCAATTTGAATTATAACAGCTTGCAGTCTTCGTGACATTGATTTTTTATTTTTTTTTTTTAATTGGGTATATATTTACATACCAGCTTTACTATTCTTCATGCCAAGTATACATGAATATTACAACCAAATTTTTGCCATAGTACCACGAGTTGGGCAATGAAAGTGAGTTTTATTTTGAGCGAAAAAATAAAAATCATAAATAATGATTATTTTTGAGTTTTATTTTTTTTTTGCTCAAAAATAATGATTATGGCTGATTTTTTCTTATTATTACTCAAAAATAATCATTATCATTGAAGAAAACTTTAAAAATCATGACGGATATGCAAAGATTGTCAAAAAATAATAATAATGGTGCAATAATTTTTTTTTTATGTCTGTTCTAAGTGATTGATTTTTTGATTTAAAAAAACGAACAATGATCATTATTTACGGTCCCTGCATTTTACTGATGAAAACGTTTTAAATTAACGAAAATCTCTAACTATTGTATCAAATTAGTTTCTAGTGAAGTTTTTCCTTGTAAAACTTTTTACAAACTTATATAAAAAAATTTAAAAATTTTGAACACTATGAGGCAAAATATTTTCAAACATTTTTTTGTATGACATAAAAAACCTTTTGTATATGCATTAGCCGATGCTTAAGTATGCCAAATCCATTTGTGTTATCTTTAAATGCAAAAAAAAATTATGCGAAAAAATGTTTGGCCTGCCTTCGGTGGAATGGCCGATATATGTTTTTAATACGCAGACATTTTGTAGTGTTCAAACAAAAAGGCAAACATTACATACAAATAATATATAAAAAAAATATACAAAAAAAAAAACTGTAAGCGACATTTATTCATTGTATAGTGGATGACAAAGGAAGAACGAAGTATAAAAATAAAAGAGTTGACAATTCTTTGGCAAATTAAATTATTGCGGGTTTTATGAGATGTATAAAAAATAATAAAATAATAAAAAAATAAAAATAAAAAAGACTTCAAGGGTTGTAGTTTGATATGTGTATGTTGTGTTTAAAACGTATTCTATTAAGAAAATGAAATGTGAAGTAAACCTTTTGTATTTGGGTAGAAAATATTGAAAGTAATATTCGCACAATAATATTTTTAAAAAATAACGTGTTGTTTTTCAACTACCCAGTAAGAACTACCAGTGGTACCAAAAATTAAGCACTGGCATACCACTGTGTTGAACCGTGTTCAACAGGAATTTTATGCATCAATCTTTCCCCTATTTTGTTTATCTATTTATAACAATTATTTTGTACTCAATTTATCTTATTTCTCTATTCTCAGTTCTCCATGAACAAACCCCTTTTTTTCTTTATATATTTTTATTTAAATATTATATATTTAAATGTCATTTATTTTTTTTATATATATATTAACGGAGTTGGACTCCATATTTTATCTGTTTTTTGTAAAAACAAGTTAGTATTATCATAACCTGCAATAAAGCAAGAAGCTTTTTAAGTGAAAAATAAGAAACCCCTGTGTTCTTATTTGTAATACTCACCGACTCATAAATCTTATTGGGAACGGGAGTTACCCACACCCCAACATTCTCCAAGAAAAAACTTCAACAAAAACTTTTATTAATTGTACCGTACCACCTTGTTTTTGTTCTAAAAATTCGGTTAATTGGGTCATTCTTTACGGAGCAAGAGTAAGTTTAGACATTTGTACACTTATTATACACACATTGTATACACATTTTGTATATAAAAAATAATAAATTCCTCAAATTTGATTCTGGTCAATAGGGTTGTTTTTCGGCTCGGGTAGGCAATAACAATGATAGCATCAAAAAGAAGATGTAAGTTCGACCTGCAACAACTAACGGGGTTCTGCGCGAACTTTGAAAAAACGAGTTCGGAAAATTATACGTTCGCTTCTCTAAGTGTAAAACGCGATGAACTAGACAGAAGATGGCTCAAACTAGTGGGGTCATATGAAGAATATGCGGTAGGCGAAGAAAAAGTAAAGGACGAAGATTTAAAAAATGAATTGGTTTCAAACTATGAAGAGGCTAGTGAGTTATACCAGAAATATAAGGCAACGATTTTAGATCACTTGAAAGCAATTGAAACGAAACCAACCGAGCAGGTGGTGCACAGGTCGTCTTTCAAGCTCCCAGCTTGTGACATCCAATCCTTTGAAGGGGGGTATGCAAAATGGCCAGCCTTTCGAGACATTTTTCAAGCTGTGGTAGGAAAGGAATCGTCCCTAGCGCCGTCCCAAAAATTAAATTATTTAAAAACCAAAGTAAAAGGGGAAGCTTTTAATGTAATAAAAGATTTCGATTCTGTCGATGACAATTTTAACTTGGCCTGGGAGGCATTGAAAAACAGGTTCGAAAACAAAAGACTGTTGGTAAACGACCAAATGAAAAAGGTTTTCGCAATACAGGCATCCCAAACGGAAACTCTAAAATCTATTAGATATATTAAGAGTACAGTGGCCGACTGTTTATCGATTTTAAAAACCTTCAAGGTTGAAGTAGCGGATAATGATCCCTTCTTACTACATCTAGTAACAACAAAACTTCCTGAGGAAACTCTACGCGCCTGGGAATGTACAATTGAAAACCATAGGGAGTTGCCATCATGGGGTCAACTTAGCGACTTTCTCTCATCTAGAATAGAATTTTTGGAGACAATGAGCGAAGTAAGAAAGCCCTTAGGCAGGGATAATCAACCATCAAAATCCCAATCATTTTACGTTCAGGCTGAAACAGATAAACAAAATTATATCTGCAAAAAGTGTAAACAAAATCATCCACTGCAGTTATTTTAAATTGCTATCTCCAAATGAGCGTCTTAAATACGTTTTTGCAAATAAATACTGCGTCAATTGTCTGTCTCATACCCATTTTAAGTCAAAATGCCCAAGTACATACACTTGTAGTGTATGCAACAAAAAGCATCATACAATGTTGCACCTTGAAAAGGGCGATAATACGGGAAACTTCAAGAACACGAAACCTCAATCGCAAACGAATTTTCAAGATAAGGAAAAACCTTCATCTTCAAACCCACAACCGCCAGTTAAAACATTTACCACTCAAGTTAGTGGTAATGGTCCGTCGGATGAAAATACTTTGGAGGAGATTCAGGCTAACTTTGTTCAAGCTGACGAGACTACGGTTTTGCCCACTGTAATTGCACAAATCGAAAGTGCAGGCGAATTATTCACGATTCGAGCCTTAATTGATACCGGATCTGAAAAAAGTTTCATTACTACTAGTATGCAACAAAAGTTTTCTATACCTTTCCATAACAAAAATTCAAAAATTTCTGGATTAGGTGGGGCAGTAGTAGGCAAATCAAAAGGAATGTGCAATGTTACTGTAAAATCTAGAATTTCAGACTTCAAAGTAAAAATCAATGCAGTAGTGGTACCGAAATTATCCAATTTTTTGCCTTCACGACCTTTTAAATTAACAAGTTTTGAAGACATCAAAGATTTAACCCTTGCTGATCCGTATTTTTATAAACCGGCCGGAATTGATATGATTATTGGAAGTAATTATTTACCAGTTATTAACCTTACGGGCGTAAGGTTGAATGTTATGGGCACATTTGAAGCCAGAGAGTCTCATTTTGGTTGGTACTTATTGGGACCTGAACCCGCAAGCCAAATCAACTCATTTTCGACTTCAGTTTCGACATCAGACGATTTTCTTCTTCACGAACAGATAAAAAAGTTCTGGGAACTTGAAGAAATCGAAAAAGATATTCCGGCCACCGAAGCCGATATATATTGTGAAAATTTTTATAAAACATCCACTATTAGACAATCAGATGGTCGCTATATTGTGCGACTTCCCTTTAAAGAGGAATTCCCCCGTGATATTTTTTTAGGTCCTTCAAGGAACATGGCCCTAACACAGTACCATAGGATGGAAAAAACGCTAGATAAAACGCCGGACTTGAAGAAACAATATCGTCAGGTTCTCCAAGAATATATTGACTTGGACCAAATGGAACCAGTGTCACACTCGGAAACAATAGGTGAAAAACATTTTTCATTTTTTTTACCCCACCATGCGGTTGTTCGACCCGAAAGTAAAACCACAAAAGTACGAGTGGTTTTTAACGCATCAAAGAAAACCAATAGTGGATTCCCCTTGAACGATGTTCTACATCAAGGCCCAACTCTTCAGACCGATTTAATGCAAATTGTACTTAGTTGGCGATATTACAAATACGTCTTCACTGGCGACATTGAAAAAATGTTCCGCCAAATAATAATACATGAAGCTGATCGACCCTACCAGCAAATTGTGTTCCGTAATGAGACGGATAATTTCGTAAAACCCTATCAAATGAAAACAGTCACATTTGGAGTGAACTGTGCGCCTTTTTTGGCTATACGAACTCTAAAGCAGTTAAGTGAGGACTGCAAAAATGTATATCCAAAGGCATCCACTATTTTAAATACTGAAATCTACGTAGATGACATTTTATCTGGGGGACATACTCTTGAAGAGGCAAAACTGAAACAAAGTCAAATAACACAGGCTTTAAATTCAGCAGGCTTCCCCATGAAGAAAATAACCGCCAATAACAACTTTCTTCTTAAACATTTGGCCCGGGAGGATCTTCTTGACGAAGATTTTTTGAAGTTCGACGATTCTAGCAACATAAAAACCTTGGGTATTCGCTGGAATGCAAAATCAGACTTTTTTTATTATGTAGTAGAACCTAACCCAATTGTGCCCTCCTCTACAAAAAGGCAGATTTTATCATGTATTGCGAAGCTATTTGACCCCCTGGGCTGGTTAGGTCCAATTGTCGTGATTGCCAAACTTTTGATGCAAGAGTTGTGGGAAAGAAAATTAGATTGGGATGAAGGTGTCCCACCCATTATTTTAATAAAATGGAACGAATTTCTTAAAAATTTACCCCTAATTTCTACATTGAAAATCCCTAGATGGGTACATTTTTCGCCAAACCACCATATACAGATACACGGATTTTGTGATGCGTCTGAAAAAGCGTATTGCGGTGCAGTCTACATGCGATCTGCGACTTCAGACGGAGAAATCGGCAGCCATTTGTTAGTGGCAAAAACAAAAATCGCCCCTATAAAAAAGACCACAATCCCCAAACTAGAATTATGTGGCGCTTTATTACTTTCAAGGCTAATTAAAGGTTTAATGGAAAACGCAAAGTTCTCTTACGAACTATACTTGTGGACGGACTCCTCTATAGTCCTCGGGTGGCTACAAAAACCACCTAACACTTTAAAAACTTTTGTTGCAAATAGGGTAACAAAAATTATTAGTATTGCCAGCAATAAACACTGGAAACATGTGAAAACCGACGACAACCCAGCAGATTTAGGTACCCGTGGTTCCACACCTCAAGAACTTGTCGAGAGTAACCTATGGTGGCATGGGCCCACCTGGCTTCAACAACCTACTGAACTTTGGCCAAAACCACGAGTTTTTGATCCAACAGACTTAGAAACCAAAAAGATCTCAGCTTTTCATCTAAAAACTACCCCACTTACACCAACCGCACAGAAATCCTTAAATTAATCCACCCGATTCAAAATCAAAAGCCCTGATAAAAAAGAGAAACAGTCGCTAAACAAAATTTCTAATAACACAGTACATATACATTCTTTTCTTCCTCTCTAGCCATCATCATGCCCCGATGCAATTTGTGTCTAAAAAACCACGCCGTCCGGCACTGCCGCACTGTTCGCCCCTGACGAACAACGTGGGGGAATCGAGTACGGGGTGTTCGACGTCTCCGCAACCTGCACACCACGCACCCATTATGGACCGATCGCCCGTTGGCGACTACCGTTGCGCGAAGAAGCCATTCGTGTACCACCGCCTATTACGGATCCACTGTTAGTGGAGCATTTTTCAACCATCAAGTCCAAGGCACATCCCTTCGCGACTTGCCGTACCATTGATGGAGTTATTGGTCATCGGACGCTGGCATCCATAATAAGACCAGAGGTGATCCAGCCAGCAGAAACCCTACCCAAGGCGCAAAGATCCATCTTTGGGTGGGTCATCCATGGAGTTTTGAACCACAAAACATCCTCGCGCGGGAGTATGTTGAACCGTGTTCAACAGGAATTTTATGCATCAATCTTTCCCCTATTTTGTTTATCTATTTATCTCAATTATTTTGTACTCAATTTATCTTATTTCTCTATTCTCAGTTCTCCATGAACAAACCCCTTTTTTTCTTTATATATTTTTATTTAAATATTATATATTTAAATGTCATTTATTTTTTTTATATATATATTATCGGAGTTGGACTCCATATTTTATCTGTTTTTTGTAAAAACAAGTTAGTATTAGAATACCCTTCAATAAAGCAGGAAGCTTTTTATGTGAAAAATAAGAAACCCCTGTGTTCTTATTTGTAATACTCACCGACTCAAACTAATTGGGAAAGGGAGTTACCCACACCCCAACACACTGTGTAACCGACCTATTGTAAATAAACTATTAGCCGAACACTTATTTGAAACGATTTACCAGTGTTTACAAAAAGCTTTATGCCAGTACATATTTTACTAAAAAATCGGAGTTCTATAAAAAAAGCACTGGCAAAGAATTGACTTTCAAAACTAAACCTAAGTTGACAAAAAGTGTTTTCCCATTGCTATCCAGTTAGAAGTTACTAACGGTTCAAAAGTATACGCACTGTTCACAATCGTTAAAAACTTTTGTGAACAGAAGATATTGAGTTCGATCCAAGTTTCAAACATATTTTTTTTGTGATTTTTTGAGTACTCTTAATATATTTTTTTTATTAAATTCATATTTTGTTTCAATTATTGTTTTGTTTCAAATATTATTATTATCAGTTAGTAGAGCTGACGGCTAGGGTTCGAATCCTGTCTAGACCAAAAAAAAAAATATATTTAAATACATTTTTTTAAATTCAATTTTGAAAAATCTATTTTTAGGCCACTTAATAAATGGTCTTCCCAACATTTGGGAAAATTTGAAAATTTTGTTTTTTCCAGTGCTTTACGGACACTTTTTAACAGACGCACCTTTTGTCTAATGATGTTATCATTTTGGGATTGAGAAAGCAGTTCTACCACCTGTTAAAGTGCCTTGCAGTGGCCTGTTTGTATTTTTTTGACTGGGTAGTTGCTAAAAGTAGTCAATTTTCAGTTCGTATATAAAATTTACATTTCAAAGGGCAAATCCTATAATATCAGATAAATCTTAACACTTACCTTTGCCATATCAGCAAAAAAAAAAATCGTTAACAGATATTGTAATCGATGAATAAATTTAATAAGAAACATTATAATTTACAGAAGAAAGGCCACAATATAATATTACAATCATGGTGTAATAACAATATTAAATGGTATAAACCACTACTGATATTTATTACACGTTACATTTGTTAATTAACGCTTGTCATCAACATCATTTTTTATATGAATATTACATAAAAAGTCAGATACTTCGTTTGCGGTAGTTTTATGGAATTTCTTTCTTTTAAACCCCATTTATACCAAGATTTTATAAAAACCCAAAAGATAAATAAAAAAGAAAATATTTTCAGACTTTTTGATTCAATCGTTTGTGCACGACTTAAAGGCTTCCTATTGTTGTCGCTCCCTGTAAATATTTTTTAATATCCAGTTTTAGCGGATGCCTGCACTAAATTATAAGTTCCTAGATTCAACGGTTTATGCTGTCTGCATTGACATAACAATTTTAAGATCATGGATTTAGCGGCTTTAATTAGCAGACATTTCCACAAATACATTCGAAAAACAGGCGTTCCTTTCAAAAGTTTCAAATTATAACTTTTCAGTGAATTAGCCCATACAACAGTGATCAAAATATTTCAAAACTAGATTTCTTACTAAAACTTTCTAGACATGCCTTAAATGGCCGCAGTGCCGTCCACCCAATTAATTTTTTCTTTTTCAAGAAAAAATCTAATAATTCCCATAATATTTTTACAAAATAGAAAATTATTTCAATTGAATTTACAAGAAAGTTAAACATACACTCAGAAAAATAAGTTGGTAAATCAGGTATACCAATTTTTTTTAGAAAATTTTTTTGCTAAAATTATGTTTTTCAGCTAAAATTTTAGTTATACTTATTCAGCACTTAACTGTTTTGAAATAATGTTTTACTAATATTTTACTAATGTTTTACTAATATTTTGCTAATGTTTTACTAATTTATTTTGCTAAAAAAAAGTTGTGCTGATTAGAACATGAATAGTGTGGACGATAACCAGATTGAAAGATATATGCAGAATGAATTAAATGTCGCATGTCAAGATGTAGTAGTGACGAGGAAAAATATATTAAAAAGTAATGGGTGTTTTTTACTTAGGTATAGAACTGTGAAATGGAATAAAACAAATATGACTTTCTTAAATTGACATGAAATTTATTTTATTCGAAAAATAATCTTCTGGCATTATAACTTAAAAATGATTTCTGGTATATGACCGTCACGGCTGCCTCGGACGTAGTCTAATCTGGAGGTCCAATTTTCGATGACTTTTTCAAACATTTGTGGCCATATATTGGCAATAACTTAACGATTATTGTCCTCCAAGTGGTAAATCGTTTCGGGCTTATCGGCGTAGACTAGCGACAGCACATATCCCCACAGAAATTAGTCCAATGGCGTTAAAGCGC
Organism: Delia radicum; assembly: GCA_021234595.1. NCBI lineage: Eukaryota > Metazoa > Arthropoda > Insecta > Diptera > Anthomyiidae > Delia > Delia radicum. The sequence continues at coordinate 88,892,039 of CM037851.1, read as the reverse complement.
ACGATCTTGGAGGCCAATTCTCGGGTGCGAAACGTGAAACTATGCGTTTCCTTCAAACGTTTCCTTCACTCAATCAATTGTGGCACGAGCTGTGTTTCATGTTGCGCCATCCTGTTGAAACCACAGCACCTGCACATCATGGTTGTTCAATTGATGAATGAAAAAGTTAGTAGTCATGACTCTATAGTGGTCACCATTAGAGGATGGACTGATTGGGGTCTTCCTCTACGCTACGCTTTACAGCAGCAAGGACTTCTTCTGTATGCACTGTACGACGTCTCTGTGGATGCATATTATAATTTAGAGTAAACGTGGTGCGAAAACGTTCCATAGTCATTCGAATTAATTGCTCTGATGGACGATTATATTGACCGTAAAATGGACGTATTGCCCGATACGTATTTCGAACAGAACAATGATTTTCAAAATAAATTTGCACAATTTGGAAGCGTTGTTCTGGCGTTAGTCTATTTATGTTCAAATGCCAAACCAAAATAAACATAAATCACTTAACAGCTGATAAGATGGCCTCCAGTTAAAAATATTTTGCCAACTTAAAGTTCTATACCTGTATAAGAAACACCCTTTACAACAGTAAGCAAGTAATTAAACAACCGTGAAAGATTTTTGTATCTGTTTTTAATACATAAAACAAAATTGTGAATTGAAACAACTTAAATTTTGCGTTGTCACCGGCTTGTGAAAATAATTGTCTTTTAATTAAATAAAAGACAAAATAAAATATTGAAATTTAGTCAAGATTAAATGTGTATTTATAAACTAAATGTTTTTGAGATTAATAATCTAGTGTGGTCAAATTACAAACAAATATACAACAGGTAGACAAACTTAAGCAAAGGACAAAAATACACATCTTAGATAGTTTTTTATGTTCCTTTTTCTTATTGCAAAAAGGGTTGATTATGTTATATTTTGTTATATTTTCGTTTCGTTTCTATAATTATCTGCGGTATTTGCGTTCCCTTAAAATATAGCATCATTTAGACAACCATTGATATAAGTAGTTGAAAACTAATGTTGTCTATGTTATCTATAATTATTAATATTTTTTTTAGATTCATATTACATTAATTAATTTATTCAATTCGGGAGTATGATTACTTTTATATTTTGTAACATATTGCAAAGGTTTTCTAATTTCTAATCCACTTAGTGTTAGCAAAGCTTTTGCTGAATCCACTAATTCGGTTGCTTAAAATCAGCTCGCTGATTTTCGGCTAAAGATTTTACTGACATTAGCAATTTTTTGCAAGCATCCTACTGACTAAAAATTTGCTGTCTCATCAACATTTTGTGCTGACTGCACTGACTTTTTTTTTAAGTGTACGAACAAATACAAACATTGGCTTTTGTATGCAGAAACCGTGAAAATTATTCCTTTTTTCATAAAAGTCAAATGATAAAAGTTATTTTTTAATTTTTATTTTTTCGAGCAAAAATAAAAGTTATTTTTTGATTTTTATTTTTTCGAGCAAAAGTAAAAGTTATTTTTTGATTTTTATTTTTTCGAGCGAAAATAAAAGTTATTTTTTGATTTTTATTTTTTCGAGCAAAAATAAAAGTTATTTTTTGGTTTTTATTTTTTCGAGCAAAAATAAAAGTTATTTTTTTTGATTTTTATTTTTTCGAGCAAGTATAAAAGTCATTTTTTTTTTACCAAAAATAAAACTTATTACCTTTGTTATTATGATTTTTCAGTGATGATAGATATACAGCAAATATTTTGCAATGTTATTTTTTGTGATAACTGTATTAATATATATAATTATACATTTTTTAAGTATCTAACTACAAGACAAACATCTATATTTGTACGTGTGCAAATTTTTGGAAACTAAAATCGTCATTTTTAAAACAATAATTCTTCAAAAAATCTTCACATTAAAAATAAGTTTTACTGATTATTAAACTCGAAAATATTACAAAGCAACCATAAAATTTATTTATTTCGTTATATGTTATTTATTCGTTATAAAAATAAAAATTTATAACTTATGGAATTTCAACTCAAGAAATTGAAATAAATATCAAAAATAACTTTTATTTTCTTTTCAATTTATAACGAGCTTTCAACCTCCGTATATTTACAAAAATAAAGCAAATCAAACATATTAGCTAGGTTGATACTAGTATTTCGATCTGGCTAAAGATCTCATCAGAACCCGAAGTTTTAGAAAAGCTAGAGCCTATATAATAGGCAGAACTTTAACAAAAAACCTATTAATAATCAATGTTGCTCCATTCTTGTCTTCTTAGTAATCAACCACGTGGTTAGGTCTTTTCCTAACAAGCATCATGACGTTACTAAACTTTGAAGACCAAAAATGTTCTATTTATATAAAAAATTTTTAGTGTGTACTCTGGCTCAAGTAATATTTTTTACAGTTATATTAGTTTTTTGTTTTTATATACATCGAGATTATTTTTATGTTATTTTCAATTTATAACGAGCTTTCAACCTCCGTATATTTACAAAAATAAAGCAAATCGAACATATTAGCTAGGTTGATACTAGTATTTCGATCTGGCTAAAGATCTCATCAGAACCCGAAGTTTTAGAAAAGCTAGAGCCTATATAATAGGCAGAACTTTAACAAAAAACCTATTAATAATCAATGTTGCTCCATTCTTGTCTTCTTAGTAATCAACCACGTGGTTAGGTCTTTTCCTAACAAGCATCATGACGTTACTAAACTTTGAAGACCAAAAATGTTCTATTTATATAAAACATTTTTAGTGTGTACTCTGGCTCAAGTAATATTTTTTACAGTTATATTAGTTTTTTGTTTTTATATACATCGAGATTATTTTTATGTTATTTTCAATTTATAACGAGCTTTCAACCTCCGTATATTTACAAAAATAAAGCAAATCAAACATATTAGCTAGGTTGATACTAGTATTTCGATCTGGCTAAAGATCTCATCAGAACCCGAAGTTTTAGAAAAGCTAGAGCCTATATAATAGGCAGAACTTTAACAAAAAACCTATTAATAATCAATGTTGCTCCATTCTTGTCTTCTTAGTAATCAACCACGTGGTTAGGTCTTTTCCTAACAAGCATCATGACGTTACTAAACTTTGAAGACCAAAAATGTTCTATTTATATAAAAAATTTTTAGTGTGTACTCTGGCTCAAGTAATATTTTTTTTACAGTTATATTTTCGCTTGAAAACATAAAAATCAAAAAATAACTTTTATTATTGCTCGAAAAAACAAAAATCAAAAAATATTTTTTATTTTTGCTCAAAAAAATAAAAATCAAAATTTTAAAAAGCAATGAATTCTATTATAGACTATTTCAAAAGGATCAAAATGGTATACTTGAAACAGTTTTCCGACATTTACATCTAGTTGATTTTTTTGTTTAAAAATTTGAAAATAACTGTTATTTTCGGTCCCTGTTTGTATGTGTTCTTTTTGTAATAAAAAAAAATTAAATTTCAAAATTAAAGGAAAAAAATATTCTTTTCTAGTTAAACCTCAAACTGTGATACGTAGCTTAAGTAAAATTTTTCAACTGTGATATTTAATTTTATTTATTTTTGCAATTATTTTTTAAATAAATTCATGTTTACGTCGTGATGTCAACGTATTGTAAAGCCGTTTCATAATTTAAAAATTTGAATGTGCAAATTGATTAAAGATTATTTATTGAAATAAAAATTGATCCCTGAAGATGCTGCAAAAATTCCCCAGCGAAACGTCGGCTAGTTTGAAAATTAAATAAATAGTATTTTACTTTATGTTTTGAAGTGACTTTGAAAGCCCATTTTAGATTATTCTAAACAAATTTACTAATCAATAAAAAAAGGTCGATACAATTATTAAAAATATTCTTTTTACGTTTTGTACGTTAAATATTAAAGGTTGTTTCAAATGACTTTCTGTTGGTTTTACTACATGTATCGGTTATTATATTTACAAATAAATATCAAAATGGTTTGAATATAATGGAAAATCAGTAGGCGCTTTTTAGTTGAGTTTTCATTTACTTTAATAGGTATTTTAGGTAGTTTTTAACGTTATAATATTGTGAGCGTATGTTTTAAATTTCAAACTTTTAGTCATTAAAGACCCACACACCAAATTTTAAGTAAGCGATTTTGCTAGACCGTCAAGGACGTTATATTTACATCGCTTATAGTCCATTTAGCGATATTGCTGACATTTTACGCTTTTATTGTCAACTAAGTCCATCTAGTCTATTAACGATATAATAACATATGACATATATGCTACTTTTGGTACCCAAAGGTTGGTTACCAAAAGTAAAATTATATACAAATAATACAAGTTATAGTCACAATACAAAAAAGTAAAAATTCAAAATAATTGTGACATCTTAAAATTCTTAAGTTCTAACTTATTTCAAAATCTCAGGTGTTCAAACATGGTTTTCATATTCCAACTTTTCCACCCTAATAAAGTTTTATATAGCCACATTAAATTATGACTATATCCGAAGTCGTTTATATGCACCGAAATGGCATATATAAAACTTGGGTATATAGTTACATTAGCGATATGGTGCAAAATTGTATGCAACTAATAGCTGTGAATATAAGCGAAAAGAACTGTATCCCTTTTGGGCTCTCCCCGTAGGAGTTTCCAAAAATATTTTCCTACACGGGTTAAATAACCCTTATACCATATTTCAAAATTTAAATACTTCAAACCCTATTTTCGCCAAGAAACAATGGTCAATTGGGGTTGGTCAGGCTGCCAAGGGGGGGTGAAGAAATGGGTTATAGGGGCAAGGGTAGATTATATACTGTAGCGTGTGTATGAGAATTTGTTCCAATAAAAGATATATAATGATTTCAATAAAACTTTATAAAATTTATTGGAACTTATGTACAGGTTTTTACAGGTTAGGTTTTAGAAACAAATAATTCACTGTGTTGGGTAGGTAAATTCTAAATTTGTATAATTCAAACAGTTTTGATTATCACTTATCTTTACTTTTTAGTACACTATACTAACTATAGGTTTAGTATGAACTTTTTGTTTTGGGTAATATCTATGGATTTAGATTAAACTTTAACTTAAGCATTAATTATAAATACCAACTTTAATTTCTTTAATACAAATTCAAGTTAAACTGTGATGTTTTAGTTGGTTTATGAACTTTTGCGCACAAGTTGAACACGGTGTTGTTTAATTGCTAGTTACCTAACAAGTGTTTAAAGAAATGAGAGCGCAACGGCAGACAGCTTATGCTAACAATGCAGTTTGCACTGTAATTGACACTTGAAGGCGTTAGTGCATTTACAGTAGGCCCTGGATTCTAGCTAGTGTTCACTAAAGTGAACAGGGGACTTTTATCATTTTTGACCCTGTCCTCAAAAATTTCCAAAAATACTCTCTATACGGATGTCTACTCGTGTAAAGTACCCACATACCGAATTTCCAAAATTTCGCTCTACAAAGATGTATACTAAAGATTAAGCAAAACAGCCAATCGTCGTGGTTATGTCTAAAAATTCCGATGATGTCGACTCCATATAAGGAAACCACATACCAAATTTTCAGTTCGTAACTTCGGCGGCTTGGTAATGCCGCCAAGAGGAACACTTTTTCTGACAAAACAGATTTCTAGGCCTCCAAGGGGGAGACTTTTACCCTATGTTCCACTCCCCCGATGGAATTTCCAAAATCCGCTCTATACAGATGGTTACAACTGATCAGCAACCATCCAATTTTCAAGTTCTTAGCATCATCGGCTTGACCAGACCACCAATGGGTATATTTTCCCCTCCCCATCGGAATTGCCAGAAATACCGTCAATACAGATTTCTTCTCGCGTTAAGATACCCACATACCAAACTTTAAGTTCCCCTCCCATAGAATTTTTCAAAAATTCTGTTCAGATGTCTACTCCTGTTTAAGAACTCAAGTGCAAAATTTCAAGTTCCTAGCATCAGCAATTTGGCCACGTCACAAAGGGGAGGCCTTTACCCTTACTCATCCTCGCGCTCTATACAGATGTCTACTCGTGATTAGGAACCCACTTACCAAATTTCAAGTTCGTAGCTTCATCGGTTTGTCCAGGCTTCCAAGGGGTAGACTTTTTTCCATTATTAGTCTCTGTTTTACCACTATTCGGGACAAAATTCTTAAAAGTACCATACCATGGAGTTGGGTTATAGTCAAAGAAAAACATATTGAAAATTTCAGCTTTCTATGCCAAGGTGTTTAGCCAGGCCGCAAATGGTGATACTTTCCCCTTATTGTCCCTCCCCGTATAAATTTCCAAAAATCCCGTCTAAATTTCAAGTTACTAGGTCCAGCATTATTGGCTGGGCTATGTTAAGGCAGTCACTGAGTGAGTGAGTGAGTGAGAAACGTTATTCTTTTATATATATATTATATTCCCTTTACACGCTCACAGAATTTCCGCAAATTGAAAGCAAATAAAAAAATTATCTAGAATGAATTATCTAGAATTATCTAAAACACAGAATATTAAAAAAAAAAATTATGTAAATACAAAATATTTTTAATATGTAAATGGTAAACGAAACCATTGAACATCCAATACCACCAACTCAAACAAAAATTTGACTGCACAACATAAAGTAGTGTTCTTGGCTATTTGTTGCCTGATTATCATGTAGAGAAGAAAATAAAAAGAAACAAATGGGCAACATTAACCAGCAACCATAACTACCGCTACCACCATCACCACTACCAACATATTAACATTGGAGTCATTATCAACAACAGCCGTATGTGCAACACAGCCGTATGTGCACGCACTGCACAGCGCCGAATACATTTATTGAAAAAAAGTATCTGACACTACAGGATTGATAAATGGCAATCAAAAAAAAAGGTACATTTTTACACGTGCTAGAATAGGTGTGATGTTGTTTATTTTCGAGCTGGGGTATAACTCAGTAGTCCTGGTTCGTCAAAGCTCTGGCACCTTTCAAATAATTTAAAGTACGAACAATTCAGACCTTTTACAGCTACCTACGAGAATTAACAGCAATATTCTAACAATACGACAAAATACGAACGAGAACAAAGAGCTATTCTCACAGTCAAAATGAGACAGTTCTAGGCAATATGCTAGTTTCTGTTAAATTAATTTACGTTAAAAACTACAGAAAATACAATTAAAAACTTCATTAAAAAAGGACAACTGATTTTTCTGTACATTCAATCCATTTTGATATTTATTTTAAACATTGTTTAAATAACCGATTAAATTCGTAAAAAAACAGAAAGTCTTTTAATATAATCTTCATCATTTAACGGATAAAACATAAAACAAGCGATTTTTTAAGTTTGATTTTAATATTTAGCAGTATATTTTTTTTTTTGATAACAAAACCCAAGTCAATGTTTATGTTTGTTTGTGTGTTTGAATTTGTTGTAAATTTAATTGAAATAATGTTTTTGGAATTATTATACTTTTTTTTTTTTAATAGAAAAGAAACCATATTCAAAATTTAACTGCCAATATTTAACTACTAACTAAAAAACGTAAAATTCTATAGTTTGTTTTTTAAACTACCGATAAAAAGAAAAGTTGAAAAAATATTTCTATGCATTTGTAAGTAAATACGGAAAAGTCAGTCCATATAACGTTTACGTTAAGAAAAAAAGATTGTCCACGTTTACATTTGAACGGGACTAATATTCCAGTAAGTAACACTGTTAAATATTTGGGGCTTCATCTTGATAGAAGACTTACATGGCAGGAACATGTCAAAAAAAAACGGGAACACTTAAATATTAAAACAAGAAAAATGTATTGGCTGTTAGGTCCAAAATCAGAATTAAGTTTAGAAAACAAAGTTATTTTATATAAAACAATTCTTAAGCCTGTTTGGACTTACGGTGTTCAGCTTTGGGGCACTACCAGTAACTCAAATATTGAAATATTGCAGAGATATCAATCAAAAACATTAAGACTAGTAACAAATGCTCCATGGTTTATTAATAATAATAACATACACAATGATCTTGGAATTCCAAAAGTAAAAGATGAAATTAACAATTTTAGCGAAAGATACCTCAATAGACTTAGCTATCACTCAAATACATTAGCTATAAATCTTTTAGATGATAGTGAAGAAATACAAAGACTGAAAAGGTTCCATGTTCTTGACCTACCCTTTAGAAAATAATAAATATGTAAATATGTATATAAATAATAATGTAAATAATACAATATTGTAGTTTTTTTTTTTTTATTGAGTTCATTGGAACTCAGTATCTCAGTTAATTTTAATAATTCTACGATTTGCTTATTGTTTTTAATTTTTGTAAAACAGATTGCAAATAAAAATGAATTTAAAAAAAAAAAAAAAAAAAAAAAAAAATTATTGATTCTTCATTTCAAAACAAACTTCATATATAAATTTATAAATAAACTTGAATCGGTAATAGATATATATATATATATATATATATATATATATATATATATATATATGTATATATATATATGTATGCACAGCGCATAGACAAAAAGGTTTTTTGTGAATTTTCACCTTACTTAGAAATTTTATGTAAAGTCAAAGGTATAATATATTATTGTTATTTATATTTAAGCAGAAAAGGAATATGTATCCTAAACTCTTTAAGAAAATTTGTTATATGAATGCACCTAAAAATGTTATGTAAATAAAGAATTGAATTGAATTGACTTTGCGTTTAACAGCTGTTCAAAACATACAATATCGTGGATTTTTCTAAAAATGGAAAAAAGTGAATTTCGAGTGCTCATTAAACATTATTTTTTAGGAAAAAAAGCTTCAGTCAAACCAAGGAAAAGCTTGATAAATACTATGAGGACTCTGCATCATCGATTTTAATGTTAAAAAACTGGTTTACTAACTTTCGTTGTGGTCGCAAATGACGTTAAACGTTCTGGACAACCAATTGAGGTCAATACACCCGAAAATGTCGAAAAAATTCACGATATGGTGTTGGCCGATCGAACAGTAAAAGTGCGTGAGATTGTTGATGCCAGAGACATTTCATATGGCAGTGTGGTTTCAATTTTAAATGATCAGTTGGGTTTAAGAAAGCTGTCTGCAAGATGGGTGCCGCGTTTGCTCTCAATTGACCATAAACGTAATCGGGGCCAATAAGGTGAAGGCAACCGCTTTTTGGGATGCACGCGGGATAATCCACATCGATCACCTTCAAAAGAGAAAAATAATAAACGGCGAATGCCAACTTATTGGACCGATTTAACGAGGATTAAAAAAAAACGCCCTGTTCATCTAATTTTTTTTTTTAAGAACAATGATTTTTTTTGTTTTTTTTTTATATTTGCGTTAACGCTCGTAGCATTTAATTGCAAATTAAAAATTTTTAAATACAGCTACGCAAGGAACTTAATAATTGTTTGTCCGTAAAAAGAAACTATAAATTATATTCTTAGCTGGCTCTAAGCAGTCAACCCCGATTTTGGCTTAAAAAAAGGATATGTAATGAAACGGCGACCCAGGTTGCCATGTTAGTCCGAATTTTAAATTATAGTTTTAAGAATAATATCTAATATTGTGTTTTTCTATCGACAAAAATAATTCTTTTAATAAAACATTTGTTTACTGTTTTGTAATTGTTTAAATATTGGTGTTTATATTGATTTCTATACACTCATAATAATCCATGCTTAAAAATACAAATATATTTTTCGTAAATTTTTTTTCGTAGAATGTACAAACATTTTGTTTATATTACAAAACTTTTGTATAAAACAAATTATATAAATTTACAAATTTCGTAAAATATACAAACATGATTTCGTAATATTTTTTTAGTACATTGTACAAAAACTTGTAATGTTGCAAATATTACATATGGATGTTGATGTGGTTAGAGGTCGGATTTGCAATCAGAAGGTTGCGAGTTCAACTCCTGGCCAGGACAAATTTTGTTTTTGTTTTTATATTTTTTTGTTTAATAATGTTTTTTAAATTTCTATGTTTTATTTTTTATTTCATTATTACTATTTTGTGTTTTGATATAAATGGATATTTTGTATTTTGTTTAATAAAAGGATCCCAAAACAAGTTAAAGAGGACCCGAAAACACTACTTCCACTTTATTTGCCGGGTTTAGTATGAAATTCAATAAAACAAATATTTAAAAAGATAAAATATTTAATAATAAAATGCAATTAGTTTGAAATTGTTATTTAAGTTTTTTATTATTATTATTTTATTATTTTTTTATTTTGTTTTTTAATATATTATTTGATATATTTATAAAAAAATTATATTATTTTATGTAGTTCAATAAACATAATAAAAATATTTAATTGCCATTTTACCTTTTTTATTAAATATTTGTAGCATATTTTTCTAGTTTTCATAAAAATTTCATAATATTTTCCTTTTTAGTTTGTTGTATTGCATCAGCTACTTTGGTGCAAATGGTAGAGGGGTCTACTTCAATACAGCAGGACGTCACTGAAATCGTGAGTTCGATTCTCGTGTGGCACCATTACATTTTTTTTTTTTTTTTTAATTTTAAAATAAACCCGTAAGGTATGCACCACATTTTATTTAAAAAAAGTTTTTACAAAACTTTACGAAATGTGATTTGTATATTCTACAAATTTTTTCGTAATGTCAAAATAACCAAAACTTTCGTAAAATGAACAACGATTTTCGTGTATTTTACCTATAGATTATTATGAGTGTATAGTTAATGCCTTAAGAGTTTGCAAATGAACCACCACCGCGTATGAGTTATTCTTTAGCATTATAATATTGAGTATACGCCATGGAGTACTGCAAATAAGAATAATAACTATGTATATTTATTTAACTGAACGCTATTCTTAACTACTGTAATATTAAATAAAATTTTTTTTATTAAAATTTTAACTGCTTTTATTAACATGTTAACTGATCAGTCCATTTTTGAAAACGCAAAACACTATTTACAATGCCCACAATTATTTTTGTATTAGGGTTTGAAAATAATCGTATATAAAAGTTCACTCACAATATTACATTACATTAAAAACTATAATAAAATACCTACCAACTTAATTGAAAAGACAATTACAAGAATGACTACTGATTTTTCTGTATATTCAAGCCATTTTGATATTTATTTTTAAACATTGTTTAAATAATCGATAAAAGTAGCAAAAACAACAGAAAGTCTTTTAAAACAATCTTCGTTGTTTAACGGACAAACGTAAAAAAATATTTATTTTTTGTGATTACAAAACGCCAATGTCCGTATTTGTAAAATAGCCGCTGCGGTTCCCTAGGGCAGTATATTCATCCCATTACTGTATATGATTTACAATGTAGATATGCCAATACATTCGGCTATTCATACTTCCATTTTCGTGAATGACACAGCGTTCATGAGGGTACATACAAATCCAAAAGTTGAGAACAACCGATTACAGTCTCATATTAACAATGTGTAACTGTAGCTTGGAGGCTGGTAAATAAAAATAAGTGCTTCAAAGTGCGTTCACATTACTTTTACGGTCAGAAAAGAAACCAACCCCGTCTAACAATCAACAACACAGTTGTTCCAACACAGACCCATGTTAACATCCTAGAATACACCTTGATCGGCGTCTCACATGGGCACATCACATAGATTCTAAATCCGCCCAAATAACATTGGAAACTGCTACCAGCTATTAAGCCATCCTTCCACAATTAGATTAAAATAAAAAAATATTAATCCATAAATCTATAAATCTATAATTTAACAAATCTACACTCAAAAAAAAAAGTTTGTAAAAACAGCAAAAAATTTTGCTGAGTCAGCAAAATTTTAGTCAAGAGGGTGCTTGCAAAAAAAATTGCTGATGTCAGCAAAATCTTTAGTAGATTAGTAGATTCAGCAGATTTAGTAGATTCAGCAAAAGTTTTGCTAACACTTAGTAGATTAGAAATAAAAATGCCTTGCTAAAAATTAATAAATTTTTTGCTGAATTTTAGTAGACTAAAAAAAACGCAAAAAATTTGTATAAAAACTGTAATTTATTTAATTTATTTGCTGAAAATCATAAAACATATTTTTGTGATTCTTTTAAAAATACCTTACAATAATTACGAAATATAAAAATTTTTATTTTCCCACATTGACGACATGAATTAATTTAATATCTGAAAATATATAGAAATAAACAATATAACATAACAAAAATTTTCTTTCAACTACTTACATCAATGGTTGCCTAAATGATGCTTTCTTTTAAAGGACGCAACTGCCGAAGATAATTATAGAAACGTAACGAAAAAATAAACAAAAACAAACGAAACGAAAAAACAACCCTTTTTTTGCAATAAGAAAAAGGAACCATAAAAATCTATCTAAGATGTGTGGGTTTGTCTTTCGCTTTACTCTGTCTACATGTCTGTATATGTTTGTTTGCAATTTGACCACACTAGCTTATTAATCTATAAATATTTAGTTTAGAAATACATATTAAATTCAAATAGTTAATTTTGTCTATTATTTAATTAAAAGACAATTTTTTTCACAAGCCGGTGACAACGCAAAATTTAAGTTGTTTTATTCCTCAATTTTGTTTTACGTATGAAAAACAGATACAAAAGTCTTCCATGGTTGATTTTTTTATAGGTCTTATTAGAGTTGTACTTTTTAGTATCATTTTCCTCTTCTCTACTACATCTTGACATGCCGCGACATCTATATCATTCTGCGTATATCTTTCAATCTGGTTATCGTCCACACTATTAATGTGCTTATCAGCGCAATTTTTTGTTAGCAAAATTAATTAGTAAAACATTAGTATATTAGTAAAGCATTAGTATAAAACAGTTAAGTGCTGAATAAGTATAACAAACATTTTAGCTGAAAACACGATTTTAGCACAAAATTTTGCTAAAAAGTAGTATACCTGATTTACAAGACGTTTTACTAACTTTTGTACTAACTTATTTTTTTGAGTTTAGACATAGTGCATACAGCTCTGGGGTACAGCGTCAGCTTTAAAAGTCGTAAAGCTACATAGAAGACAATCAAAGATTTTACGACCCATCATTTGTTTATTCGAAACCAAACCATTCCTGTCGACCTCAATATCACTACCGTTCGTGAAGAAATTAAGAAAAACTGTATTAAATCTGTTTCCAAGCTGGTAATTCATCCTTAGCTTTTTGCTCAAAGCTTGTTTTTATTGTTAGATCATGGGCGGCTAAAGAAATTGGACAATATGGACCTCACTTAAAACTAATCTTGTAGATCCCAGCCAACTAAAATTATGTTTGCTGCACTGGCAAGAAACCAAGAGGAGATTCAATGTAAGATTTTATAACTTACGTAAATGTCTGGAAAAAATTCAATATATAAAGAATGCATGACGGTAGTCCACCCTAGATGTCGTCATAGAGACACCTGATGAATAGATTGTTATCTATTAAAATGCATTAGTGCCAACAATTGGTTCTAATTGTTTTTTTTAAAGTGTTTCCCCTATATGTTGTAAAAAGAAATAATTATCAATTTATATTCGATAACATGATTTTAAACTGAACAAAACTAAAATACGTTTAACAATATTTAGATCAACTAATATGAAAAATCAAAAAAATTAGTTTTCATATCCAAATTTTTCAGATATGGAATTCTGACTTCATTGGAATCCAAAATGACGCAAAAATTTAATAAAAATGTAAAAGCGTTTATTTTTTTTTATTAATTTTAATGAATTTTTAAATTGCTTAAATTGAAGATATCGAATGCTATTTTTGTAATATAATAGTTGTTTTTAAATAAAAAAAATATAAATTGGAAAATATAATAATTCGACTTTATATTTGGAGCAACTTAATTTCAGAACGTTTAAAAAAAGCGTATTTTCTGAAAAATTTAAAAAAAATTTGAATGTTTTCGTCAAATTTTGCATAATTTTCGGAAAGATATTAAATTCATTAAGGATATAATTATCTTTACTGTTATTTAAACAATCTGTAATCCTTAGTTGCCTGGGGTGTGGATTTGGTAACACAAAATAATCATTTTCATTAAGCGGACATTTTTGTTAGACATTTTAATGGTTTTATAATCTTGAAGTCATATAAGTTACATAAAATAATTATGTTTATCAAGTTAAGATTTTTTTTTATCAATATAAAAGCTTTAAAGTTTTGTAGTCATAATTAAAAGTAAGTTTCATGCGGCAGGCAACTAAGGATTGTAGATTTTTTAAACAACAGTAAAGATAATTAAAGTCTTAATAAATTTAAGTGATATTTTTGCGAAAATTATGAAAACTTTGATACAACATGAAAATTTTGTTCAATTGTTCATAAAAAAAGTTATCATAAAATGTCCTGAAACGGAATCACTCCAAAAGCAAACTTTCCAATTGTTATTTTTTAATTAATACCAACTATTGGGTATACAAGTTAATAATGTCGATTTGGACAACATAAGGCATAACTACCATATATGGTTGAAAGGGTGAAGAGGGCCCACATATCGTGGGCTGTCTGTAGAAGGGCAATAGGATCTAAATGGGGTCTGAATCCCAGGATGACACATTGGCTATACATTAGCGTTGTCAGACCTATACTGACGTACGCATCTGTAGTATGGTGGACATCGAAAAGATTTGGCTCGTATGTGGGACTATTGCAGAAGATACAGCGTCTATGCTGTTTGGGCATTAGTGGCGCAATGAGAACCACATCTACTAGGGCTGTCGAAACTATTCTGGCAATTCGCCCAATTGAGGTACAGGTGAAGTACGAGGCCGCATTGACTATGATGCGGCTGAGGTCTACCTTGGAATGGGACAATAATGGCCATATTACCGGGCACCGTACTATTTTGGACCAATTGCCAGGGTATTGCGTCCCAGAATGGGACTGCGACACGATTTCAGAGAGGTCTGTCACGACGCTCTGTGACACGTTAATCCCGGACAGGCAACCATTGTTAAATGGGACCTTCTTGAGGAACCAACCGGGGATCCACTTTTACACGGATGGATCAAAACTGGATGGGAAAACGGGTCTGGGCTTCTGTAACGCTGACTTCAATGTACGCAAATGCTTCCGTCTTCCTGACCATAACTCCGTACTACAGGCGGAGGTCACCGCGATTACGGAGTGCATTAAGCAGGTGAATATCATGGGCTTGACCGATTATATTGCGATTTTCACGGATAGCCAAGCGGTTATCCGGGCTTTATCTACGGACTCTGTGGGATCAATGACGATACTCAGGTGTAAAGGGGAAATTAACGATTTCTACAAATATTCTCTGGGGCAACCCGGACAAGGACAAGACAATGGAAATTCTGAATCTCAGTAGGAAGGTACTAAGTCTTTTGAGGGAAATCCTCTCGGGACACTCGACACTTAGGGCCCATCTGCATTGTATTGGTAGGGCGGACTCGGAAGTGTGCAGGGCCTGTGGGGAGGACGAGGAGACCTTGGAACATATTTCTCTGTGAATGCCCGGCATTTGCCGGGATCCGGGTCGAAATACTATCCAGTGACCCAATATCCACATTGGGGGATCTTAGGGGCATAGTATGGAAGAAGTTGAGGAGTTTCGTCAGTGCGACGGAGTTCCTGGAATAGTAAGGTGACATAGAACATAGAAACGATTGTTTAGAGCGCACAACAAGCCGACATTCTGGCTTAAGTGTGATTCCTTAGGGAATTAAGTCGGTTTAGGGAAGTATTTCCCTTCTCCGAATCCTCTTTTCGACCTAACCTAACCCTAACCTATCACATATGGTTTGTGTTAATAATAACAAATATGGTATTTTGGTGGGTAAACATCTGTCATTATAATTCAGAATTCGATAGACGCAAAAGTGTAAACACACATTTTTTTCAGTAGCTATAATAATGTCGAATTTTGTGTCTAAAAAAGATGTATTGCGGGAAAGTCTGATAACCTTCTTTCATTTAAAGAAAACGGCTGCTGAAAGTTATCGATTGTTGGTAGAAGCATACGCACTAACTCAAAAAACTTGCGAACGTGATTTCGACACAGAAGACAAAAAGAGGCCAGGTCAGCCGAAAAAGTATGAAGATGAGGAATTGGAAGCATTACTTAACATAGATTTTTGTCAAACGCAACAAGAAATTTGGGAGTCACACAACAAGCCATTTTCCTAAGTTTAAAAGAATTGGGATCCATTCAAAAGCTATGGCATTTTGTCCCATATGAATTGAATCCGAGAGACGTTGGAAGGCGATTTTGCATGTCGGAAATGCTGCTTGAACGCTTCAAAAAGAAGTAATTTTTACATCGTATTGTAACCTGTGATGGGAAATGGATACATTACTATAACCCGAAGCGCATGAAGTCATATGTAAAGCCCGGCAAAGCAGCCAAATCAACGCCGAAGCCGAACATCCATGGCGCAAAGGTAATGCTCTGTATTTGGTGGGATCAGAAAGGTTGTTTTGTATTATGAGCTGTTGACATCGGGTCATACAATCACAGGCGACCTGTACCGAACACAATTTAATCGTTTAAAGGGAGCTATCAACGAAAAATGACCAAAATATTCTACCAGACACGAGGAAATAATCTTACATTATGACAATGCTCGGCCACATGTTGCAAGACCAGTCAAAAACTAATTGGAAAACTGCGGATGGGAAATTTTGGCTCATCCGCCTTATAGCCCAGACCTTGCCCCTTCTGACTACCATTTGTTTCGATCGATGCGGAATACGCTTCACTTCAGAACAGGGATCAGAAATTGGGTTGATTCATTCTTTAACTCTATACCGGAGCAGGTCTTTTGCCGCGGAATCCATATGCTACTAGAAAAATGGGAAAAATTAGTGACTAACGATGGAGAATACTGTGAATAATGTATCAATTCATTTTGTTATTATAATAAATGCACTTTTCAAGCAAAAACAATCGACATTATTAACTTATATACATAATATTATATGATAAAAATAGCAATCGACATCTTCAAATTAGGTATTCGAAACAGTCTTTAAAATTAATTAAAAACAAAAGACATTTTTCGTTTTTATCAAATTCATGGATTCAAAGTTCCAGTCTTAAGTGGATTTATGATATCCGATGAAATCAGATTTCTAAATCTGAATAATTTGGAGTATGCTAAATGAATAAACAATATAAAAAGCAATTTTCTTTTGCAATTTCGAAATTTCGAATTTTGGGAATTTTTTTTATTAATAATACACCTTTTTTCCAAAATGTGTCATTTTCGGCTGCCACGGGCCAAAAAATAAAAAATGTATTTCTTCCATTTGAAACCATTTACAATAAAACTGGGGCGTTTAATGAACAAAATTCGCCAAATCGTTATTTTAAGGGTCATCTTAATGTTCATATATGAGTCCTTTTTTTACATATGTCCATATATCAACATATGTCCATATATCAACATATGTCTATATATCAACATATGTCCATATATCAACATATTTGTACATATATGAACGATTTTAACAGGGTATGTAACATTTCTTGTATCGCATGTCAAAAAAGTCAACTTTTGCTCTTCAAATAACTAAAAATGAACGATTATGGTAAGTCTTAAAAAATTAAGCGTGGCATTAATTTATAAGAATATACAACGGTTTCATCAACAAACATTTCCCAAATAGTCCTTAGCTTCAGGAATAAAGTGGTGTTCCACATTACGCTCCTGCTCCATATAACCCGAACTTTCTCTAATATTTAAACATTTTGATTTTTTATCAATCTTTGGTCAAACATTTATTTTTACACAAGATTCGCTATTTTGATATAACATGAAATGTTAACATAATTGTATGCATTTTTTAAATATAAAGTACCCTGTACCAAAACCATGTACAATGTACCAAAAGTTGTAAGTTTGTACTAATCTATTCATTCCGTTGACAGCATTTTGTTATGAATATAAATGCATCATAGTGTGCGTTATAATAAATACATATGTATTGGATATTTTGGAAATACTGTGTATAATATACATTGTATATATGTAGTAAAATGTTGTTGAAGAAAAATATACTCTTCCGTGGGGGATAAGCCACAACAACTGCACTGAACGATTGTCAGTAAATGATTTGCAAATAAAATATATGTATATATAAAAAAAATCACGAAAAAATATCACCAAAAAAAAAGGACTATACCAAAATTGCTCATTGTATATCAATGTGTTTGTGGGTATAGATGAGTGTGTGTGTGTGCGTGTTGTATGAGTGTTTTTTTTTTGTATGTTTGTGTTTTTATGCCTCAGTTGTTGTGGCTACAATTGCTGTTGGTTACATTATAATATGCTCTGTTACAGTTGATGTTGCTGGTAGTTTGTGGCAATGGTTGATTTTTGTCGACCTACTGCTGGTTGTACTTAATACGATAACTTCTACAACATACATAATATCAATGCTTGACTGCTGTTTTCATTTAGTGCCCATTTTAATTTAAATGTGTGTGTAGCTCTGTCAGTGGCAAATTGCTTACCGTAATTTTTTTCTTTAATCTGGCATCACTTGTTATAACATATCAACCAAATATTTCCGCATTGCTACTTCAGCTGCTATTACTATAAATACATTTGAAACATCACCCATTCTCAGTCTGTATTTGACTCAATTGGCATTTCAATGCATAAAAAAAAGTTTTATTAAACCTTTGGGATCATGTTTTTTTCGCCGTGCATGTTTTAAATCTTACACTTGACAGTAATGTGTTCATTTTTATAGCAATATTACCCGAAAGTGATTTTCATCAGTACCTTGATATAGACTTTGGTTGTTCACTAGTGTTATATAAAATATCATTCCATATTGACATTCATGTCAATATGAGTTTTATCCATTAAACTTCATGTGTGGCAAATACAAAGTACTAACAAATCCATACATATGCTCATGTTTTTTTTTTTTTTTTTTTTTTGTAAAATAAGTACACTCAAAATAATAAATTAACTTTTTCGGTAAGTAATTTGGATTCGGCAGCGGCTTGAACAATATCTCAATATAGAACAATACTTAACCTAATACTGTTACCCGTTTCGGTTTTAGTTAACTTTTGCACACAGTGCACTGTGGGACACATCACAAAATGAATGCAACTAATTCGACCATAATTGATATAATATCGAGCACAACTTTTGACAATGCACCTTACAGTCCCCCGGAGGACTACACAATTGGGCACTTTTCGCATTAACGATTTTGGTTACTCGCCAATTTTTTTTTTTTGGTCCTTATGCGTTCCACTAAATATTTGGATGTGTTCCAATTTTGGAACAGTGGGTTAAAATTAATATTTGACTTAGAAATGTGGAATCTTTTGAAGCGGTAAAAATGAAAATTTAAAATCCGTATTACAGTTGGACTAACTTTTCTGAAATTTATTTCAATTGCTAACAAAAGAGTAGATACCTAAATAGGTAGGTTCAAAACTGAAAATTCAAATTTGAAAAAATGTTTTGAATTTTCAAAATTAGTGTTACAACCCCCAGAAAAAAAAAAAAAATTGTATTTTCAAAAAAAAAAAACCTAAAAATATAATAAAAAATAGTTTTTGCTCCAAAAAGCACAAAAATATGCTAAAAATTAGATTTTTCCCAAAAATATGTTGTTCAATGCAGGGAACTTCTGCTGTTAATATTTATTTTTAATTGAAAAAAAAATTATTTCTTGAAGAAATTACTGTTTTATGTAGAAGAAATTACTGTTATATGTAGTTCATTTAAAAAACAAAACACATAAAATTACTGTATTATGATTTTACATTCTTGTTATACAGTAGTTTTTTAATTAAAAAAAATAAATGTTTGTTTATTTTTCATGACATATGTGGTTCGTTTTTATTGCGATTGTGGTTAATTTTTTGAACATTAAAGAACATGTGACAATGTTAGTTGAATTTACTGAAATGTACGTCGTCCTTTCTTCAAGTGAAATTTCATTTGTTTTTAACTACATTTTCAGTGGTCTTACCTACATAGTATTGTAAGTGTAGCTTCAGCAGTTTGGCCACATTGGAATAAATTAAAAATTTTGTATTTAGGAGCCAATCATTTATAAAAGTCCTATACCAATAATTTAAGCGGATACTTTTGTTATAGCCCTTACACATTTTTTTTTTTTTGTTATTTTTCAAAGCAGAGTTACAAACTTTTGTTAGAACTATGCAATTTTTCTAAGTGTATATGGGACTAACAATACAATATGAATAAGGTTAATAAAGGTGTGCCAAATTTAATGATGCATATTGGATTGTAAAAGAAAAGGCTTGTGAGTACAAGATAAATGTTTTCTTTCAAACATTAGGTACTTAAATAATTACTTATAATGCACAACATATTCTGAGTAAGAGGTAATAAGCAACATTAAATTTTCAGTTCTATAAGATAAAACTCTTTCAATTCACGAATTGTGTATTGTAGCACCATTACTATTTTAGACTACTTTTCTTACGCTATTTTAAGCTATTAAATACACGTTATAAAGGGTCCGCCAAATAACTTTTTTGTTTTGAACTCCTGAACCAATTGGACTTTGTATGGCGTCATACCAAGGTTTTTTATTTATTTTGTTTAATTTAATCGAAAAATCTTGATTCAATAATACGAGGGCGGATCAATAGGTCCGTGACTTTTTGAATGAAACACAGTTGTTTTTTGCAAAAACAAATTTATTTGTCAACATAATCTCCTTTTAGCTCAATACACTTAGTCCAACGTTTCTCCAATTTTTGTTACCCTTCCAAAAAATAGAATTTTTCGAGGTCCATAAAATAGGCATGGGGTCGCTTTTTTTTAAATCCTCGTCAAACCGGTCCAATAAGTTGGTATAATATTCGCCGTTTATTGTTTTTTCCTTTTTAAAGGTAATCGAGGTGGATTATCCCGCGTGCATCCCAAACAACTGTTACCATCACCTATTTGGCCACAACTACATTTATGGTCAATTGATAGCAAACGCGGCACCCATTCAGTACAACGTTTCTCCAATTTTTGTATCCTTTCCAAAAAATAGGATTTTTCGAGGTCCATAAAAAAGGCATTTGTTTGATCAATAATTTCATTGTTGGAGCTAAATCTCTTTCCACCCAGCCATTTCTTTAGGTTTGGAAATAGGAAATAGTCACTGGCGGATAAATCCGGAGAATATGGCGGATGAGGTAGGAATTCGTAGCCCAATTCATGGAATTTTGCCATTGAGACTGCACACATGTGCACCCGTGTATTAAAAAAAAAGCTGTTTGGACTTCTTGGCCTTCTTCGGAGCCGGTTCACCCGGATAAAGCCATTGGTTAGACTGCTGCTTGGTCTCCGGAGTGTTGTAATGGATCCATGTTTCATCCACAAATACAAAACGCCGCAAAAACTCAGTCGAATTGCGGTTAAACACTCCAAACAATCCTTTGAAGTTATCACACGATTACGTTTATGGACAATTGAGAGCAAATGCGGCACATATCTGGCAGACAGATTTCTTAAACCCAACTGATCATTTAAAATCGGAATCACACTGCCATATGAAATGCCTATGGTATCAACAATTTTACGCCCTTTTACTCTTCGATCGGCCATATCGTGGATTTTTAAAAATTTTCGGGTGTATTGATCTCAATTGGCCGTCCAGAACGCTCAGCGTCATTTGCACTTGTGCGAGCACAACGAAAGTCAGTAAACCACTTTTTTACCATTGAAATCAATGGTGCAGAGTCCCCATAGTATTTACCAAGCTTTTCCTTGGTTTGATTGGCGGTTTTTTTCTCGCAAAAAATAATGTTTAATAAGCACTCGAAATTCAATCTATCAATTTTTTTAAAAGTCCACGAGGTTGTATGGTTTGAACAGCTGTTAAACGCAAAGAAAATGACGAAACTTGCTCAAGATTTGACAGTAGTCTACTAACAGGTGCTACTTAATGGGAGCAGTGTTGCATTTCATATAACTACGAGGGAAGTTCGAAAAGTCACAGATTTATTGATCCGCCCTCGTATATGACATTTTTATTTTCTGTGTTTAACGATTTTTAAATTTTATTTTTTTTTGAAAATATCCATTTTTTTTATTTTTGTATGGCAGCCATGACACTACAGTTTATATAAGTGTTTAAATACTTCACTAAAAGCTTGTCATCATTTTTGGTTGAAGTAAAAACGGAATAAACTTGGGAATATTTTCCACTTACCAGGATACTATACAGTGGTGTAACCCACAACTTGTTGCAGAGGACAACAAATTATTGAAAACGTCTTTTTTTTAGGTGCGCAGTTTTAATCTAATGGTTTAAATATGGGGTCAATTATTATTCGAGTTTACGTTTTTTTGATATTATATTTCTCTTGTTAGTTAATAAACTACAGGTATATTGGGTATCAAATAAAATGAATATATGATCGGTTTTGTCCGGTAAGGATGTCTCAAAGTCCTTGAATTCAAAAATCAAACTAACGGATATATGCCCAAAAAATTTAAAAGGGCTGGGATTTACGTTAAAGACTCATCTTTCCAAAGCCTGATAGTATCTTCAATGTATTTAATTGTATTCATAAGACCAGACATATGACATGCAGTAAGTATTCCCGCAGGTGACAGATTGAAGTTCGAAAAATTACTTTACAAAAAAATTTACAATTGAAATTTTTTCTATTGCCATATGTAATTCCTAAGAATTATTATTATGCTTAACGAGAAATTGACAACCTTTTATTTGCTGACACTTGTCAGTACGAAGAAGAAGAAGAGAAATTGACAAACATTTTGAATCAAGTTTATTAAGTTTGACAAAAAAGAAATATTGTTTTCCCCTTAAATATTTAGTTTTAAAATTTTATTATTTGAATATAATGAAGCAATGTAAAAAATTCACTTTTTTTTACAAATTGTTCGCTCTGGAAGGGGTTAGTTTCAACACAGTTCAAATAAACTGTTTTTATTTGTAATACAATATGGTCCACCTCGTGATGATAGTGCCTAATTTGAGTTATACCCAAATATTAAAGTTTCATTTAATTATGCGGGCTATACTACCATATAGGTTTCAAATTTAGTGCCATATCGTTTAGATTTTATAAAATTTAATACTCTTGATAAACTTACTAAACGCAGAAAAAGAGATTTTATTATTTTCTCATCAACATAACAATTAAATGTATGAGAAACTTTAAATGTTTTTGACACATTGAGGAGAAATACAATATTAAAATTTTTTTTTTTTATTTTTGTATGACGTGAATAACGTTTTGTGTAAGTGTTAGTCAATGTTTAAGAATGCGCCTTAATTATTTAATTTTAACGGAGCAAAAAAATTTAAGTGGTTTTTACCTATATATTACTCTGAGCGTATCGATGCTTTTAGAGGTTATGACCATTTTGTTTGCTCCATAAAATTTGATTTCATTAAAATTTGTTAATTTTTTTCAATTTTAGTATTAAGCTCATTAAAACGTTTTATTTGATGTTCGTTTTGTCGGAATTGATTGTCAATAAGTTGTCAATAAGCGAAAAGGTCAACTTTATTGTTGTGAAGATTCACTATGCTCTCAAGCCATTGCTTTTTATAAAAAATTTTAACAAAAATAAACCAATTTTGCAAAATATTTATTTGCATCCAACGTATTTAGTTGTAGAAGCCATTATTCAGTTGTATAAACCGATTTTAGTCGCATTAACCGAGTTTTCGTTGGCAAATGGCTAAATGTTTCTCTGTGTCCAGTTGTCGAACATTTTTAAAATGTATTGAAATATAAAGCTTTTTAATATTTCAATACATAAAGATTGTGTTCTAAAAGGCCAAAAATTTATATTTTTAAATATTTATTTGGCTATTCTGGCTTTTCAAGATGTGGAATTATATTTGAGATTGTAAACTGTAGCTTCATAATGAATAAATCGCCTTAGGGTAACATTATTTCAGTAATTTATATTACTTCGACAACAGTAACTAAGTATTTTTTTAAAACTTTTTGAAGAGATTTGTAAAAGCCAATTCGATTTTTTTTGAGCTATAAAATTCACTACTGAAGAAAC
Source organism: Delia radicum (assembly GCA_021234595.1). Taxonomy (NCBI): domain Eukaryota; kingdom Metazoa; phylum Arthropoda; class Insecta; order Diptera; family Anthomyiidae; genus Delia; species Delia radicum. The sequence goes on along the minus strand of CM037851.1, from coordinate 88,868,046 downwards.
TAGTTTAAAAACTATGGTTAATCAGGTAATTTCAGAAAGTGGACATGTGTCATTTCATAAAAATCGATTTTTGTTTGTCTTGAAATTTGGCAAACGTAATATGTAATATGATGTAAATGTCAGTCATTTGTTGAACAAATTAAATTTTTTACTAACCTTGTAGTTCATTTAAAAAAACAAACCACATCAAAATACTGTTTTATGATTTTACATTTATTTCTTACATTCGTTTTATGTTATTTATAAGAATAAATGTTTGTTTATTTTTACAAAATTATGTGTGTAAATAGTGTTAGTTGAATTTACTGATATGTAAGGCTTTCTTTTTTTAAGTGAAATTTCATTTGGAATATAAAAAATGTTCAGACAATCCGATATTAAATTATAAAATGTATGTATTTTGAAAATTATAATGGTTCTTTTTTTATAGATTTTTTTATAAACAATTCAAAAAAAAAATATATCTTGTTACCTAGCATGTTGAATATATTTAAATGTTTTTAATATTTTAAAATATTTTGCATGAAATTTGGTTTTTGTATTTATAAACCTTTACAATAAGCCTCCAATCATTAAAATCTACCTACTAATTTTTGAAATACATAAATTTATATATAGGCATGCCGGAAAATTTTGCATATTGCTTTAAGATTTCAAACACAAATATCTCCTTTAAAAAATTAATATATATTTTTCTTAAACAGACGTGTGGAATATTTTAAATAAAAATACATCTGTCAAATTTTTAGGCAAGCAAAAATCGTGCTGTTAAAAAGTGTTCGGTTTGACATGGAATGACTCACATGGAACCTGATCAAAAATTGATTTTCTTTAATAATCAGAATTGTATATAATGAAGTTTTGAAAAATCTTTTTTGAAAATTGCTATATGTACAAATTTTACTTCGATTATTTCAAAATTATAATATTTTAAAATTAGTTTCTTTTGATTTATGAACATTTTTTTAAGAATATAAACTTTGAACTAAAACTGCAAAAAAAAGAGCCACCCCCCGAAATGATTTGACAAAATTAAAAACTTAATACAATTTGTTAGATAGTAACAATGTTATTGATAAATTTAATATGAAAATATTTATTTTTTAATTTGGATCAAATAGGAAATAGTTTTATATGGTACGAGTCTTAAAATTTCGTTAGAAAACATCGCCTGCAAATGGGCGGCTATCATTGTTAGAGTTGATTTTAGAAAAAAAGCAATAAATAAAATCTTTTCATAAGAGATTTCGAAGTCTTTGACTTAAAATATAATCAAAAAATTGTTTCAGACAATGCAAACTAAAAATTAAATATGTCTACACAGAAAAAAATAAAATTGAGTTTGAATTAAAATATTTGTTGATTCAGCAAGAGTTTAACTAAATTCGGTCGTGTTGATGCAATTGTAGTAACAACTAAAATAATTTGTATCTATTTAATTAATATTATTTTCAATTACATATAGTTTTATTCACATCTATTAAAAATTTAATTGAATATTGTTTACTATTGGGAAAAATTACATAATTTTAAAAAAATCACCAAAATTGTAAAAAATCGCCAAAATTTAAAAAAATCGAGTCCATTTGAAAAAATCGCTAAATTTAAAAAAAAATCGACAAAATTTCAAAATCAATCCTCAAAATTGCGGAAATTTAAAAAACTCCCACAATAAACGCCAAAATTCGAAAAAAATTAAAAAAAAAATCACCAAAATTAAAGAAACGCGAATTTTCAACTTTAAACGATTTTTTTTAATTTTCACGACTTTTTAAAATTTTTGCTTTAATTTGTTTCAATGTTGTACGTTATAAAATCTGAAAAATTTTTTTATACCAAATTTATTTTCAATTAAACAGTTAATTGAAAGTAAGTTTGAAATCGAACAAAAGTTTAATTGAAATTGTTTGACAATGATTTTTTCTGTGTATTTTGACATAATCTTTTAAAATGGAGGTACCACTAAGACTCAAAATTAAGTTTACTTGTGCCGTAAAAGTCGTTACTTTACTTACAGTGCAATCTTTTTATATAAATTTGGTTTGCTACGCACGAATATGGTAACACAGTTTTCAGTATTTTTTTTACGATATATATTACGATATTTTACGATATCTTATATATTTTTTTAATTTTTTGAAACAAATTTAAGCCTTAAACTTTGATCGATATGCATAATGTGTTAACGTGGTCCAAATGTGACTCAAATTTTCTCAATTTTTTTTAGACTAAATGTAAACTAATTTCTATCGGCACTCCTTGTAATGCGACATTTTAAAATCAAGCAGCTAAACCAGTCTTTGTGTTATAACGATATAGTTTTTTTAGACATTTTAAAGGGTTTTTATTTAAAAAATTGATTAAAAACAATTTGAAAAGCGTTTGAAATTGTCCAAAATATAAATCAAAGTGAATTGGAAATACATAATTTAGTTTAAATAAGACCTAGGCGATGTCAGGTATATTTTTAAGTTTTCCTATTTTATATTTTTTCTTTATTATTATTTATTTCAGACTACAATCACGCTTGCTTGTAAAATTTACGATTTTTTTAATACAATACATGAAGTCGGATATATGAAAAAGGGGAAAAAATAGTGAATAATTTGTTAAAATAATTCAAATAAGTGGCAGCCTGGGTCCACGACATAGTGTCAAAATGGTTTTCAAAATGTGTGTTTTCTCGAGCATTTTAACGCTGTTTTTAAATAAGTCTAAATTTCCTAAACTTTCATACAAAGATGTATTTAATTTTACCACCAATTTTAAAAATAAATACGTTTTTCATATATTTTTGCTGCTTTATCACCTATCCGAATTTCATTAATTTCAAAGGGAACCAACAGGAAAAGCTTCCTTATTAGTGCCAGGCAAATTATATAGGATATTTGCTTTTAATTTGTTTTTTGGACGGTTATAAGTCTTTAATTTCCCGAGTTAAAACGTTTGCATAAAATAATACATTATTTTATATGCACTTATAAGGTTTTGTCTGCCAGTGCATTTATCCGGACATAATTATATAAATTCATATATAAAATTAATTTCGTAGAAAAAATGTAATATGATGTCATATATAGTTGCGTATAATTGTATTACGTTATATTTATATACCTATGTTATATTTATATACCTAGACATTGCATATATATTATTTTGATATTATATCATATTTTAAAAAACACAATTTTATTTTAGATAAAATTGTATATTACCCCATGCAGAGTCACACTAGAAAATTTGTCAATTATATTTTGGATGGAAATATGTATTACATCAATACAACAGTACAATTAATTGTATCATTTTGTGTATACTTTTATACACAAAATTTACCTCAATGTTTGTCTTTTGAATTGATTTCTTTCTGGTTCTTAACCCTAAAAAAGAATTTGTTTCATTTGTAACATTATGAGTTCTTAATTAAGTCTAAAATTTTTTCAATCTAAAATTCTAAATTTAGTTTCAATTTTTTTTCCGTGTTTGTTATTCAATGGTGTAAGTTAATAAATTCCACAAAATCTTCATTTTCATTATATTATTTTTTATGTTTGAATAAAATAAAATTTCCAAATGCTATGGAATTTGTTACAAATTAAAAAGTTGTAAACCTTTTGCAAGTGGCTAAAGTCTAAAAGGATTAATAGATATTTCGGATTTTCATGACGTTTTAAAATCAAAAACCGGATGCAACTATAGCTTATTTTGTATATATCAGTATCAGTTCAGATATAAATTTATACCGCTTTATAAAATAGTATTAAATTGTATCGCGTCGTTATTCGGATGTTATTTAATTATTATGCCCATTTCTCCGATAAGACGGTATTAAGACTCATATTAAACTTCGTATGATTATATAAAGCATCATATTAATTTTAATTGGGTTATTAGAAGTTGAAACTCTTTTACTTTTTTTTACATTTATCAAGTTTTAGCTACCCTAGACGTATATTAACACATAAAAATATAAAGTAACACAATTTTATTTTTCGCGGTTTTCAAAAAGGTTTCCGAATAATCTTTTTTTATTTAAATTAACTAAAAATTAATATTTAGCTAAAAATTTAACGTAATTAGTTAGACAATAACGATGCATATCCAACTTAAAATACACACACGTTTTCAAATTTGACGTTTTCGCGATATGTCTATATCACGTTGTTTCGCGATATAGACATAAAAATTCGTAAAATAATGAACACAATAAGTCAAAAATGAAAAAATGCATTTTAAGGAAATGCACTTTATGCGGGAGGTTTTTGTTTCAAAATGAAATGAGAAAGCGATTTCTATTATTAATACATGATTGCCCATTACGTGTAGGTAAAAATTTAGCAAAAAAAAAAAAAAAAAAATAAAAAGCTGTTACTCTAGTGTGCAAAAAAAAAATATATATAATAAAAATAAAAAATCGAAAAGCCCCCTCCCCCCGCAGAAACAAATTCCTAGCTACGTGCCTGGGAGGGGGTCATTTGTCCTGCATTTAACAACATAGTGGCATGCCACAGGACTAACCAAAAAAGTTCGTACCACAAGACTATCGCTAAAGGGCCATGTCGTATAAAATAAACGAAAACTAAACAGCTTCCAATGGGTAAAATTCTGGCCAACTGGCTTTTTCTTGTTAATAAGCATTCTGGTTAAATGTTATGTCCTCCCTTTACCAGTCACAGGATTGGTAATTTTAGGACAATTGACACTGCTTAACCTACTTCAGTATTAAATTATACCAGTCCTGTGATAAGTCCTTCTTTAACCATTCAATTTTAGATCAATTGACTCCTCATTCCCTATAGTGGACCGTTTAGCAAACATACCGAAGCATGGCCTCGAATGTAATGCAGGTATGTTGCAGTTTTTTCTTTCCTAACAAACACAAATATTCTATTTTTAGATTTTTGTTTATTTTTCTAATCTATTCCGTCTCTATATCATAACGTTACATATGGCTTTTCCGATCAAGTGAAGCAAATTTTGCGTTTATGTTGCGAAATCGCCTCAGGGCAAGTTTTATAATGTATTTTAGTACAGTGTTATTTTAACGTCTTATACACAGTCGCAGTTTATTTTTAATTAATATCCCAGTAACATTTTTTAGAACAGATTACCTTTAAACCTGTTTTAGTACAATTTATTTTAACACCGGTTGCATGGATCATGTTCTAGAACAGGTTCCTGGGAGTCAAAATGTTAGGTTTCACTATACCAGCACCAGTTCGATAACTGATTTTAGAACCTGTTCCAAAGTAAGCTGTTCTAGTTTGGAGATAAAGAACCAATTGCAAATTAGACATACTCCATATAAAAAGAATCGGTTGCAGAACAAAAATAAGAACCTGTTATAATGCACTATAAGTTGTTCTGCAACCTGTGATTTGGATTTTACTATTTTACGGGGATGCATTTGACAAATCTAATTTGAAAAGTTGAGGTTAAGAAGAAACGATTTTTTTTTAAAAATTATAAACACTATTAATTTTTAAAACAGACTAGACTAGTTTCTGCATGTTTTGATTTTCCATTTAAATTTTACTATTATTTGTGTCTTATAATTGTGCCTTAATTCATAGACTGTAATCTTGACCCAAAGTTCTTATAACTACACTTTGATTTGTACAATTTCTTAAAATTACGTATAATTATGAAAACCGAGCTTAAAGCCCTAAACTTCTAATATGATGTAATTAATATGAGCTCGTATTGAAAAAATTTATAGGAACACAATTTTATATATAAACATACATAAGCTTCTGCATTTAAATATAATGACAAACAATAATATATATATTTATATACAGTAATGCATTATTATATGTAAAAGTTTTTACTCGGGTATATAGATGATATTGCTTAATTAACTACAAATAAAAACAACGCATAACAACAAAATAACGCATTTGCCGAAAACTAAGGCACATGTGAAGTAATCTGCCAAAGATCCCTGTCAGTTCGGTCGTTAAATCACGACTTGAGAAACAAAATTGACGTTAATGCAATGAAACACCCTATATATCAGTCTTATATTATTCTTAAATAAGGTGTAATAAACAATTTAAATTATTATGCAAAAATTGTTAGCGCAAATAACATGAAAGTATCAACTTTTTGCACTTTATCATCTAAATACCAGTTCTTTTGTAAAATATTTTATATATAATTTTAATTTGCATCTTCTATTGGTTCAAACTTAATTTTTAGCTACTTTTCTTTTTATCTTCTTTTTTTCATATTTTTTTAATTTCTACCTTCAATATGAAAGTAAAATATTTAAGTATCTTACTGTTTGTTGTTATTTTGTACTCGTAAGTAGATTTTATTTTATTTGTTCAAAGCTACTTTTTTTTTATTCATAACAAGATGTTGTTGTTAAAAACTTTTGCAATGAATTTTATATTTGCTACTTTCATGTTAAGTATTTTTGTTTTTACTTTTTTCTTTAAAATTTTAAACTTTTCTTAAAAAAGTAAACAATACTTTAACTTATAAAATGTGTTTTATGTATCACTTTAATAGAACTCAATTCAAGTGCATATTAGTGTTGGGAAAATATTAAATAATAATACTTTGCTCTTTAATTCGTTAATTATATTCGATTCGTGCAGAGGACTTCCTTTTGTTTATCAAAAAGGACAGTACAATCATAGAAATAAACCTGTAAAAATTGTAAAGGAGCTACTGAAAATTAGTTAACAATGTTCTTGCAGAAAAAACTGCTAAAATAAGCAGGTTTTTTTACTTAACATTAGCAATTAAGAATAGCAAAAAAAAAATCTATTGAATTTACAAATATTAAGTTATATTTGGGCTTAATTTTAGTTAATTTAAAGTAATAAAATAATCTGCTAAAATCCGTAAAAATATTTATTAAATATTAGTAGACAACAAAAATCATTAAAAAAAATGTGACATTGTTAAAGTTTTTTTTTTTATTTACAAGTTAGAAATAAAACTTGCAAAAAAAAAGAAAAAATACGGTCTTATTTACTCCCCCTTTACATCTTGTTTTTAAATAAAAAAAAAAAAAACAAGAGTAAAAATAAAGAGAAGAATAAAAACAAAAAGTGTGTATTGTATATCTACCAAAGGTAGAGCGTACACATATCCAACAAGTTTTCAATTTATTTTTGATCAATGGTGATAATCGTTAACTTCGCGCTCATATATTAGTTCTCATTTAGTAGGATAACTAGGTTATAAGAATGTTTGATGTTTGCATGGGATTTTCACTTCTTTTAAAACGTATTCTGATGATGGCAACTTAGAAAATCCCCGAAATAGATCTTTCAATACATTCCTGAAAGTGGTCAATTAAAAAATTTGAAAACAAAAACTCTATAGATTATTTGTTAGGACAATATCCTCACAAAGAAATATAGAGTATGACCTCAAACTTGAATAATTTTAATTTTCGGTAACTACAAACATTTTAATTTATATTTTTTTCATTATAACATACTTAAGCCTTACTAAATACTTTCTACGGAATGGTGATTCTAAGTACAGATTTAAAGAAAATTGTGTGAAATGTTTTCCATTGCAACACCTAAATAAAAAAATATAAATATGTATTCCAACAGGTTTCGTTGACTTTTCAAAAATTATAAAACACAAAATAAAAATGAAAACAAACTAAGTTAAAAATTTATATTATATATCCATTTGACTGGCAACATGCAGGAATCAAATTCCAAAAAAAAAACTATGTTGTAAAGGCACCAAAGACCAAAGTCCAATGATGCGGAACCATATTTGGAAAGTAAAAATTCCAAAATATGAATTTGTGCAGCTAAATAAATACTCCTTCCTGTATTAGAGTCCTTAAACATTTAACGAAATTGCAGAATACGCTTAGAGGTCCTTCATTGTTAACATGTAATTGGCTTAATGCTTACACTACATTAAAAATAAATATTTAAAATTTAATTATTTTACAGCTTTTTTATTTCATTTTTGTAAAAAAAAGCTTTCATTTAAAATGTTCAAATTTATATCTGCTATTATATATGAGTCCATATATGATTCATATATGGAAGATAGACTCAAATTACTGATCTGAATAATCATATATAAGTATATATTATAGTATTTAACATTTTGTACACGGGTACATATAAATAATATTTCAAAACTGAAAATGAAAAAGTGAAAGAAAAAAGTTTTTCTCTAAAAAACCAAAAACACTATATTAATTTTCAAGTGAGACTAGAGACTAGTTCTGCCTTTTTATGGACAGGCTTCATCAGTGATGTTCCATTTAAATTGTATACATTTGTGTGTTATAATTGTCAGATTATTTCTATATATAATATTTTCCAAAAATCTATCGGCTGAAGGATTCTGCACTTAGAATACTGTGTAGGTAAAGAACACTGAAAATGTGATTAAAAACAAATGAAATTTCACATAAAGAAAGGACGACTTACATTTCAGTAAATTTAACTTACATAGTCATTTGTTTTTTAATGTTCAAAAAATGACTAACAATTGAAGTAAAAATTAACCACATGGTAGTTACAAAATAATTTTTTTTTTTAGTTTTTTAAATAAAAAAAAAACTCCTGTAAAAAATTAATGTAAAATCACAAAACAGTCATTTGATGTGGTTTGTTTTTTTAAATGAACTACAAGGTAAGTAAAAAATTTAATTTGTTCTACAAATGACTGAAATTTACATTAAAAATAAAGAAACTGTATTACAACCGAAACAACTACATATTTTTCAACCAGAAGCTCTCTGAGTGTTACAACACCAAGGCGAAACCGCTTAACGACAACACCCAAGTGAGACTTGGATGCAATGTAACTTACTTGCAGTTTCCTTTCCTATTCAGTTTGGTCTTATTTTATATTACTCAGAAGTGTCAACACTAAACACAAACATTCTATTTTTAGATTATTGTTTATCTTCTAACCTCCCACATATGTCTCCTTTTCACAACGTTACAAAGCTGACGTATAGTTTTTAGGTATTTATTGCGATATCGCCGAGGGTCAAATTTTGTAATGTATAGGGTCCGCCAAATAACTTTTTTTTTTTGAAAATGCTATATAAAAAAACTACTGAATATTTTCTCAAATTTCTTTTTTATTTGGAAGTACAATCCTTCCGGTTAATAACGGAAAATAATTTCATTCAAATGGCTGCCTCGGCTGGCCATGCAGTATGAGCTTCATCTGAAAAGATGATTTTTTTGGCAAAATCAGCATCGGAAAAAAAAGTTACATGGCGGACCCTTTATTTTAGTACAGTTTTGTTTAATGTTATATAGATAGCCCCAATTAATTAATGTTATTTTTGCCATATTTAGACTTTAGATTTACCTAAATCTCTTAGAAAATATGTATTACAATGACAAATTCTGCTAAAGAATGCAAATTCTTCAGTAGTAATCCCAGTGTAGAAATGGTGATGACATATCATTACTTTTCCTTCTACCAGCTTAGTATCTGCATTACTTTAAAAAACATATATAATGACATACTAATAATAACTAATTAATTTAACCATTATTTCAATACAAAAAGTAATAAGTTACCCACAAGTACTTGCTTTTATTATTATTTTAATAATACAGTAATGACCTAAACGTTATTTGAAACCCCATTTTTACACTCATTATTTCTGTAAATACTGGTAACCAAATATTTTTTGACTTTTCATAAGGTGTTTTGTAAATGACAAATGACATTCCCATATTAAATAAATGATATTTGTAATGACAAGTGTAAACACTTGCCATTACCAAATATGTACTTATATAAACATCAGGTAATACTTTTCTACACTGGGATGTTTGTAATACATTTTTATATGTAGAGAATTTTTTTACTTTGTTATTTGAAGCACGTGGATAATGTGAAGCTCTTTTCTAAATATTTCAGTACGTTTCCAATGGATTTGCAATTTTAAAGCAAAAATTTAATTTATTTATACGACTAGCCCATGCAACAGGACTTAAATCTCATAATTATAGAATGGGAATTTAAATAAAATTGTTCATTGGAATGTCTAGTTTATGTACAGTGAAAATATTTTTTAACTTGCATAATATGGATAAAACAGATAAGTAAATTCTTCAATACCAAAGCGATTTCCTTATACAAAACTCCCTATTAATGTATTTATTTTAAAGAAAATTTTGTGTAGATTTATATTATAAAAAAAAAATATCATTAATTGGCTATAAAACTTAGTCAAAATATACGAAAAATGGGCTGAATTATGTTTTTCCAGATTTGGATTCAGCGTACACCGGTTTATTATAAAATGCGTTTCAGGTTTGTTTGGTCGTTGAGTAGTGTTATTATAAGTAATACAATGTATTTTATTACCAATAAATGGTAGTATACTTAATGGGAATGCAATTATAATGGTAATGAATAATTCCCTCGTATGATTCGGAATGACCTAAAAATGCTTAACATCGTAGGTGTGGACAAAAAATTTGTTTAGCTTATTTTGTACATCAAGAGTTTTCTGTACTCTAACTTGGATAAAAAAAAAGATTTGTCTTAATGGCTTTTGTCCAACACTACGTATGATTTATATTAAATGAGAAGTGAATATTGCGTATACGTTACACACTTCTTAACTCTCAACAGTATATCTTAATGAGTTTCGGATATTTGATATGAGAAGGATAATATAAAAAGTGGGGTAAAAAATTTCCCTATTTTTCTTTTCTTCGGTGTATTTTGAATGGTTTCAGAGAAATTTTAGATAAATGGGGTACCAATGGAAGTGTTTTTGGAGATGCATTAACTGGTGTACAAAACATGTACGATACCTTTCAAATATTTTTGTTATTAAAAAAATGTGTTTTATCGCCCATGTCCTGTGTTTCCTTACTTTTTGAATGCGAATCGATTTGAAAAACACATGAAGTGGAAATTTGGTGCTTTATCATCCCTATAAATGTATAAATTTCAAACTAATATTCGAAAAACGTTGAAATATTTTCGAAAACATATGTTCCCTGACAGCTATTAATATTAACACATAACGTTTCCAAAACATACGTTTTTTGTTGATCACTTCAATACAGAAGTCCAGTTCGACTCAAAATAATCTGCGGCTGTGGCGTAACAAAAAATTATCGACGGCGGCCGATGAAAGAATACATCCAAAAACCGCTCGCACACAGAATTAACTTCCAAGATTATGTTTTAAACGTTATCTAGAAACACCACATACAAATTCTTTTTTTTTTACAAAAAAGCTCTCTGATATATGTTTTCATATTGTTATTTTTTATAATTGAGAATCTAAGAGCTGCCCGATTAATTATAGAAGAAAAAAGAAGCAGTAAATAAAATTTTATATAATATTATATTATATAATTGAATTACAAAAATCCTGTTAAGTCGGCTAAGCTCTAAACAAAGTTGGCGCCTAGCCGGCTTTTCGCCGATCGGCTTGGACCTCTGATTCAATAGCATATGTTTATTTTATATTTTTTCTAGTAACACATGTTAATCATGATGCAGAGATGCCACATAATTCAATGAACATTTTTATTAGAATTAATGACAGTTTAATCAAAACAATTTCATTTTGACCCCACGTTTTTACACTTAAACGTGAGAATGGGACGCTAAAGAAATACGTTTCCTTATTTTTTCTCCTCTTATATTCTTATGTTCGAATTTCATTAAGATCGAAGAGTACCCATCAGGAGACTCCCCTAGTCAGCATATGAAGTGCAACTATACCTCGATTCACACGAAACTTTTTTAACACGATTTTTTTATTACTCGTGTAAACAGAGGGATGTCCACCTCTACCTCGATTTACGCGATATTTCTTTTTTTATTTAAGTTTTTTTAAGTAAATGTAAAATAATGGATAATCTTTAACTGCATGAAACGCTAGCTTATTTTCAGCAACAAAATTAGTAGATTCAGCGAAAATTAAAAAATCCTTCCTAAGTTAATACAATTTTTGCTGGATATTAGTAGACTAAAAAAAAATTCAAAAAATTTGTAGAAAAATAATATTTTAGTTAAATGTTAATGTTGATTCCTTTAAAAAATAGTTTCCAATACGTTACAAACTATAAAAATACTTATACTGCCACATTGACTACATGAACTTATTTAATCTCTGAAAATATATAGATACTATACGAGGGCGGACCAATAAGTCCATGAATTTTCGAACTTCCCTCGTAGTTATATGAAATGCAACACTGCTCCCATCAAGTATCACCTGTTAACAGACTACTGTCAATTTTTGAGCAAATTCCGTCATTTACTTTGCGTTTAACAGCTGTTCAAAACATACAACCTCGTAGATTTTTTTTTTTAAAAGGAAAAAAGTCAAGTTCGAGTGCTCATGAAACATTATTTTTTGCGAAAAAACCTCAATCAAACCAATCAAAAGTTTGATAAATACTATCGGGACTCTGCACTATCGATTTCAATGGTAAAAAAGTGGTTTACTGACTTTCGTTGTGGTCGCACAATTACAACGTTCTGGACGGCCAATTGAAGTCAATACACCCGAAAATGTCGAAAAAATCCACGATATGGTGTTGGCCAATTGAAGAGTAAAAGTGCGTGAGATTGTTGATGCCATAGGCATTTCATATGGCAATGTGGTTTCGATTTTAAATGATCACTTGGGGTTTAAGAAAGCTGTCCGCAAGATGGGTGCCGCATTTGCTCTCAATTGACAATACACGTGTGACAACTTCAAAGGACTGTTTGGAGTCGTTTAACTGCAATTCGAATGAGTTTTTGCTGCGTTTTGTAACTGTGGATGACACATGGATCCATTACAACACTCAGGAGACCAAGTCTAACCAATGGGTTTCTCCTGGTGAACCGGCTCCGAAGGAGGGTACGGTAAGTTTGTCTGCCAGTAAGGTGATGGCAACAGTTTTTTTTTATGAAGATAATTCACGGGTGCTCACATGTGCAGGCTCAATGGCACAATTCAATAAATCGGGCTACGAATTAGTACCTCATCCGCCACATTCTCTATATTTATCGCCTAGTAATTATTTCCTATTTGCAAGCCTAAAGGAATGTCTCGGTGGAAAGAGATTTAGCTCCAACGATGAAATTATTGATCAAACAAATGCATATTTTATGCATCACGAAAAATCCTATTTTTTTGAAGTTATACAAAAATTGGAGAAAACGTTGGACTAGGTGTATTGAGCTAAAAGGAGATTATGTTGAAAAATAATTTTTTTTTTTGCAAAAAAAACCGTGTTTCATTCAAAAATTCACGGGCCTATTTATCCGCAATTATAACATTATCTTTCAACAACTTAGATCAATGGTTGTAAAAATATACAATAATTTTTTTGCAATTAAAAAGAAAACATAAAAAATTATCCAAGATTAGTTATTTAAGCATTTTGTATGTATATTTATTCATTTTATGTAATTTTACACACAATTTTACTTACTTTACAGCAGTAAATTTACATGCCTTTGTTAGAGTGTACATTAAATTTTGTTTCTTTAGTGTTATGTAAAATATAGACTTAAAAACATTTTATTTTACTTTATTTTATTTTAGAAGTTTAAATTCGCTTTAAATTTTGATGTTATTTTATTTATAATTTTTATTACCAAACATGATTTTATACTTCAGTGGTGCTTTGAAAACCCATGCGGACAGTAGTCAGTCATTTTGTGGAGTATTGTGTGTGTGTGTTTTTTTTTTTTCTTTTTGCGAACATTGATGTCATATAACACCGCCTATTTGCCTAAGCTACAAAACGTACCATCACTTAATATGTATGATTTTAAATTCGTAACAATTCAGTCACTGTCATATCGATATTGTGATACTCTCCATGTTGATGTCATTTGCCTATCACAAGTTTCTACTTCTGCCTTTGTATATCATTATCGTAAATTTTTATGCTAAACACATTTCGTTGTTGTGTAATAAAAGTTGACGGTAAAAACAACAAAGAACAGCAAACATAAAAAAATACACGAACATTTTCCAAATTTGTTTATAAATATTCACTGACAGCTGTTGTGGAATGTTTAACAAAATACTTTCTTTGTTGTTTGCTTTATATTACATTCGCCTTAATTTGTATATGTATTTCCTAATTTTGAAGTTTCGGTGTCAAATTTTTAATTTGTTGGTCAAACAAACATTATCAGTCGGTTTCTATCCACCTCAGTCTCTCTCAATCTGCCCTCTTTGTATTTGTTTGTAAACTCGCACCTCAAAATATGTTGCAGAAATTTAAAAGTTTAATATAATTTGTATCATGTTTTGAATAATAATTTAATAAAATGTTTATTTATTAAAAACTTTAACAATAAAATGTATAAGATAAAATTAAAATTCATTCAATTTTAAAAGAAAATAACAAAATATAAGCAAAATAAAAGTTAGTGTTTTAAGCAGCAATGTTGTATCAACATGTTGCAATTAATTTTTAGTGTAAAAAAAAAAATGTTTTCACTACCTCGCCAGAGTTTAGTTGGTAAGCATAAAAAACGTTGTGTAGCTTATATATTTGTATATACTCTTTGATATTATCCCCAATATTAATTTATTTTACAGCATACGTTGAAGACCCGTCTAACCATAGTTTGCATATACCTCTAACACTTTTTCTTCTTCTATCAACAAACACACATTGTGGGACGTTGTCCAACACATTCTCATGAGTTGAGTGCACTGATAGCTAATGCCAAAGTGTAAGAGATCTATGTTATCTATGAGTCTAGCTGTCGTTGTCATTTGAAGATAAACTCTGCATATTTGTTTAGAAATTGTAATTAAATATAGTCATTCCATAAGGCCTATTGATGAAAATATGACTTTTTCAATTTCACCCCTTCGGATTTGCATGAAACTTGGTTTTCATTTCATTTCATTTCATTTATTTATTGTGGAGTATATTATAGATAGTTTACAATAATAATAAAATTAATATATACAAAGTTTAGTCGATTTTGACTTTTGAGCTTAAACATGATGTTTTAAAATTATGATAGCTTACTTAAATTTTAACCAACTAATTAAGGAAAAAATTTACAAAAACCTTTAATATTAAGAGGAAAAAAAAAAAAAAAATTTTGGAAAGGAAGTGTAAAGATAAAAGAAAGGGATTTTAAGTGGGTAAAAGTGAACTGTTTAAGGACAGATAGAATTGATATGTCCATAAGAAGAATACGCACATCTATTAAAGAATTGTTCTGTAATAATATCTATTTTATCCTTAACAAGTTTAATATTGGATAGTGAGTGAAGACTTGAAAGTGAAAAGTAAGGTGGCAAATTATAAAACATTTTTAGCAACTTGTTCTGACAAACTTGTAACCGTTTTAAGTGGCAGTCAGCAGTGATGCACCATACTGGAGCAGCATAGAATATTATTGCATGGAATATTACCTTTAAAATTAGGAGTTTATTTTCAATATTAAGATCTGATTTTCGGTTTATAAAAGGATACATAACGTGTGTTGTAATATTTACTTTGTTAACAATATTACTAATATGTTCATTAAATAACATTTTCTTGTCCAGTATGACACCTAAATACTTAACGTTGTCCCTCCAAGTAACTTCAACCCCGTCAACCCCGTCAACTTTTATATTTGAATGTGGAAGAAAACAATTTTTCCTTTTCCTAGTGAAGAAAATTGACTGGGTTTTAGAAGGGTTAACTAAAATTCTCCACTTCTTAAAATATTCCGTAACTGAGTCAACAGAACTTTGTAGGTTGCTTATTAAATCGGAAGCAAGGACGTTTGAGCTTAAAATAGCGGTGTCGTCAGTAAAAATTGAAGAATCACAGCTTGTTAATGTTGGGAAATCTGAAGTAAAAATATTGTAGAGTATAGGGGACAAACACGATCCCTGGGGACATCCAGCTAAAATGTTGTATTCTACCGAAGATTGATTACCGACATAGACACAAAAAGACCTGTTCGTTAAGTAACTCCTATTAATTCTAATAGTTTGTATGTTCATGCCAATAGTGATCAATTTACAAATAAGTCCGTCGTGCCATACAGAGTCGAAGGCAGATTTTATGTCCAGTAGTATCATTGCCGTAGATTTTCCCTCGTTAAAATTGTCTTTTACTTTATTCCTGATTCGAACCAGTGGTTGTGTGGTATTGTGTTCAGCGCGAAAGCCGAATTGCTGGGTGGGTAGAATGTTATTATCCTCAATAAAGTTAACAATTTTATCCTTTATAGCCTTCTCCAATATTTTGCTCATGGCATTTAGCAGACTTATTGGCCTGTACGAATCAGGACTTGAAGGGTCATTACTTGGCTTGGGAATGGCAATTATCTTTGATTTTTTCCACAGATTCGGAAAATGACAGCATTTGAAACATGCATTGTAGAGACGTACGAGAATATCAATACCTGACGAGGGTAGTGCTTTCAGGCATTTATTGGAAATTCCGTCTATGCCGGAAATTTCCTGTTTCTTAATCCTCTAATAATACTTTTTATATATGAAAAATTTACTGTATCTATATTACTCACAGACGAGTTTTGTGAGCTTAATACTGACAGGGAGTTGAAAACAAATTGATCTGTGACGGAATCTCTTAAGTTTGAAGAAACCGAGTGATTCAAAAAAAACTTTTGGCCAAGTACCTCAGCCTTCTGAGTGTTAGTGGTGTAGACATTTCCATTAAATTTTAAAGTTGGAGTACATTTCTTCTTCTTCCGAATAATTTTAGAAATGTTCCAAAACTTTCGAGAGGATTTATCTAAACCTTTTAGGAAATTATTCCAGTTGGAATTCCTAAAATTAACTATGTTATCACGGATAACATTATTTAAGAATGTAGTCTGAGATTTAAAAACAGGAATTCTGTACCTAATCCAACATCTTCTAGCCTTATTTCTGAGCGTAATTAAATTAATAATATGTGGTGGTAGTCGCTTTACAAAAATATTTGAAACTCTTTTTTTTGGGACACTGAATTGAATGGCGTTTTGCAACAGAGTTGTGAAATCTGACGCAAGTAGTTCAATGTCATCAATACTATTCAATGGCATTTGCAATAGGCTAAAAGCATTATCAATAATAAATCTCCTAAATGACCTCCATCTAGCATTACCATAGTCGTGCTTTAAGTTGTCTGTAGCGAGATATTTAGAATTGAATGTAGTATGAACAGGCAAGTGATCAGAACCTAGGTTGTTAAGGGTAAGAGCAGCGGAAAGTTTGTCAGTAACATTTGAGATGAAGAAATCAAGGACTGAAGCATGAGCTCTGCTGTTAGAAGGTACTAATGATGGATCAGAAGGATATACGATACCGAAATTGTTAGTAGATATTAAATCATATAGAATGTTTCCTCAGCAGTTCGCACGAATGCAACCCCAGGATTGGTTTCTACAATTGAAGTCACCTCCCAAAATATAATGTTCTCTAATCCTGGCAAATTGTTTTAAATCCGACCTAAATTGGGTTTTTTTGATACCAGAAGGTCCAGGGGAACCCCCAGGAAAATAACAGCTGTAAATAAGTAAACTGGTGTTGTCAGGAAGTTTGACTTTAATACTTATATTTTCAATTAGTACTGTATTTAAGACAGGCAAAAGTTCATGTTGTATAGATTTGCGTATTAAGATTAGTACACCGCCTCCTCTAGAATTTTCACGGTCCCTACGGTAACAAGAAAATTCTGGGTGAACCACTGAAATTTTATTGTCTAGCCACGTTTCGTTCACTAAAACAATATCGACACTTTCACGTAACATAAAATCAAAAAATTCATAGAGTTTATTGCGAATACCTCTAGAATTCCATGTTATTATATTTAGTTTATTATTCATGACAAAAATTTAAATGCTAAATCTGTAACAACAATAAATTGTTTTCTTTTGGTTTTACAACTACTCAATTTTTCAATTAACTCTAAGGTTAATGATTTAAGTTCCCCTAAAGAAAACAAATCGTTAGATGGGGTATGTTCGTAACGAACAACACTAGCAAAAGAAGTAACATTTGGAAAAGTATTACCATTAACATTAGGTGAATTGTTAGTGTGAGATATATTATTATAAATATTGTTATTATTAACATTACGACGGGAATAACGGTTCCTTAGTCCTACGTATGATGCTCTGCTATGACAGTCTTTATCCGTAGATTTATGATCACGGTGGCAATTAGCGCACTTTATAACATTTGAAGTACAAGATGACGTTGAATGTGGCCCAGCACATTTAGCGCACAATGTTTGGACTTTGCAGTTGTCTGATCCGTGGCCATACATCTGGCAGTTATAACATTGTGTTATTTTATTGGGAAATTTGGATTGGTAGTTCCATTTCACACGGATATAGTTGATACTGTTGTATTTATTTCGTAAATCTGCTAAACTTACTGAACCTTTCCTAAGATAAACCACATACAGGATAATTTCACGGATAATTTTAATTGACTTTTAAATATATAAAATTATATTTTATTTTGGAGATAAGACAGAAATTTTGTTTTCATATACTGTATGTTAAAAAGAAAAGTTTCAGTATAAAATACCAAATCCATTTTTAGTTTACAAATAAACCAAGCACACACACACACACACACAAAAAAAAATATCAACTTTTTTTTGTTTTGTTTAGAAATGTTGATGTTAAAATGAAGAATAAACGTTTTTCCCTAAAACTATAAACACTATAAATTTTTAAATCAGACTAGACTAGTCAACTGCCTTTTTATGGAGAGCCTCATCAGTGATTTTCCATTTAAATTGTATTATTATTTGTGTCTTATAATTGTCCGATTGTCTCTATATGATACATTTTTCAACAACCTGCGGCTGTAAGAATCAAACCTGCGCTCATCTTACATTACAAACGTAACAATACCAAGTCAAAACCGTTTAGCGAGCACACCCAAGTATGACCTCGAATCTAATGCAGCTAAATTGCAGTTTTCTTTCCTATTAGCTTTTTCTGTTATTGTCTATTATACTCAGAAATGACAACACTAACAACGTAAATAAATATTAACACTAGCTAAAAATCTAATTAAAATTATGTTTTTTTTTTTTTTTGTTTTTGGGAGCGAATAAATTTATTTTTAAAATTTTAAATTTTTCACAAAATATTCGTCCTGACTTTAATTATAAACCGTATGTCAAGATATTTATACCAAATATTCAGAATACTTCATTTCATATTCCGAATTAACAGTTCTGAAATCAGTGTGCAAGAAGATTGTAAATAAATATAAATACTTTCTTTTTTTTTTTTTTTTGCCAAAAATGACAATTTTCACAAATATTTTAAATTCTAAAATTTAAGGATTTTTCACGACTGAACTATTAAATGTTTTACTTCTAAATTTCAAAAAATTAAAACCAAGAGTTGGGTTTTCGATCTTTTATCATAAATTATGATATGAGCAAGACTATTGAAGTTCAAGATCATTTTATTTTGTTAAATAAAAAACCATGCAATGTTTATTTATTAATAAAAAAAAATTTCTTTTCTTCATCCACTAATCTAATCCGATCTTACATGTTTCATTTGGCATCACCAAAAGTCTCCTGAGGAACAATGTAGAAGGTGTATAAGATTTACCCAAATTTTGAAGGAAAAAAGCTCAACGCTTTACTCATATTATTTTATTTACCCGATGAGAAGTAAAAAACAAAATTAGAAGCATTGAACTAATTTAAATTGAACTTGAAATTGTGAAACGAGGGAACAGTTCTTCTTCTTCATTTCTGCTTAACTCCCTGTGGAGCATAGAGCCTCAATTGTAGAGGTTTCTAAAATACTGCACACAGGGAAAAGATCAGTTTGAATTCGTTCGATATTACATTATTTAAGTTGGTACACAAATATTTTAGCTGTATGTGCATACAAATGTTAATCAGGACCAGTTAGCCTGTCTTGTGCAAATTTAAAAATTAGCTTAACAAACTAACTTTCTTAGTGACAGACAATTGGTTGATATCCCTAATTATAAAATTTTAAATATGGTTGGGAAAACTACTAGTCGATGCAACTATAAAAAAAAAATCTTCAGTAAACACGGCCGTTTTATTATAATCATAACCCTTGCTCTTAATTGCCGAAACTATCATACAATGTCCTGAAAAAATAATTGTTATCTGCTATTTATGTCAAATTAATTATTTAACAATAAGAAAAAGAAAATTGAAAAAAAAAATGTTAGTAAAACATATAAGAACAAAAATTTTAAATTTTTAGAAAATACGGAAAAAAAAATTAAACAAACACGATGGAAAAGTTGCAAAAAAACAAGAAGAAGATGCTGATGTGGTAAGCTTAAATTTTGTGTACATATAAAAGAAAATTATTTTAGTTGCTCGTTTTTCTTTCAGAATTTAAAATATATTTGTAAGACGGATTACGAGAATGCGTGAAATTGAGGAAAACTAACATGTTAACACAACTACTTAGTAACGGTATTGCTCTATCTAGCGCAGTTTCGAAAAGCTGTTTTATAATTTTTAAGTAGATCCTACGGTCTAGACCGGTATTCCGGGTTTCCCGGTCTTCGGTTTACCCGGATAGACCGAAATACCGGGTAGAACGAAAATACGGGAATCCCAGAAAACCTGGCTATACCGAAAACCAAGTAGACCGGTCTACTCGTAAAAACCGGTTAGCGCGATTAAAACCAACTACTTTTTGTATACAAATATATGATTTTTAAACACAAAAGTTAATTTTTTTTAAAAAAGGAGCTTTTTCAAAAAAGTGACTTTTAATTAATTTAATTATTTTTTTAAAAAATATCTTTTTCAAAAAAGTATCTTATTTCAAAAAAGTTACATTAACATAAAAAAATCCTTTTTTAAAACGAAGTACCTTTTTTCAAAGAAGTTTTTTTTTCGAAAAAACTACCTTGATTCAAAAAAGTAAAACTGTAAACCGGTACTGTTTTTGAAAAAAGCATATTAAAAAAAAAATAACTTAAAAAATATAAAAAATTGGTATCTTTTTTTCAAAAAAAGTACCCTTTTGAAGAAACTAACCTGATTTCAAAAAGAACATTTTTTCAAAAAAGTACCTTATCAAAGGAGTTTTTTTTTAAGTACGTTTAAAAAAAAGTTTTTTTTCTTTAACCCATTTTGAGCCGCTGTTCGACTAGTCGAACAGCAAAATTCTCTTTTTTCACCTCCATTTTTTATGTGATTTAGTGTTCCCGACACACAAAAAAGTGATACCATATTAAAGGAAATTTAATTCTCTGTCAGAAAAAGTATATAACAATTATCCCCCACCCCCCTGCTCCGCTCCAGGGGGTGGTTGAAAAATACCTTGCATATAGACACTTTTTGTTTGGATGAAATGGAAAATATATATAAATTTTAATTTTATAAAAGTACTTTATTATTGTTCGCAAAGGTCTAAAATAGTCGATCAGTAAGTTTTTCCCGAGTTTTAGAATCCCCAGGTATATTTAGAGACGCGCCAAGTTCACTGTTCGACTAGTCGAACATTGGCCGTAGGCCACAACTTTTGTTTTGTTTTGTCGTTGAACATTTTATGCAGAAAAAATAAATTCTTTGAATTTCGAATTTTTGAACATTCATTTCCACGAAATTTGTTTGTTACAAGCATCATAGCTTATTTTGGACGTCACAGCTGTAAGATGTACTTAAAAAACAAGCCAAAAAAATTTGGCTACAAGACTTGGTGACATGGCTGCTTCTACTGGATATGTCTTCAACATGATGCCGTACAGTGGAGCTAGTGACAAATATGATAAAAATATAGGCCTGGGCGCTTCTGTGGTCATGGATATGGCTTCTTAATTGGATGTGTTTATTGGCTGATACACTCAGGGAACTTCTGCTTTAAAAATATGTAGTTGTTTGGGTTGTAATACAGTTTCATTATTTTTAATGTAAATGTAAGTCATTTGTAGAACAAATAAAATTTTTAACTAACCTTGTAGTTCATTTAAAAAAAAACAACTTACATCAAATGACTGTTTTATGATTTTACATTAATTTTTTACAGTTGTTTTTTGTTATTTAAAAAAATAAAATAAATAAATATTTGTTTATTTTTTACCGCCATGTGGTTCATTTTTACTACAATTGTTGGTCATTTTTTGAACATTAAAAAACAAATGACAATGTTAGTTGAATTTAATGAAATGTAAGTCGTCCTTTCTTTAAATGAAATTTCATTTGTTTTGGACTACAATTGCTGTCGTCTTTATCAACATAATATCCTAAGTGTAAACGTATATGCGCTACCGGGACTGTGCGAAGTAATCGCTTAGGACAGCCTGCACCAGATTTGAAGACGGGCAAAGCATTGCCTAAAGGTAATTATATTTATACATATTGGTTATGTTATTTTTTTATATATTTTTTTTAGGTGAAATCGATTCAAAGTTTGATAAGATTAATAAGTTTGTATGTTGTCGTTGGCAAGATAAGCGTGAGGTAACATTACTATCAAACTTCACCGGAGTTTACCCACTTACATCAACCACACGAAGACAACGACAATGAGAAGGCCAACCTGGTGAAATCATTGTGCAGCAGCCCAATATAATCCGAAACTATAACAGTTTCATGGGCGGTGTCGATTTTCATGATAATGCTGTTTCCAATTACCGTGTTACGATTCGTTTAAAGAAGTGGTGGTGGCCACTTTGGTTGGCCGTTCTAGAGGCATCTGTTGTGAATGATTGGAAGTTAAATTGTTTAGTAAATAAGAAGCTTGTTCGTAAATATAATTCACAGCTGCCATTTCGGGTCGACCTGGCCACAAACTTGTTACTAACGCCTGACGAAAACAACGACGAAGATATTGCGGAGGATGACATTACTAAAGATACATCATATACAATTCGCCCGCACCCTCGAGTGTCAGGTCATCACCAAATCATAACACAACCTGAAAAACATGCCAGGCGTTGCAATGTTTGTCATAAGCCTACACAGAAAATGTGCTCTAAGTGCCAAGTCCATTTGCACGAAAATAAGTGTTTTCTGCTTACCATAAATGGGAGCAAGAGTAATGAAAATTACAAAAGTACATTTAATTACAATATATATAATAAATATTAAAAAAAATAAACATTACAATCGTGTTTTTGTTTCACATGTGATTTTTTTGTCGATACCTGGAAATTATTTTTGTATGGTAGTATAAATTTTGTTTGTCGCCTACGGCCGTTGTTCGACTAGCCGAACAGTCGTTTCTGGGGAAACGGTTGGAGATACAAAACTTCTGACAACGGTTTTGTATGGTAATTGGGGCCTAATTAGACCAAAAAAATACTTTTTAGTTTACGATTCGAACATTTTTGCATTCCGGCCCAAAATAGGTTAAAAAGTATCAAAAGATATATTTTCCAATAAAAGTTCATCGTTTCACTTTTATCAAAATAAGTGTCTTTTCAACAAAAAAGTATCTTTTTAGTGGTCCTTTTTTTAAAATGGTCCTTTTTTTAAAAAAGTCACTTTTATTGAAAAACTAACTTTTTTTAAAAACGTACTTTTTTTAAGAAGAAAAATTTTTTTAAATGGTTCTTTTTTGTTATTATTTGAAAAAGATACTTTTCTGGAAAGGTACTCGTTTTTGAACAATTTACTTTTTTTGAAAAAATGTACTATTTTTATAAATGTTTCTTATTTTGAGAAAAGATGACATTGTTTTTAAATGTATCTTTTTGGAAAAATTGTAGTTTTTTTAAAAATAGATATACTAACGATGCTTTTTTTTTTTAAAAAAAGAGTAGTTTTGTTTGAAAAAAGATTTTTTTTTTTTTTTAAAGTTTAGTTTTTCGAAAAGATATTTTTTTGAAAGAGATATTTTTTTGTAAAAAAGTTACTCTTTTTTTGAAAAAGGATAGTTTATTTGAAAGATGTACTTGAAAACATATACTTTTTGAAATCAATATAATTCTTTTTGAAAAAGAGTACTTATTTGTGAAAAATGCAATTTTTTGAGAAGAGATACTTTTGCGTTAAAAAAGGGTATGTTTTTATGCAAAAAGTACTTTGTTCTATTCGAGCTGATGTGTTTTTACAAATAGACCGGTCTACTCTTTAATTCTATCATAATTATATTGACTGTATATTTATTTTAATAAATAAAAATAAAAACATTTTTTTTAAATTCCGTATGTATAATTGAATAGTCAGTACTCATAGCCAAATATTAATGACTTCAATTGAATTTCTAAGTAAAATAAGTATTAGTAAATGCAACTATCAAAATTCGGTTGGAAAAAAATTCGGTTGCAGCAATTGGTTCTCTTTTCTGTGTGTGTCTAAACATGAATTGCTCCCTCCCAGACACGTGGAGCTTGCCGCCAAAGCGGGAGGATTTGACAAACGTATGTGACCTCCTGGGAGATTATTATTTTCTGTTTGCGTTATATTCATATTTTTGTTCACTAGTTTGCCAGGATTTCTTCGATGCATGTAAGGACAAAGAAGATCTTAGTGAAGCCTGACACTCCTTTTTGACTAAGAACAAGCGTATGCTTCCTGGAAGCTTATGGGCCCTACCGTTGACTTTTAATGGTTCTTCCGCTACCATCCCTATAAAACTATCCAGCCATAATAGTGATGTAATCTGCTTGACCCTATTCCCCGAATATGTCGGGTTGGCCCAAGAACAGATAAAACATTGCTCACATTTGCTAATATCATAGCGGTTGCTATAATATCATTGCCCGGTGTACACCTGTCCCGGAGGGTTAGAGGTCCTGAAGGAGTGAGGGAACACTGCATGAGGTAAAAAAAGCAAATTTTTTGGTCTTCTTGCAAATAATGAATGATATAAGATATTTAAGAAATTTTATATTTATATAAGGGCATTCGAATTTAAATCAACCCAGCGGGATGTGTGTGTTTTAAACAAGAGATTGTTTGTTTAAAAAAACTAAATCTTCTTTTTACTAAAAATGTAGAGTTGCAGTTTTACATTTCAGTAAGTTTTGCCCTTTTCCGAGGGAAAAAAAGAAAAATACCAACCAACACACATAAATACACTCACTTACTGACAATATTGAAATACGTATCATACACAATTGTTATGCTACTGAAATGGTTTGAAAAAAAATATAATACAACAGAAAGCCCCTACTGACCATATGTCATACGATTGCAATACAATCTTACCAATACACAAAATGAACAGACTGCAACCGTTAGCAACACCCACACATAAATTCTTAAACTCTACTTTGCTTTCAGGATAAACTTATTCTTGTGTACTAACCACACATAACAACCAATGCGCAACACTCACATACACTCACATATTCTCTGAATACAATGACATTGACACTCTTACGCGCTGATTCAGAGTGACATATCAACGCGTTATTTTAGTAATCTTTTTTTTTTACATTTTTCACTTAAATAAAATTGCTGCGTTTTTTTTTTTTTATTTTTCATACAACATGCAGTACAATAGAGTAATAATTTTGCAAGCCTTTGCAAATATAGTACAGTCCACTTACTTTAGTAACATTTTTTAGTTTAACTCTTTTAGTATTGTTGAAATGAGCGAGGGTTTATTTCAAATTAAGTTAAATAATCATGACTCTTCACCTTCACCAACCATGATTCGATAAATTTTAAAATAGGCGTGAAGAATTATCGGTTAAAACTATCAAAGCTTTACCATCTCCAAAAAAAATAAACAAAAACAGAGAAGGAGAAGCACAAAAACATTGACTAATGTTAATTTTTTATTTTATTAAATAATAATCATATAATTACAAATTATATACACACAGAGAAAAATTTAGCTATTTGCCAACTGAAATTCCGGTACTGAGACTCAAATTCGGTTAATACGAATTTCAGTCGGTTGGTAAGACTGAACATTTGTTTTACCAACAAAATTCGCTTAATTTAACTGAATTTTAGATGCAACACTCAAAATATTCAGAAATCTAATGTTAATATCGTTGTACTAACTGAATTTATAAGTTGTTAACATTAAGATACACTTTTTAATTCGGTTGGCATTTTATTTCTCTGTGTGTACTATTATTTTAACCGAGCACTAGCTACTATGGCCTTCGGCGCGTTGTAGCGATAACAGACCAGTGGCTCTGGTGGGAATCGAACCCACGACCCCCGCACTGATAAGCCAGCACGCTACCAACTAACCTACCGGGGAACACTAATGTTAATTTATTGATTATATTACAATTAAATTGTTTTTATTTTTATTGGTTTTGCATGTACTAAAAATTAAATGAAGAAAATTTAATAATTTTTAAGTGTTTTTTGCCAAAATAATTGATTTATTTACCAATGCAAAAATATTGGCAGAAAAAGAGACAAAAAATTTTGGTTTTCAAACTTTATCTTGGTATTCTGCCGGATTCGATTTTATTGCACTTTTCTTGTTGAAATTATTTAAATAATCGAAAAATAGTTAAAAATTTAACGAATTTTCATGTTTTAATAAAAGAAACAAGTATTTTCTTGTCAAACGGGTCAATGTTTGGCCACAAACAAAAGTAATGAAAACGCTCGTCAAACGCGTTTTATAGAATGTATCGATGATTAACAAAAAACATATGTTTTCTTTATATCACTAGCGTATTATAGAATAGCTACGGTGCGTATTTATGGTAATATAATGGCAAGAAAAATTGTTTCTTACTATACAT
This sequence comes from Delia radicum, assembly GCA_021234595.1. Lineage (NCBI taxonomy): Eukaryota > Metazoa > Arthropoda > Insecta > Diptera > Anthomyiidae > Delia > Delia radicum. The sequence goes on along the minus strand of CM037851.1, from coordinate 88,841,438 downwards.
GATGTCATACTTAACTATATTAAATTGTATAAAACTTGATAACATTATACAGTATTATATAATATAATTTTTACTCGGGTATTTACAAAATGAATCTTTTAATAAAAATTTATTTTGTTATAAAATTTTGTTTTTCCCAAACAGAATTATCAACAGGCAATTGTTACCTTTTAAATACGGATTCACAAAAATTTCACTTAATAGACAATGTGGCGTATACTCTATGTATTATTTCAGGTATATGTGCAAACTGTATAATATATATCTCTCATACGCTACGTATGCTGATAAAATGTGTCAACATGTGTCAACTACACCTCAGTGGGATAAATCACAAAATTTGTGGAAATACTTCAGCCATTTGTTAATTTGTGGTCCGATTGCAATAAACTTTGAAACATGCATAAAAGACATAAAATGGAGTTTAAATTTTGATTTTGAACCTTCCAGACCCTTTGGGGGCGGCAAAATGGCTGCCCAAAGTTGGGTAATTTTTCATAAAAAAATTTGAGTGTTTGCCATTTTTTTGTTTCTCATCCGATTTTCAAAAAATTAACATATTAGTAATCTTCTTGTAAAGATGATCAAAAACATGCTTACATGTGTGGGTTACCTCCAATAGTTTCCGAGATATTCCGATTTTAAAATGTGAAATTCCAAATTTTGTCCGACTCAGGTCCAAAGTTTTTCGAATATCGGGAGAAAATTGGAACCAATTTTCGTTTTAAAATAACGGTTATTTAGCCAATAAAATTCTTGATTGAATAAAAAAAAATTAGTTCAATATCTTGTTCCAGTCAAAAATTAAATTAGTTTAAAGTCGAAATTAAAAAAAAAAAAAAATTTTGGCAATATTTTCCCCAAAAAGCACCAAACTTCTTATCGCTCCAGACAAATATTTTTCTTCTGAACATATAAAGTATGTATTTTTTTCTGGAAGGTCTTTTTATATAAAAGCGAGTTGTGGCAAACAAAAAGTTGATTTGTATATTTTTGAGGCAAATATCAAATATAACTCACAGTTAAAATTTGTGCACGCCTCCAATTAGGTAGTGGAAACCGGTTTTAGATACTCCAATAGATACCTATTGTAGTGTGTAAGTCATTTCCAATCCCCGCTTTAAATGACGACATGGCAGCAAAAAACGAAAATAATCCCATTTTTGGAATATTTTTAGGAATTGTGGGATTATTTTCAGAAAATCATAAATTCTGACATTTGTTTCGATTTGTTAACCTTAAAGTCTAGTTAAATCAAAAAATCATTGGATTATGTCTATTAATAAATATTTTATTGAATAGTGAAAATTTTCATTTAAGCAAAAACTGCAATTCTTACCTTCATATTTGTATTACCCAAGTTTTTGTTTTACCAAGATGGCCAAATTCAACCTTTTTAAAAAAATCGCAATCTACAGGTAATTTTCTTTTCAACGATACCAAACACTGGTATGTTATGTTCATAACTTCTAAACAGAAAATCTTCAAATGTTAGCCCTTATTCATATATTTCTTCTAATGTATCCTCGTATTCACATCTTACATAATTGGGTCAGGTAAAAAGGGTTCTACGATGTTCTTCATTAATGAAAAAAAAGACAAACAAATTAGGTTGTTTCTTTATTTAATACAAAATAATCGGACACATCATTATTTATATCTTACAGATAAAACAAATCTTTTAATTCTTCATTATTTACAGATGCCAATGTGTTATAAGAAATCCGTCGTTTTCTCATTGACGACAGGACGGGATCGGAAGACTGTAATAGGTTATTGAAAATATCTTCGTTCTGTGATTGCCTTGAACATTTTCTGGAACTGAACAATTGGGCATGTTTGAAATCTCGAATCCTTGCTTCCTGAGCTTCTTCTGTTAGTTCACCTAGAGGAAGAATGTTTGATTCAATGATGATTTTTCCATGGCACAATACCTTCTTTCAAAACGAGTTCTGATGATTGGAACATAGAAAATTCCCGAAATAGATCTATAAACACATTCCTGAAAGTAATCAATTTATAAATTTGAAAACAAAAACTCTGTAGATTACTTGTTAGAACAATATGTTAATTAGTTCACAAAATTAAACAAAACTAAGATTTTCAAAATATCTTCAACAGTCTAGGATTTATATTCTTTTAGCTTTTGGTTGAAAATATTTCCACTAAATGCAGATTTAAGGCAAAAACTATAACAAAAATTTCTTTATGAAGCATTGTTCTCTACATGTTGTTCTTTATATCTGTCTTTAACGAGTAAATGTTTCTGAGTATTTAGCTGATTTGAAAAAAAAAAAAACATTGTTACTTATCAGTTAACCTACTGTAATTAGTAATAGAAACAAATGCGACGGAAGTTTATTTTACATTTGAACACAGCTTGTGTTCATTTCTATACTCATATATACGTACATTAAGATAGATGGATGCAAAAATTGTGTGTAAAAAATTGAATGTGATCAACTATGCATTTTCCTTACATATGTATGGTAAACAAGGCATATCAGGTTATATTGATATAAATACAAAATTAATATTTCACCACTGTAGTAACGGTAATGACTAGGGCAAGGAATTTCGTGCAACTCAAAAAGGGAAAACTGGCGCTGAAAATATGAAGTAAAAAAAATCCAAAATATGAGCTTAGAATATTCATTTAAATCTAAATATTCACAAAAAAACAAATTTTATGCACTAAAAACCCAAAAATAAGCACTTAAAATCAAAAAAAAAAAAAAAAAAAAAAAACGCAGTTTCAATTTGTGGAGTTTTAAAAATCAATTTATTTCTTAAACTTGCTTGGTTTAAAAATTAAATCCAATGAAAATGTCAATCAAATGAAAATTATTTGCAGTATTCGGGGTTACAAATTTTTTTTTTTGTTTATTTTGAATTAAAACTCAATTTTAAATTTTATAAAATATCCAAAAATATACAATTAAATTTAAAATATGCAACAACAAATTCTAAAATATGCATTTATAGTAAAATATGCAAAATATGCATTTATAACCAAATATGCACAAATATACAACAACAAATCGATACCATTTTGTTTCAAAGTCTGTAGTGCGGAAAAGTATTTGGTCAAAATCGATTTTGGGCGACATGCATTTGCATGAAATTTCTTGCCCTAGTAATGACATATTATAATTGTTGGACTACCAGTAATGACACCAGCTTACTCTCTGCATAAATTTAATACAAACATTTATAACTAATTATTTTCCCAAGTTTGTTATAATTTTTATTAAAAATAAAAATTATGTTTTTTCGACCTTTAATTGTGCAATGAAAATGAAAATTATTCAAGTTCGAGGCCATATACTCTATATTTCTTCATTAGGATATTGTCCTAACAAATAATCTATAGAGTTTTTGTTTTCAAATTTATTATTTGACCCTTTCAGGAATGTGTTGATAGATCTATTTCGGGAATTTTCTAGGTTCCCATCATCAGAACACGTTTTTGAAAGCGGTAACAATCCCATGCCAAACCTCAAGCATTCATATGAACTAGTTTACTCACTACATGAGAACTAATTACATATGAGTTTGAAATTAAAGATTATAACCATTGATCAAAAAATAAATTGAAAACTTGTTTGATGTGCAAGATCCACCTCTGGTGGATATTCAATACACGTTTTTTTTTTTGTTTCTCTCTCCTTTGAGAGAGAAACAAAAACAAGTTTTCAATTTATTTTTTGATCAATGGTTTATAATCTTTAATTTCAAACTCATATGTAATTAGTTCTCATGTAGTGAGTAAACTAGTTCATATGAATGCTTGAGGTTTGGCATGGGATTGTTACCGCTTTCAAAAACGTGTTCTGATGATGGGAACCTAGAAAATTCCCGAAATAGATCTATCAACACATTCCTGAAAGGGTCAAATAATAAATTTGAAAACAAAAACTCTATAGATTATTTGTTAGGACAATATCCTAATGAAGAAATATAGAGTAAATGGCCTCGAACTTGAATAATTTTCATTTTCATTATTTTCCCATTATAAAAAATAATCCATTATTATTATTTTGTAGCATTATTTAAATATAATGTAACGATCTGTTTAATTTTTAAAGCAACTATTTTTACACTAATTTCACTGTTCAACAAGATCAAATTTTTTTCCAAAATTGCAAAATTTTGATAGATGAGACAAAAAAAAAAAGACTTAAGGGGACTTATAGTAAAATTTCACGCCGAATATTTTTGCGGAACATTTTAATCCCTTAAATCCCTGTTTAATGGTGTTTTTTGCTCTTTTTTAAAGAAGGACAAAAAAAGGCCCTTACCTTGAGGAGTTAGACTATTAACATATTCTACAAAGATGTTTGATTTTGGTGTAGCAAAATTTTAACATTTTAACCCCTTTAATCCCTGTTTTAATGGTGTTTTTTGCTCTTTTTTAAAATAAGGAGGTTAGGGGGTTAGAGGGTTAACATATTCTACAAAAATGTTCTCCGTACTTTAAAAGTACGATTTTCTATGCCGATGGACAATACAAAATTTGCATTTGGGGGAAACTTTACCTCCCCCTTAAATGAAACCCAGATGTAAATTTCAAAACGCCGATACAGGTGTCTTTTTTTTTTGTATCTTCTATCAAAATTTATAGGTCGAACCTTGTAATTTTTTTTTTGTACTGTACAGTGTTATTTGTTTGACACTACACCTTATCCGATTGTTATTCAGAAGATATCAATTTAAATTCAGAATTTCCATTTGATTTCAGACACTATAAATTGAAATTTAGAATTTTACTTTAAAAATCAGAAAATATCAATTGAAAATCAGATTTTCCATTTCAAATCCAGAAAATGTCAATTGAAATTGAGAACATTCATTTGAAATTTATAAAATATCCTTTGAAATTCAGAATATATTAATTGAAATAGTTTTAATTGTTTTATAAATAGAATTAATTTATCGATATTTAAAATTTTTTATAAAAAAAACTGAGTAGAAATTGCAAACATTTTAATTTGAAAATTGACAAAATATGGAAAAGGGGTATACAGACCAATTTATTTTAAACGGATGTTAGGAAAATTATGATTTGGAACGGAATTTATCCGATTTTGACGATTGTTGAAACGTATTAACAGAACAATATAATTTATAAGTAATAAAAGTTTCAAGGACATCAACAAAATCATTTTTTTTTGTTGTGAAATGGAAGAGTAAAATATAAATGTATCAGTATTTAGTTCATTTTATCAATAATCAAAATTTTGTATAAAAAAACTGAGTAGAAGTTGCAAAAACTAAAATTTAAAAATTGACAAAATATGGAATATTGAAAGTGTTCATGTTGAACACGTTCTGATGGCAACTCTATTGCGGAGATATTTGCTGACGGTACTGCCATATCTGCATGCTGGAGATTGTTTCGTTCATCCTAAATCAAACGCATATTTTTTCTTTTTTTTTTGTTCTATATTGACTCATTGTAAAAGCCTTGGACGAGTTAAAAGTCTAACTCTTTTCCTGTTTTGAAATAGTTAACTTAAATTGAAGTACGGTGTAAAATAAAAGGAAAGTATGTTATACTTCACCATACCCTTAGAAAAACTACAACCAAATGTGTGTTTTTATTTCTTTTTGGATTTTTCAAGCTTACCCTTCTGTTTCTGAGCGCAACCAGTCTGCCCTAACCTCAATTTTGTACTACAACAAAAATCATTTGGATTTTTTTAGAAAGCATGTTGGGGAAATTATGATTTGGTACGGAATTTATCATCCGATTTTGACGAAGGCTGAACCGTATTAAAAGACCAGCATAATTTATAAATACGAAAAGTTTCAAGGCACCAACGATATTTTGAAATGGAAGGATAAAATATAAATGTATCAGTATTTAGTCGATTTTATTAGTCAGTAATTAAAAAAATAAATTACTGCTCAGAAATAAAGATTTACTCACAACTCTCTTATAATCCTTTGATGATTACAGTCAATTGTAGTGCCATAAAGTTTTCATAATATATTTTGAAAGTTCTGTTTATTTTGGATATAAAAGTTTTTTGGATATTCCTATTTTAAATACAAATACCACATACAATAACGGTGCCCGAATTTTTTTATTTCAAAATTGTGCTTCGGGGTTTTTTTTTGCTTTACTTAAACTTGGTTTTCATTGAGTAGTCAAAAGTAAAATGTCAGCTTTCAAAGTCTAAAATAAAGTTTGCTGAGGGCTTAAAAATCAACTTTATTCAAGCTAAAATAGAACCAAGATTACATAGTCTTTATGCAAGAACAAGATACATTTTTTAACCAATTCTGGACAGTAATTATAATTTGTTTGAAAAATGTATCATAATTTTTTAAACTATTTTTGCATCAAAAAAGTGGTGCAACATTTGTTGATTTTTCAAAATTTGTTGATTTTTAACACACAAAATGCAAACTCTTCAATTACTGTAAAAGTCGTTAAGGACGAACACAGCGAACCAAAGGTAATGAGGAACTAACCATCTTGGTAAAAAAAAAGCGAAATTAAAAGACATTTGTTACTCGTAATACGAGCGCGATTAACCTTTTCACTACCCTTTTACACATTTTTAAATAAATATAAAAATTTTGATAATGCAATAAAACTTTCTGGTTTTGTTTAAATACGTTCATTCGGATATTGTTCATTGAAAAAAAAAATCATTATATGAATAAACTGTACATTAGTTCAATGTAGCCGCGACATTTGTTCAGAAAGTTCGATTATTTTAATGGACATTTTTTTAATAATCTCTCTTTGAAAAAAGGGGAGTTTGGTGTATCTTGTGAACTAAGAAATCTGGAATCTCGAAATTTAATATGTAGCTTCATCTTATCAACATAAATAAGATTAAGTACAGCTTTTTTGGTTATTCTAATGTTTTAGAAGTTTCGGGCCCATTTTTATGTGGGTAGGAGAGGAGGCATGCATGTAAAACTTTTACAGTTTAAGGACCTTCAACATAAGGCTGAAGTCAACATAGAAATATATCCACAAACAAAAAGTCGGTAGTGAAAGGGTCAAGACGAATCCTACTGCTTCGGAAAGTTCCATAATCAAAAATTCATATAATATTCATTTTGATAACGATCTTCCCAATACTTAGCCAATTTCTTGAAATTTGATTAAATTTAAAAACGAACACCCAGACACTTTTCTCTCAAATCTATCGCGACAATTTTTCGATACATCCAACTTTTAAACTAATTTTTTGTTAAAATTTAGATTTTAATCAAAAATTATTTTATTTTGACTTGATCAAGTTCTAATTTTCTAACTATTTTTATTTGTTATTTTGCTGAATCTACTAAAGTCTAAAAATATTATTTTAATAACCATAACCAACATATGTAGTTTAATATGATGTTTCGCATAAATATATTTTTTTAATGAGTCAAATAAAAAAATTTCTCAACTTTTTAAAAAGTTTAAAGAAATGTATACTGTTTTGGTTTTTTTCGATAATTAAAAAAATATATAAATTTTATAATTTTTGACATAAACTATTGTACCAAATTGCCTCAAATATTTGTGATATTTTTTAAAAAATATATAATAGAAGATGTGCATTAGGGAGGCAAGAAAAAAAAATCAACTTTCTATTTTCGATCGTTTTAGCGCGGAATATTGTGACAGTTGTTATAGAACGGTTAACGGTCAACATTTGACCAAAATTGGATAACTTTAAGCCGTGCCTGTTGTCTGTAAATTCGTCTAAAAAATTAAATATACAAAAAAAACTTGAGGCACGGGAAATAGTAATCCGATTTTCTCCAAATTTGTATCATAAATTTTTTACACCAATTGGCACAATATTCCGCGCGGCATTAATTCACATTCGTATAAAAAAAATGCCCCCATAATGTGCATTTAGTGACATTTCAGCATTTGTTGCAATTTTCTATACGTTTTATTTTTCATAAATATCAGCAAACAACATTTTGTCATGATGTCCACTACTACTATTCATTCATTCATATACTGTAGCACAATATATAGTAATACCTTATAAAGGGTGTCCCAAGAAGAACGCAATTTTTAAATCTGGCAACATTCGAAGTGTCATTGTTTGACATTTGAACAATTGTTATTGTTTGCTAGTAGAAGGTACGAGGTTAGTAAAAATGGAGCGCTACACGAATGAACAACGCATTCTCATTGTGAAATTGTTTTACCAAAATGGTGAAAGTTTTGCGGCTACAGTTCGCAAATTGCGATCAATTTGGGGTCACAATAATGCTCCAAAAGAGTCAACTGTAAAGAGATTAATGGATAAATTTGCCGAAATTGGGTCTGTTAGTGATGTAAAGACAACAACGCGCCATCGACCAGGTCGATCGACCGAAAATGTCGCAGCTGTACGTGATGATGTCGCTCCAAATCCATCCACCTCAATTCGACACCGAGCTCAGCAAATTGGTGTCTCCAAATCCACTTTGCAGCGAATTTTGACGAAAGATTTGCATCTTCATGCATACAAAGTTCAATTGACGTAGGAACTGAAGCCAGCTGACCATGGACAGCGAAGGGAGTTGGTTAATTGGGTATTGGAGAGATAACATGAAAATGCTGATTTTGCCTATAAAATCATCTTCAGTGACGAGGCCCATTTTCATCTTGATGGCTTCGTCAATAGGCAGAATTGTCGCATTTGGGGTGAGGAAAATCCTCGAGTGATTCACGAGAAGCAAATGCATCCTCAACGTGTCACTGTGTGGTGTGGTTTTTGGGCTGGAGGAATCATTGGACCTTTTTTATGAAAATGAGGCAGGTCAAGCGCAAACAGTTAATGGTGTTCGGTATCGTGAAATGATAACCAGTTTTTTCTTGCCTAGAATTGAAGAAATGAATGTGGAGGGCATGTGGTTCCAACAAGACGGCGCCACATGTCATACAGCCAGAGAAACAATTCAATTGCTGCATCAGTCATTTCCCGGTCGTGTTATTTCGCGTTTTGGAGATTAGAATTGGCCGCCTAGATAGTGCGATTTAACACCACTAGATTTTTTTCTTTGGGGTTTTTTGAAGTCGATGGTTTACGCGAATAAGCCGACGACGACTCAAGCCTTAAAAGAGGAAATTCGACGCTGCATTAATGAAATACCGTGTAGCAAAATTTATATTGTTCATATTAGGAAAAAGTTAATTTTCAAGCATTGACTTGAATAAATTTTTTTTTATTTTAAATTGAACATAATAGTGTCAAATTTTATGTCAGAGGTTGAACTTTTCATAGCTGTATTTGTTTATACAGTCGCTGACTGTATTATACAGTCGGTAACATACGTTATTTTATTTTACTTATACGCCAGCTGATTTTTTTTATACAAATGGTATATTGGGGCGAATATGCGAGACAATAGATTAGCTCGGAACATGTGAATCTTCTTTACTTCCTTTTTCATCCAAGTGTTGAATAATAAAGTCGATTTGAGATCTAAAATTGTGGAAGCTACAATAAATTTTAAAGTTTTAGCAACATTATCTAATGGTTTGCTCAAAAGAAAATAAATTTCTTATTAAAATTTGTTCAATAATATCAATAAATTGTTTATGAACGCGTTATTTATTGTCAAAGAACCCGATTCATTCCGATTAAGGATTAGGAAAACCGGAGGAAGAATATTAATTCATAAATATTTATGACTGTGGAAAATTCCTGGGAGATTTCAATTTATATAATTTTTGAAATTGAAAATTGTACTGTGAAAAGATAATTTTTTTTATGAATGAAATTATTTTTATGAATGGGATAATCTTTGCCTTCCAAAACCTAAGTTCCATTGACTGGCGAGCGTAAATAAAAAGCTGCAAGTGGATTTACAGCTCAAGGAAACAGTTTGGAATGAAACGTTTGCTGTCTAGTTTTTACTAGATTTTTATTTTACACCAGTTCGATTTAATAACTGCGATGAAAAGACGTATTCGGTAAAAAGGGGAGAAAGGAATATATAAATTTCCCCATAGTGAAGTGCTATATAAAATGATAATTAGAAAGAAATAGCGCCGGTGAATCAATTGAAAAAAAAAAAATTAAATAGTATCAATAATAATTTTTAGTGAATAATTTAAAGAAAAAAATAATAGAAAGGAAGAAAGGAAAAAAAAAAAATTTAATAGAGAAAATCAAAACTGACGGACAGACGGCAGACATAACAAAAAAAAAAGAGTGAAAACAAGAAAAAGAAGAAGAAGAACTTGTAATAAAAAGAAAAAAAAGTTATAAAAAAAAAAACTATTAAGAGAAAGTACTTGGTGTTATACTAAAAGTGCAAATGTTTGTCATGATAATTATTATTAATTTTTGTTTAAAGGTAAATATAGGTTTTAATTATCCATATCAGCATGACTCCGATAAATGGCCATTGATCGAGATCATCATGTTAAATTAATCCTCATCAACATAAAACAACAACAGCTCAATTTAATATTTGCCACAACCAGAAAATTTACAAATATTGGAGTAATTACGGTAAACCCAGAATGAAATGTAAGTCATTTGCTTTTTTCTTTTTTTTTCTTCTTTTTTTTTGCCTTTAACATTGATCTCCTAGAAATTTTGTTTTGAGACCATTTGGACAATGAAACGTACTCTATATTAATACGATCCACAATTGGGGTCAATGACTAAATAACAAAAGAAACTAAAAATTATTAATGTTTACATTTTTTTATATACTAGAATTTAGTACCCTATAGCCTGCATACATGTTATGCTTATTAAATTGTTAGAAATAGTAAAGCTAGATTAATCAGAAAATTTATTCACGATATATAAATACTTAATAGATAGTTGCCTAATATAGAATTTGCTAAATTTTTGAAAAAAAGGATAATATAAAAAAAATACGAACTACTGAATTTAGTAAAAATAAATTATAATTTATTTTTATCAAAATAATAACAATTTAAACGATAATTTTAGTTTTAAACTTTAATATTAATACATATACTCATTTAAATTCGATAAATGAATATTATAATTATTTTTGAATTTGTTAAATAATTACTATGAATTGCTAATTTTGCAAAATAAAAGGGAATGTTGAATTGTATAAAATGTAACCCGATCTAAGTGTCACAATTTCTTTTAAAGGGGCGATTTTTAGGATATCGAGTGTGCAAATCGTCATTGGTGTTTATATTTATTTTTGGGAGGGAAAAATGCACTCAAACTGGTAATAACATCGAACCAGGTAAAAAAAAAAAAAAAAAAAAAATCAAAAAAAAAAAAATATTTTGATTGAATTTAAAATTTAAGCATTTAAGTATTTCCTTGTATAAGCTCGAATTAGGCGATTTTTCATATGGCATGACGATTTTTTTTTTATGCATACGCGTTCTTCGTTCGAAAGTACCAAAAACCTACGCCTTAGCCGACAGAGCTGGTCGACGACCATCAAACATGCCAATTTGTACTTTTGACGGGAAAATCTTTTTATTAAGCAAGCCGCGCGTATCAACCGCAGCATTCATGCAAAACGGTCATTGAAAATTTCATTAAAAGATCGCGTGCATGCCAGCAAAGCCGCGGCGGCCATCTGCACGATATATTGTTCCATACATAACCTCATTCTGTCTACTTTACGATATAATAAAGTTTCACGATTTTTTTTAAATATCTGTGTTTTATTTAAAATTTAAAAATTGCGCTCTTCTTGGGACACCCTTTACAATGCGCAGCTTATCATTTGCTTTGCTGTAAATATTTTTTTGTTTGAATGATAAATTTGAGAAATGTATAGTTGCATATTTGTGTTTTAATTTTTATTTTAACAAAAGGATGACTGGAATTTGTAATGAACTCTTAGATAATTTGAAAATGTATTTATAGAAATTATAAAATAATTATGATTTTATCGAGGACTGTGTATCAAGAAAATTTGTGACAGACTCAAGTGAAAAAGTTTAAATGTTATCATATTTCGTTTCATGTATAAGTATATATGAACATATATGTAATGTATGAAATAGAGGTGCTCTTGATCGGATTTATCAAAATGCAAATTTTTGATGAAGGTTTTTTTACATTCTATATAACAATAAAATATATCAAATTTGGAGCCATTCGGACAAAGAAAATTTGTGCCGGAAACGGATTGAAAATTAAAACTGCGTTTATATGAGAATACAATTTTTTTCTGTTTTTTGTAAAAAAAGTTAACTGTAGTAATCGTTTTTATTCTATATGATAAATTTATCGATACATAGGTAAAACTAGCTTTCCAAAAACATATACGAATCAAAAGAACTAACCCAGTATCAAAAACTTCCTCAGGCCACTAATTTGCCACTTGACCAAGAAATTCGAACACATATTCTAATTGTTTTTAAATTAATTACTGCAACATAGTTTTTTTTTCATTTAGAGAATAAAAATTAAAAATTTTAAAAAAATTCCACCTTTGCACTTGTGTAGGGAAGCGATTTTATTTTTGCGGATTTCGAGGAAATTGTGTTTTTGTGATAATCACTAATTTTGGCATAAAATATTTAAAATGGGAATGTTGTTACTTCTGTATCGTTTCTTGCTTTATTTGATCATCAGTGCTCAAGTTTGAAAAAAAAAAAAAATTCTTTAAAAAATATGCTAGTATGCTACTAAGGGTCACTTTGACACCAAGAGCATTTAAAGGTTAATTTATAAATTCGACACCAAGAGCATCTAAAGGGTTTTTTTTGTTTTTTAAAGGAAATGCTTCCTATTAATTAATATGTTGCTTTCTTTGGAAAGAGCATAAGGGAGAGGTGAAAAGTGGTGAAAAAGGGCTTCAAACATGGCAACATTGTAATTGTGCGAGATGATAAGTCTTAGAACAGTTGTTGCTCGCCACCTGATGGAAAGTTGGCGAACTTGTTGAAGCTTTTTAATTCATTTCCCTGATTCATTATTTTACTTATGTGGGGCTAAGTGCTATGGGAACACCGAAGGCGGGCGATACTGCGATACTTACCAGGGATAGAAAGCTCATATATATTATTTTTTTAAATTGTTGCTGTCGATACCGGCAATCAAACCCGGGACCATCTGTCTAACATTCCAACACGCTTACCATTACACCACAACGCCCACAAATTTTAGTTCAGAACAATTTTTAAATGGATTAATCAAATGACTGTAGCCAGTTATTAAAAATGAAAAAGAGTTTATTTCTTTTCCTAGATTAAACGTTCGTTTAATCCGTTAAAAAATATCGTTAACTAAATTAACCCTTCCATGCACTTGGTATCAAAATGAATCTCTATTGAAAAGTATTAGCAATGGGTTTTGCCAGATATGTAATATAAAAAAGGGTTTAAATATTTTTTGTTCAAATATACATAAGATTAAGCAGTATTTCCTTTAATCTCAATCCGGCACAGCACAGGTTAACGTTGTTCAATTTTTCCAACACATTGTGTCATAATATTTCAAATGTCGTTTCTTCAAACTCAACAGTAATGAGCGAAGAATTGTACGCTTTTTGTAAATTGAAATAATTAAGTCTGGGGTCATTTTGGTCCACAAATGTGTTCAATTTTTTTTTTTTTAAATGAGTAATGATGATAAAATAAAACAACAAACGGTACAAAAGTAGTTTTCTATTTTAAATATTTTATGACACAAAAACACAATTTCCGCAAATTTCGAACCACTACCCAGGCCAAGCGCGCCGGGGGAATATTTTTAAAATTTGTTATCTTCATTTTCTAAAATGTATTTAATAAATCCACGAAGATCAAATAAAATTTTTTCGAGTTTGATGAACATTTTGTTTTTTTTTTTTTTTTTGTATTTTATATTTGAAATTGGAAATTTGTAAAATATCGCAAAAATATTATCGGTTTTAGACGACACTGTAGGACAGATTAACGACATTCTAAAAAAAATATATTTCATAATTCAAAATTATAGAGTCTATTAAATAAAAAAATTATATTGCAGTAGTCACTTTGAAAAACGTTTAGGATGTTTTCTCGAATTTTTGGTGAATTGGTATTTGGCACATTAGTGGCCACGGGAATTTTTAACTTGTGGATTAATTCTTAACCCATTTTGGATTTGTATACATTTTTGAAAACATAATTTTAGTTTTATATCGATTAGTTTATTATCTAGAATAAAAACTATTACGACATTAAAAAAATTTTTCAAAATCTGAAAAAAGTAATTTTTCCCAATTTGACTACAGTTTCAATATTCACTCGATTTCTAGGACTAATTTTGTTTATCCGATTGGCACCAAATTGCCGAAACTTCACCGACAACAAAAATACTAATTCAATTAGAAATTGATAGCTCTTATTTAAATAATAACTCATTTGATTAAAAATTAATAAACATCGTATAACTTCCCAAAAACCAAAAAAAAAAAATTAATTGTTGTTGCTATACCAAATGTATTTTTTTTTTTTATAAAAGTGTTGTTGCCATACCAAGTGGTTTTTAAGGGTGCATGAAATAATCCCCACCGTCGAAATGAAATAAGCCCCACTGAATTTGTGCCCACCGAAAATGAAATAAGCCCCACCGAATTTGTGCCCACCAAAATGAATTACTCCCCACCAAAATGAATTATTCCCCACCAATGAAAATGAATTAGCCCCCACCAAAAATGTTGGGTAATACAATGAAATATTACCCACGTATTAAAATGAAACTTTGCCCACCAAAAATGACATAAGCCCCACTTTATATTATTTATATTTTTATTTTAAAAATAAAACTTTTACAAAAACTTCATGTAATTGATAATAATAAAGTATTTCAAACACTTTTAATTAGTATTTTCAACATAACTGGATATATTACATATGTATGTACATATTTTAAAAAATATACAAAACAAAGAAAATTAAATGAAAATTTGTAGATGTTCATCAACTTCTTGGCGATACATTGGGCATTTGAACTTATGACACATTTTGTCAATACGAGGCAAATAATTAAATATGGCTTCGCAAGCTTAAGTTTTTCTGTGTGGTGGCCTGCGGCCGTTCTTAGGGGTTTTTTCCTCCAGTAGGACGCGGCAGGTGGCTTCGCTCAATAAAGTTTTCCTGCCCGCGACACAAAACAATAAAAAAATTTTTTTTAATTTTTTTCACGTTGAGATTAAATAAATGGAATATTGATTTAAATTGGATAACACGATATTCTTTAAAAGGAAATATAGCCAACTTGGTTTTATTTCCATTTTTGTTGGAAATAAAGTCAACCTGTGAATTTGACTTCATTTCCATTTTTGTTTTATTTCAGTTGGTGTTATTGGACCCCATCGTGTCCTTCTAAAATATGGATACACCTTTATGTCAACATTCTGTAAAAGGGCAAATTATTAGTTTTTTACCAACTAAGGAACCTGGTGATATGGGCACGAATGGATTTTTAATAAGAAGAAATGTGTTTTTTTAATTGAAATAACGTATTCTTTTTTCGTACTTTCTAATATCACGTTTAAAAAATAAAACTAGTACTGTAAAAGTAGGAATTAATTCAAAAACCAAGAATTGATATTAGAATTAAAATGAATTAAACCCCACCAAAATGAATTAATCCCCACCAATGAAAATGAATTAACCCCCACCAAATGTGGTGGGTAATAAAATGAAATAATACCCACGTATTAAAATGAAACTTTGCCCACCAAAAATGACATAAGCCCCACTTTAAATTTTTTATAAATTTGGTGGGGCTTATTTCATTTCGGCGGTGGGGGTTATTTCAGTGGGGGTTATTGCATTCACCCGGTTTTTAATACCTTGAATTTTTTAACATTGAACTTAAACCGGCTGGAAATTCTCATTTAGTTGGCAGACTTATTTATACTTATGTGAACAAATTCAATCAGAAATTATTTTTTTTTTTTATTGAAGCATATGGACTACGCAAAAAATTTTTTGCAATTTTTCTTTGCATAAATTACACATTTTGCTAAAATCAGAGTATATTTTAAATTTTTAATCATCGAAATTAAATTTTAAAAATTACATTATCACTTTAATGGTACAGGAGCCCAAACATGGATAGGACGGATACACTTAATGGCTTCGATGTCCTTTCCGATTCCATCTCTAGAATATTGGGAGATTGTCCGAGTAGTGAAATTGTTGTTGCTGGCGATTTTAATATTCACAACTCCACTTGGCTTAACCATTCGAGTCATACAACTCCCGAGGGCCTTGACGTTGAGCTTTTTGCAGCGCATAATCACCTGGCGCAGTTAGTGAACGAGCCCACCCACATCCCGTCTGCTGTAGGAGAATACCAAAATACTCTCGACCTTTTCCTTACTTCACATCCTGACAAATATGAAGTAAGAACTATTGCACCTCTCGCAAACTCGGATCATTGTGCCATTTCCGCATCTTTTTCTTTCTCCGACCTTCGTAACGTTTTGTCAACGTCTGTAAAACGTTCAGTTTTTATTTACGAAAAAGCTCGTTGGTTTAAACTCAACGATTTTTTCCGGCATTTCAATTGGAAACTCTGTTTCCTTGACAATAACGTCAATGCCACTGCGAAAATGGTAGAACGTGTTATATTGCTTGGAATGAAACTATTCATTCCCTCTAAGCAAATTTCGGCTAAACCAAAGGATAAGTGTGGGTTTAATTAGACTTGCAGAGACGCAGTCAGATCCAGAGAGGAAGCGTTCAAAAATTGGCGGGACAACTGTAATGCCAATACTGATCTGCTACGCAAACGTGCGAGAAGTCAGTGTTCCAAAGTACTTAGGCGTGAAAAGTTTCTTTACGAACAACGTCTTCGTACAAAAGTTCTTTCTGCTCCTCGGGGCAGTCAGAGCTTTTGGTCATTTGTTAAAAGAATAAAGGATAATGCTAATTCAACTATTCCAACTCTTATAATGAATGACCAAATCTTCACTGACCCGGTTGATTAGGCCAACCTCTTGGCTGGCATGTTTGCAAGAAATTCATTCTTGCCAGATGGCGATCAACCCCTGCCCGAACTCGAAAGAGTACCGTGTACTATGTCTATGATATTCTTCCGAACTCGAGCAGTTAAAAGGGTTCTTGTAGACCTCAACGTAAATAAGTCACCGGGGCCGGATGGCATACCAGCACTTGGCTAACCTTTTAGCACTTCGTATCGTATGGGAATCTTTCCTTTGTGCTGGAAGGTTGCTAATGTCCAGCCAATCCCTAAAAATGGTGCGGCAAATAACCCTGAAAACTACCGCCCAATCGTAATTTGCTCTGCGCTCTCAAAGGTGATGGAGAGCATGATCAATTACCATCTTGTGAATTATCTAGAGTCGAACTCACTTATTAGTGACCGTCAGTATGGTTTTCGTAGAAATCGCTCTACTGGTGACCTGTTGGCTCTACTTTCGTAGCGTTGGAGTCGTTCAATCCACCGTTTTGGTGAGAGTAAGGTGGTTGCTCTGGACATTTCCAAAGCGTTCGACCGTGTGTGGCATGGTGCGCTTATATCAAAGCTTATTGCTTTTGGTGTCGGTAACGACTTCGCTCGCTTTGTTTCGAGCTTTCTCAGAGATCGCACTATACGCGTTGTTATAGATGGGGTCTCATCCGATGAGTTTCAGCTAAATTCAGGGGTACCTCAGGGTTCCGTTCTTTCTCCTTCCCAATTTCTCATTTTTCTAAATGACCTTCTTGTTCAAACTTTAAACCCTATTTACTCTTTTGCAGATGACAGCAACATTTGTCATTCATTTTCCTTCGATCGTAGGCCAAGCCTTGAGGAGATTGGGGGCAAAAGGCAGAATATGAATGATACACTCAATTATGATCTTTCTACAATCTCTGAGTGGGGTCGTGCGAATTTGGTAGAATTTAATGCGCACAAGACCCAATGTTGTATGTTAACCCATAGGTCCGTGGATTTAACGCTGTCACCTGTTCAGTTGGGTGGTATTAATATTGAAGAATCGGATACTCTTGTAAAGTGAACTTATCCCCAGGGCCCGTATTTTCATTCGAAACACTCGCTTATTTAGCAGAGCTCATCCGTTTGTAGTCGATTGTCCAGTGAACCGCACAACGCATTACAGGGAAAATTCGTTCATCAGCCGTACTAGCCGTATGTGGAATAAACTCCCCGCGGAGGTCTTCCCTGTCACTTACAATGTAACGAAATTCAAATCAAATATTCACAAGCACTACTCCCTCTTTCCTCCTCCTAATAACCTAATTTCCTGATATCAACACAATGTATTGCATTATAGGGGGCATCCCCTGAGTGTTGGTCTAACGAAAAAAAAAAAAAAAAAATATTTAATTGATTCAATTAATTTTTAATTGATAGCTTTTAAAATTTTCAACAAACCGATTTAATTTAAAAAAAGTAAGGATACATATTTTCTGTTCTTACTGCCTGCTGATGGCCAGGGACTAAGGTTTTGTAAAATGTTCATTTTAAGAACTTAAGGTTTGTCGAAAAATCTTTTTGAATCTTGGTTTAAAACAAAGAACCAGAAATTGGCAGATAAAAAACCAATTTAATCAAAATCTGAATCTTTAGCTAAATGGCTGGAAGAAAGTCACAAAGTACCATCCATTGCAGACACAAAACTAAATGAACATGATTTTTTATTCAATTTCAATATTTTTAATTTCAATATTACTTCAAACACATTTCGTGAATATCAAGAATACTTAACAGTCTTTGTTTTGTATAAGTGCATGTGAATTTGTCCTTAGAAAAACTTTTGTTTGATAACAAATTTATTTATAGTGCTTTAAAAAATAGATCGAAATAAACAAAAAAATGTGTAATTTTTAACCCCAATTAATTGCTCCTAAATATGATATTGAGCAACTTAATAAAATACGTGAACCTTAAATGTATGTTCTCTACAGCATATTCAAAACTCATTGAGATTTGAGGGGTCTAGGTTGGGATAACTTCCTTGTTTGCATTTATAATTTAGTTTTGTACAACACTATATTTTGTCTAATAAACACAGTATAAGTAACCACCTAAGCGTATGATGAATATTTAAGTTAGTTAAATTACTCATACGTACAGAGTACCGCAGTTAAACAGCGTATTCGGGGTCAGTATGTTCGTATTTTGGCTAGAAATAAAATATGATGTACGTATACACACAGAAAACAGTTTTGCAATTGCACGGTAATTAATTACTCTTAAATTTTACTAATGGGGAATGGGGTCTTTCTCAGAGGTGCCCTTGGGCGGAAAGCTTTCTGTCTGCTATCCACTTGGGGATAGCAAGAAGCGACTCCTCTGATGAAATTCTCAAGCAGCTCACTACTTCCGGTCACAAACCAAGTATTCCCTGGAAATGTCGTACAAACACCCGTTTGTCGGCAGCTAGAGTGAGAAGGCGCATAGCTGAGTAACCTGATTGGCATGCTAACACCGACGCGTCTCAGGTAAATAGGTGACAGAAACATCACACATAGCCACTGAAACTCAGCTGTGTATCACAGTCGGGATGGCGACTATAAACTGGCAGCCCCAGTACCATCATAGGATACAGTGGACCAATCACCCGCTTATCTGAAATGTAAACGATTAACGAAACTAGTACAAGAGAATTAGAAAACATATCCGCCCCATTGATGACAACCTTTGGCACACGAAAACGGATACGAATCGGACAATGGAACGTTAGAACGCTAAGCGAAACATCAAGACTCGCACAACTAGAGGCTGAAATATTGAAATTTAATGTTTCCATTCTGGGTATTAGCGAAATGCGGTGGTGTGGAAATGGGAAAATAGTATCTACAAATGGGAATATGATATTGTATAGCGGAAAGGAGAACAGATGCGAAAGTGGAGTTGCTTTTTTAATATCCAAAGATTTAAAATCAAACCTGCATTCATGGAACCCTATATCGGATCGAATTATAACAACTCGTTTCTTCAGTAAGGTTGGAAAATATATCACCATTGTTCAATGTTACGCACCCACGGAGGATGCTGACGATTCAGTCAAGGACGAATTTTATAATCAACTAACCACTACGGTACACAATATTCCAAACCGCGACATACTTATCCTCACTGGAGATTTCAATGCTAAGATTGGTAAAGACAACCATGGCATATCCCAAATCATGGGAACACATGGCATGGGAATTAGAAATAAAAATGGTGAGCGGTTCATAGAATTCTGCCAGACCTTCCAACTAGTTATTGGTGGTTCAATCTTCCCCCACAAAAACATACATAAGTACACGTGGACATCTCCAAACGGTAAAATTCATAATCAAATAGATCACATTTGCATTCGGCGTAAATGGAGAGGATCATTAATAGACGTGCGCACTAAAAGAGGTGCTGATATAGACAGTGACCATGAGCTATTGGTGGCGACAATAAGAATTAAATTGAAAAAAATGTACAAAAGAGATACACAACAGATACGTAAACGTTTTGATGTTGGAAAACTACGGGATAAGGAGAAAAATAATGAAATTGGAGAAGTTCTAAGACAATGTATACCAGCAAGTAACTCAACATGGGAAGAAACATGCAACTCACTCAGGGCCATTGCAGAAGAAAGAATAGGTTACAAACAAAAGGCAGAGAGAAAAAAATGGCTGTCAGACAACACCTGGAAATTAATTCAGGAAAGGAACATTTTGAAACAACGGAAGATTGATAACCCAAACTTCAACACACAATATACCACCGCTGCGAAAGCCGTAAAGAAATCAGCCCGAAACGATAAAAGAAAATATATTGAAACTATGGCCAGTGAAGCGGAATCAGCTGCAGGCGCAAACAATATGAGGGCGCTACACGAAATAATAGGTCGTCTCTCAAATCAAAATATGAATCGAAATCATGCAGTAAAAGATGCAAATGGTCAACTGCTTACGAACGTAGAAGAACAAACACAAAGATGGAGGCAGCATTTTGAAGAAATCAGCAACATTGTAGACGATAGCACAGAAAGCTTCTCATATACTGATGCGTCTACAACAACCAACGACGCAATATCTACAGAGCCCCCTAGCATTGAGGAAATTACATGCGCTGTACAAAAACTAAAAAGAAACAAAGCGCCAGGTGAAGATGGTATACCCACAGAGCTACTCCAAGCTAACCCAGCAATAGCCGCGGAAATCATACATCCATATATATATGATGCTTGGTTAAACGAACAGCTACCTAATACGTGGACAAAAGGTGAAATAATAAAGCTACCAAAGAAAAACGATCTGACTGAGTGTGATAATTGGAGAGGTATTACTCTGCTCAACACTGTATACAAGGTTATTGCTACCATAATAAATAACAGATTACACAGTATCGAAAAATCACTTCGTGATGAGCAAGCAGGCTTCCGACCACACCGCAACTGTGTAGATCAAGCCAATACGCTCCGTGTAATAATAGAGCAATCGGTCGAATGGCGAACACCGCTCTATTTAGTATTTATAGACTTTAAAAAAGCATTTGACTCAATAAAACGTAGTGCAATATGGGATGCACTAAAAGCAAAAGGTGTACCAACAAAATTGATAAATTTGATCAAAGCTATGTACAATAACACCACACTCCAAGTTCGTCACAATGGCATGACCAGTGAACCTTTCATGACAAACGCTGGAGTTAAGCAAGGTTGCCCTCTATCTCCATTATTGTTTGCCGTTGTCTTGGACGAGGTTATGATACAAGTATGCAGTAAAAGAAGGGGCATTGTCTGGGATCTCCAAAACCATCTAGAAGATTTGGATTTTGCTGACGATATTTGTCTCATATCGCACAAGTTTAACGATATGCAGAGCAAAATAAATGATTTGGTTGCGTTTGGCAGATAGAGTTGGACTGGAAGTAAATTTTTCAAAAACACATGCAATGCGTATAAATAACACTACTGACAATCACTTTGTAGTACAAGAGCAACGCATAAAATATGTTAAAATCCTTCTGTTATCTAGGATGCATGATGTCGATAGATGGAGGAGTGGAAGAAGACGTGTCACACAGGCTAAACAAGGCAAGGTCAGCTTTTGGTCGGTTAAATAAAACTTGGAGATCCCCTCAAATCTCGAGAAATACAAAGATCCGCATTTTCAATGCCTGTGTGAAATCCACACTACTCTATGGAAGTGAAACGTGGCCAATGACGAATACTATAGCGAAAAAATTGCAAGTTTTCATAAACAAATGTTTGCGCATAATATGTTGCATCTTTTGGCCTAACGTTATCACCAACATTGAACTATGGCGACTAACAAATGAAGAGCCCATAATACGCCAAATTGCAAGACGAAAATGGAAATGGATAGGCCACACATTGCGAAGACCAACTGGCAGCATCACAAGGACTGCATTGGAATGGAATCCCCAGGGTAGCCGACGCTCAGGCCGCCCTAAGAATACCTGGCGTAGAACAGTCCTACAAGAGCTTAATATCCAAAACAAATCGTTTGACGAAATTAAAGTTGTATGTAATGATAGAATAAGTTGGAATTTTCTTGTAAAAGCCCTATGTTCCCAAGTGGAATGAATAAAGGAAATAAAAAAAAAAAAAAAAAAAATTTTACTAATATATACTCGTATCATTAACACACACAGAAAACAGTTTTGTAGTTGCAACCGAATTTTTGTGGTTCCCCGTACTATTATTAAATTTCACTATAGTAACAACCGACATTTATTTATAAATTACGAATTTTTATTGCAACAATTGAACATTTTATGTTTATGGACATAAAATTATTATATTAATAAAAAAATTATATGCCTCGAACTGGGCTCGAACCGGCGATCACCCGTTTGTCAAGCAAGTACTTTACGTCTAGCCTAAACCCAATTTAAATATAATTTTTTAAATTGGCAACCTAGAATATTTTCTTGTTTCAAATTTAAATATTTGTCTAAAAATAGATTTGTATGTATAGTATAAATTCGGTTGCTAATCTCAAAATTTTATTAGACTTGCCAAAAACTATAAAAAAAAAAATAATATTATTTTAAAATTATTTTATGAATAAAAACTCTTCTCCGCGAACTAGGCTCGAACCGGCGACCTTCTGCTTGTCAGCGAATTACTTTACCTCTAGCCAAAACTCAATTTGAATTTGTATTTTCAAATTTCTACCTTGAATATTTTTTTTCCTTCAATTTTATATATTAATGTCTAAAAATAGATTTGCATGTACAACAGAAATTGGGTTGCTAATCTTAATATTATATTAGAGTTGCCAAAACTATTAAAAAACTTTATAATATTTTAAAATTGGTAACGAAAACTTATATTTTAGATAGAGTTATTGTTTTTTTTTTTTTTTTTTGCAGCCAAAACTAATATTCGATTTTAACTGCAAATATTTTATTCAAGGAATAAAATATCCGAAAAGAGCTTTAGAAAACACTTAGAAAAAAGGAATAAGTCTGCAAAAACCATCTTAAACGCCACTTGGAGCAGTTTTCTAAATAAGCCTAACATAACGTTAACTTCAAAATGCAAACTTTTTCAGTCTGTGTGCCGATCTATTCAAGCAAACCTTTTTGATGAGGTTGATAAATTGCAGCGGAATTTTATGAAAAGAATCCTAAGATTACCAGAGTTCACACCAAATTATGCACTTATATTAGAAGCAAACGCAGAAGTTAGCTATACGTTAAACTTACATATGAATTATGTTTTTAAAAGTCTTTTTATATATAAACACGATAGACTACCTCATAAACTATCGTTGCTGATTTTAAGAAACAAAATTTTTTGGGCAAATGAATTAAATCAAATTGCAAGTGAATTTAATATTATATTTGAAAATATTTCATCACAAGAATGGCTTAGTAGAGGTACAATGCTGTTGGATCATTTAAAATCAAAAAACCATATATTTGTAAAAGCTTTAAATAGCGATAACAGATTTTATAAACATTTAGATCACAGTAAATGATCAGAATATATTAAAAACTCAAGACACATAAATCAAATTAAAACAATTTTTAAAACAATGTGCGATATTTTACCACTGAATGGCAATTCTTTCACCAAGAGAGAAAGCAAAATATGTAGTTTATGCAACACAAGGGAAGAAGAAACTTTGCAGCATTTTATGGCATGATGCCCAATACTTTCAGAATTCAGACTCAGACATTTAGGCAAATTATATTTAAAGGAAAATGAATTGATAAATATTTTAAACGGTGAAATACCAAACGGATGGAATAGGCTTTATAATTTTGTTAATTATACTATTAATTATAGAAAATTAATAATATATGAGTTCATATAATTTAGTTTTGAATTTCTAAATTTAACTACATACATCATATGCTAGAATACATACATATATACAACAGACCACTTTAAGTCATTGTTGTTAATTATTTTTTTTTTTTTTTTTTTTTTAATTAATAATCATATAATTACAAATTATATACTATTACCCTAACCGAGCACTAACTACTATGGCCTTCGGCGCGTTGTAGCGAAAACAGACCAGTGCCTCTGGTGGGAATCGAACCCGCGACCCCCCGAACTGATAAGCCAGCACGCTACCAACTAGCCTACCGGGGCGCACTATGTTAATTAACTTCTTCTTTATTTATTATATATTTGTAATATTTTATACGATTAGATAAAGATGAAAATACAAAATACAAAATATATCCGAAAAGTGGTTAGTTGTTGGTATTGAAGGTAATGTCGAAGATAATATTTTTTCAATATTGTTAAGGAAAACCAATAGTTTGAATGATGGGACAGAATTTTGGTTAATGTTATATATTTTCTGTTTACAATATGGTTTAATTATTCTGATGAAGAATTTTTAGTACTTACAATTAAAATTATTAAATAATGATTCAATTTTGTTGGTTACAATGGCATTCCACCCAATTTATTCTCTGTGTGTACTATTAGCAATTTTTTATAAAAATGATCCTGGGAAAAGTCAAAAATCTAGTGGCGGATGGCCTGAAGTTGCATATAATGTTTGTTCCAAGAGTAGTAAACGACGTAAAATTAATAAAATTTGTAAAAAAAAATGTGAAGAGTATTTAATTCATAAGACTTCTGAAAACTTTGTAAAGTGAAATTTGTAAAGTGAAATATAGTTCTGATGTAGAATTAGATATAGCAAATAATGCTTTAGCCATGTTTACGAATTTAAAGCCTTCGACCAACATATGCGGGTCTATGAGATTAAATGAAATGTTATTGGGTGCAAAATATTATACACAGTCTGTTAAAATATTGGGAAAAAGCAATGCAACCCGGATTAAATAATCGTTGAGAAGACCGGTGCTTTTATAAAGCTTCAAAATCTTTTAAACCACACCATAAGGCAAATTTTTACAATCAATTTTTGTAGATCTGAAGAATATTTCTGAAAAAAATAAATAATATTGATTGTAAAGTGGGGACTGGAGTACTGTAGAGGTCAACAGAAAGTGACAAAACGAAAAAAAATCACGAAAATGTGGATTAGAAAATTATTGTTATGTTAACACTTGTTCCTTAAATGTTCCATTTAACCTTTTCGATGCCTTGCGTTCTAAAAAATCTTTAACATAACGGCAGTTTTACCACATTTTTCTTCCTGTAGTAATAATAATATTTTTGATTTTATTTTATCTCGCTTAAAAATATTCGTTGTTCTTTTCTCAACATGTTCAATAATTATTTTTACTATTTCATAATTTTTATGTTTATGTGCTTTCCAGACATAATGTTTACAATTAAGCAATAAAGAATACATACCATGAAGCATTAATGTTGTCAACATACAACAAAAGCGCTTTTTGTTGCCTAAGAAGGCATGAATTTATTACTTCTAAGAGCATATGAAAGAAGCGATTTTCACATGTTTTAAAAGACACCAAGTGGGACATCGCCAACAAAGATCATGCCTCCTGAATTTGCTTTTAAAGCGCTTCGTAATAAAATAATGCCTTACGGAAGCGCTTCTGGGTAAGCACTATTTAAGTTGGTTCTGAAATTCATAGTACTTACTTAGGAACCCTTATATTATTTATAGTAATAAGTCTCAATCTCTCAAAAGTCCTAAAAAAAAAAGTTGCCACTTACCAGACTTTTAATTTTTTTTATTATTGTTATTTGCTTTTGATACTATTTATCACCACAGAATTTTATGAACGACGCATTCCAGTATAAAAGCCAAACTAGCAAATGCATTTGCATGAAAGTTTGTATTTGCATGAATTGAATTATTAGATCAAATAATCAAATAATCAAATAAAAAAAAAAAAAATCGATTTTTTTTTCTTTTTTTTTGTTCTGGCCGTTTTGTACAACTTTGAAATTTTCGGGTGGTACTGGCAAAACACATGCTTTGCAAACAAAATAGGCTTTCCTAGTAAAGGGTGGTTAAATTTCAAGGGCCGATGTTGATTTTGAATAAAACACAAACTATTTAGGAAATTATTGTAAATTTTATTTTATTATGATATATTGGTATTACTCAATTATGTATGGAACAAAATATCGGCCAAATGGGCGCCGCGACCACGGCGGCACACCTCCATCCGATGGTCCAAATTTTCGATGACGCTGAGGCATAATGGAGGTTCTATGCCGTTAATGTGCCGAATTATCTCATCCTTTAGCTCTTGAATTGTTGCTGGCTTATCGACGTACACCTTTTCTTTCAAATAACCCCAAAGAAAAAAAGTTCAACGGTGTCAAATCACATGATCTTGGCGGCCAACTGACATCGCCATTACGTGAGATAACACGGCCATTGAATTTGTTGCGCAAAAGAGCCATTGTTTCGTTAGCTGTGTGGCAAGTGGCACCGTCTTGCTGAAAACCACATATCGTCCACATCCATATCTTCCAATTCGGGCCATAAAAAGTTCGTTATCATCTCACGATAGCGAACACCATTCACAGTAACTGCCTGACCGGCCTCATTTTGGAAAAAATACGGCCCGATGATGCCGCCAGCCCATAAACTGCACCAAACAGTCACTCTTTGTGGTGCGTTGGTTTTTCGACAATCACTCTTGGATTCTCATTCGCCCAAATGCGGCAATTCTGTTTATTGACGAATCCACTGAGGTGAAAATGTGCCTCATCACTGAAGATGATTTTCTTCGAAAATTGATCATCCACTGTTGCCATTTCTTGCCACCATTCTGCCCATTCACGACGTTTGGAATGGTCAAGAGGCTTTAGTTCTTGAGCCAATTGCACCTTGTAAGCGTGTAAATGCAAGTCTTTACGCATAATGTTCATCAACGACGAGCGTGAGAGGTGCAATTGTTGGGCACGACGACGAGTTGAGGTGGACGGCTCTTCAGCCACACTATCGCGAACAGCAGCAATATTTTCTGCAGTACGAGCTGTACGAGCATGCACTGGTGTTCTCACATCATCTACAGACCCGGTTTGCTCGAATTTTTCCACGATTTTTGCGATTGTACGCACATTTGGACGATCAAATTGACCAAAAAAATCACGAAGTGCACGATATGCATTTTGATTTGAACGCCCATTTTCATAATAAGTCTGGATAACTTTAACACGTTGTTGGATTGTGTATCTCTCCATGGTTCAAATTGAGTAAGTCTGAAATAGAGAAATGTCAAATAAAATTCGGAAAAAAACTTGGCGTTTAGGTGTGGTTCACATTCAACATCGGCCCTTACAATTTAACCACCCTTTACAATATTAATTGCACCTATGGTAATTTTTTTTTTTTTTTTTATTAATTAATAATGATATAATTACAAATTATATACTATTACCCTAACCGAGCACTAGCTACTATGGCCTTCGGCGCGTTGTAGCGAAAACAGACCAGTGCCTCTGGTGGGAATCGAACCCACGACCCCCGCACTGATAAGCCAGCACGCTACCAACTAGCCTACCGGGGCGCACACCTATGGTAATTTTTTGAAAGTTAGGTTTTAAAAAAATAGCAGTACTATTTTTTTCGTGCTGTTGGAAAAGTATACCTGGGTAGATAAGCTTCTAATTGGTTTTAATATTGGTAAAAGCAATATTGGCAAATAATTTTTCGGATGGTACTGGCAAAACACATGCTTTGCAAACAAAATAGTGTTTTTCTAGTACAATATAAGTTGTAACTTTGGTAATTTTTAACACAGTGGCTTTCACAAAAATAACAACGGTTTGCCAGTACAATTTTTTTTTGTACGGTTGAAAATTTATAATTGGGTTTATATCAACTACAACCATTTCCTTACATAAGCACAAGGACCTTTTGTTCCAAATGTTGTATGCGGACTTCTTGTTATCACCGTTTTCTCAAGGTTTACTTTTCCGAATTTTATATAAATAGTCCATACGTATAAATTTATCTTCTTAAAAATAAAGTTGTTAAATTGCCACGAAGTTTTGAAAATTCTTTGAAAAAAGTTACCTCAAATGTTAAAATGTTATTTGTTAACAAAAAAATATAGGTAAGTAGGGATAATCAAACACTCACAAGAACTTTTTCATAAAACAGTTATTTACAAATTTAATAGGTAGAGTTGTTTCAATAGAATATACAGTTAAATTACAAAAGAAATATGTTTTTTAACTTTCTGTCTGTTATTCAATAAGGAAAAAAAGCAAAAAAAATGGGCTTTCTGTAGTAGTTAAAATATTTAGTTAGAATTTTCTGTTCAAAACAAAAAGTTGTTATAAGTATTATATTGAGTATTGAAATAAAAGAAAACAATTTATTGTTTTTACCGATTTTGTCAATTAAATTTTCAACAGTTGAAAACAAACTAAAAAATATAATTGTTTTAAACGAAAAGTAAGTAAGTAGTCCCTTTATTAACTAATTTTCAGTTAATTTAATGTGTATATTCAGTAGTAATTACGAAAAAATCTTTATGAGTGTACCCAGGTAGAAACTGCCAATGATACCAAAAAAAAAATAGTACTGGAAAACCACTGCTATTTTTTGTAAAACCCAACGTGTTATAGATTATTAAAGGTTTAACTAATATTGCACTAGAAAAACATTATTTTTTTTTCAAAACATGTGTTTTGCCAGTACCGCAAAATACTTTGTCAATATTAAATAAATAAATTTTAATAATATTATAACCAATTACTTTTACATTTTATTGCATTTCACACATTCAAATATGAGAACTATTACCAAACTGTAGTTTTGCTTTTTAAATGTGTTTAATTATACATATTTCTCAAAATTAATTAAATCTAAAATTTGTTCAATAATATCGATGTTTCGATAATACCGATACTGAATAAAATACCGTTACCGATACCATAACCGAAACACACAACAATTCTTTACTAAATCCGTTATGCGATTCAAAAATTACTAACCGTTAAAGCAAAAATTTGGCTTGGATTCGCTACGGGTCGTATGTGCCAAATGGTTATTTGTTGGCCACCCAGAAAATACAAAAACATGTCTTTTTTCTATCACGTGTGAAGTACATGTGTAATTTGGTGACATGAAAACTGATCAATAACGTCACAACTTATGGAAAGGACATTTTTAATAAATCTTTTAAATACAGCGAAAATAGCAGGCGTCATATGTGCGCCAGTGGCAAAACATATCCCTTCGAACTTACTTCAATATATTTGCCCATTATCGTTCCTTTTCATGATTCAACATCGCTTGTGTAAAGTTTTTGCTCTTACTTTTCAAAAAGATTTAATAAGAATTATTTCAATTAAAGTAAAAGTAATATTATCTCGTTAAACAAAATACTTCAATTTTTTTTTTATAAATTTTTAACTAAATAAGCTCTTATTTCATTGAAATGCTATAGAGATTGTACTTATTACAAAAAAACATTCTTTATATATTTTTACTTTTTTTAAGCTCGTCTTTCTTATATTTTTTAAAATATATAAAAGTAAAAATGCAATAAGAATAGTAGTTTTAGTAAAAAAATTTACTTGGCAGTTAAATTACACATTAAGGAATAAAATGTTGAATAAAAATATAAAAAAAACATGTATAAATGTATTGTATGTGTTTATGTAAAGTGAAATAAGAAAAATATCTAACAACTATATATAACAAAAAGTTCCTTTTTGTTACCCGCGTACATTTACTAAACAAAAAGTAAAAAAAAAGAAAAGATCCTTGTTATTTGGTTTACACAACGCGAATAAGCATACGAATAAGAGTTAAGCATTAAAAATATAAAAAAAATATCAGAGAGGAACTAACTTATGCTAGTGGTAATGTGCTAAAGTTTCGTTTATTAAATTAATATAATATAAATTGATATATATAATCAAGCAGTCGTTGATCCAGGTGGGGGGGGGGGGGCAAAGAGGACATTCTTCTTTTCTTTACCAAGCTATATTATCTTCGAAATTAAAAAAAAACAAAAACAATCGTTTAAACCTAAATGCTTTGCTGAATCAAATATTTTTGCAATTGAACTCTCCTTAGGCAATCGGATGGATTTTCTATGGGAAAATATCTTGAAAAATACACGGATAAAAATTACATAATTCAATATGAAATTTAATTTGATTATTTATTTGGCCAATACTTTTCTTATTTTGTAGAGTTTTTTATTCTTCAATTTTTGAGCTAATAAAGCCTAAAGTTATTAATGTAAATAAAACAACAGTTTTTTACATGTTCCCTGACGTTTCGTCAATTTTTTGTTGACTTTTTCAAAGGGCTGTATTAATATGAAATTTTTTCTTTTTTTACATTAAACCGAAACTGATTTTACATTAAAACATAAAACATTTAACATAAATTTGTTCATTAAAAACACAACTTAAATAATATCACAGTGTATTAAATTATTGCCACTCTATAGCTAGTGTTGTTGTTGTTAATTATTTTTTTTTAACCCATAATTTTCGTATTTAGGTATAAAACCACAGAAGAGAAGCAGAAGACAATGGTTGTCTGCAACCTGAAAGAGTTATTCGCAACATTTCAATCTGAACATGAGCATGTCAAAATTGGCTTCACGAAATTTACCCAACTGAGGCCAAAACATTGCGTTTTGTAGCGAAATCAGCACCTGAACCCAGTAACGCCACGAAAGGATTGAAAAAAAAAAAAAATCAGCAAAAAAGGCTATAAATAATCTGGATGAAAATCTGGGTATTTGAAAGTTTACAAAACTTAAACACTTCATCAGCTACAATAAATTAAGTATAAAAATAGTTATGATATAAATTCATCTAATGTGATTAAAATTGAATTTTATTAAATTATTTATCTTTTTATTTTTTTTACTATTATTTTTTTAATTACTATTACAAATAAATAAAAAAAAATGAGTTTTCAACATTTCTATAGAAAAAAAGTGATTTTATTCCTGATGTTAACATATTGTGGGTATTACAGTATGGAGGGTATGAAATTTTAGATAGGTATGTTACATAACATCGGAAAGGTTAATTTGTCTGGTTTCTCAGTAGAATTTTTATTTTTGAGGTTTTAGAAACACTTACACACAAATAGGAAATAATTACAAATAGGAAATAATTACAAATAGTGCATATGCTAAAAAATGAAAAACCTTTGTCTTAAGTTACAAAACATTTATTGTGATAGATATTCCACTCGCATCCCACTAAGCGACTAAAAGCTCTTAAAGTAAAAGACCTACTAAGTGTTCTTTTGAGCAAAAAAAAAAAATGGGCATATTTTGAAAAATGTTAAAAAAGTTTTTGATTTTGAAAAAAAATATAGTTAAAAATTTTTTTTTTTTTTCTTTATTATTTTTTTTTTTTTGAAAGATTGAAGAAATAGATAATGGGTTTTTCAACAAGGACTTCACAACTTTTTTTTTAAATAAAACGCAAACCATTTGAGATATTTCCAAAACTTTATTATCGACTTGAAATATAATCAAAACATTTATGAATAACAATTGTTATTGTCGACGAAAAAATATGGCCCAGTGACGCCGCCGGCATGCAAACCGAACCAAACAGTTATATTTTGTGGATGAAGTGGTGACTCATGAAGCACATGTGGATTTTCACCAATTCAATAATGCATATTTTGCTTATTGACGAACCCATTGAGTCAAAAATGAGCTTCGTCACTGAAGATGATTTTGCGATGAAATTCGCTCTTTAAGTTGCGGTCACCGACTCCGATTTTCGGTAGTACATTTTTATAATTTGCATACATTGTTCGTTCGTGTACTTTACCATGATGAAAATGTTGAGTTTACTGAAAAAAGAAAAGTAACAGTTAGATGATCAGTGAGATAGTGCGTTCACAAATTTTTTTTTTTATTATTAATTAATAATCATATGATTACAAATTACATAATATTACCCTAACCGAGCACTAGCTACTATGGCTTTCGGCGCGTTGTAGCGAAAACAGACCAGTGCCTCTGGTGGGAATCGAACCCACGACCGCCGCACTGATAAGCCAGCACGCTACCAACTAGCCTACCGGGGCGCACGTTCACAAATTAAATTCAATGTTGTCAAGTAGCTATTGGAAAACCCTTTACCTTAACTATTTAGGACAAATTTTGCTAAGAACAATAGGTAATAAGTTCATGGATGAGAAAAAACACCTGTTTGGCCAAAATGTCAAATTGTGACCCCCTCCAACTCAGAGAGTTCTTAACAGATCTTGCAATAGGAATAACCTTGGTGCAAATTTAATCCCGATCGCAAGACATCGATTTTAAAACATGACATGAAACGCCCCATATATATAAAATGGAATGTGTGTTTGTTTATTTGTTTGTCTGCACTTTATAGGAGACCAGACCTCTGGACCGATCTTCCTGAAATTTTCACAGAATTTAACTGGGACTCTGGAATGATTGATAGGCTACTTTTTTCTACCGCGCCCACTTTTTTTAAAATATTTAATTGCTTCCATATAGTTATTAATACATTTACTTCAAATTGTATATACATTATATACTCCAGCCAAGGTAGATATAAACGTTTCATTTGCCACGCCCCCTTTCACGCCCCATTTTCTTTAACAGTTTTAATCTTTTTGTCCTCTATACAAATATATTCCTTTCAACGGATTTTTTTTTTTTCAAATAATAATTAGCAATTGGATTGGCATCCCTGCCAATTTAAAAAGCTTTACGATGTAAAGTTTCTGGCTAACAATATAAGAAAAGGCACAAAAACAGATCATATTGTTCTGGTAATAAACAAAAAAAAAAACAAAAAATATTTGCCCTCACAGTAAGTTAGTTAATATATAAACCTGATCAAAACATGAGTTATTGTGGGTGAGGGATTAGAATGAGGCTGTAGATGACCACACTCGCTTAGGTGAAAGTGCAACACTCCTTCTAGTGTTAATCCTGTCAAGATTTTTTATATTTCTCTTGCATTTATTATCCAGCACAGTATTTCAGTAACTTCCGCATCGAAAAATGTTTCACAAAAACCATGTAAAATACACCCTTTACATAGGGTGCATCACAGACAATTAAATATTAAGTCTACTAAATCGTTACTTCTCTTTATAATTACCTATTTTATAGAAATATATTAGTCTACAGTTTTAAAAGTTACATGATCTCAAAAGCTTAGGACTAAAAATGTAGTTAACATTGTCAACTTTTAAGTCACTCTGTAGATAATAGGGTGATCATGAATTTATCGATGCAAAAACTTCTCGCATTAGGTACAGAACAGAAAGTTAAATGTTACATTATTTGCTATTTTTTGCTTGAGCAAATAGAAGACTAAAAACACAATCAAAGTTAAAACAAAAGCGAAACAATTTTTTTCGTAAGCCCGCCACATTAAAAATAATGTATGGAAAGTTAATTTTCGTCATTGGCTTTAACCTTTATAGTGTTTGTATTCTAGTTATACTATAAATTCTACTCATTGCAAAACAATATATAAACAAGTTTTGAAGAAAAAGAGGAAAGCTTTACTTTTGCTTGTTTAATCAAACCAAGAAGTTGTATGCAATTAATCGCGAGTGAAATAAAAAAATTATTTTTTTATTGATTTTGGACAAGCTGTACGCATTCTTTTGTCAATAAAGCAAAAACTGTTTTTTCGTGTTATCTGATTGTCAAAATTTATATTGATGATTTTCAGAAATGTTGTAAGAAGCCCTCAAATTGTATCGGAAATATAGCAATAGAGGTAAAATTTACACAAATGTTATAGTTTTTAATTTGGTTTAGATTAAGGGCCATTATTACAACTTGCCAATAGCTAAAGTTCGGATGTTATCTGACAGATTATTAGTTTTTCGTTATTATAAGTATACTTTAAGCTAAAAGTGACCGATAAGCTAAAGGGAAGACATTGTTGCCTTTAACTTTAAACGTAAGGTTTATGTGTTTAAAGTTACCACATTTTCTGCTCTATAAAGAAAAAGAAGAAAATACCGAATTTCACAACCGAATTTCACAAATTATTGTTTGTTTGTAAACAAATAAATAAAAGTACGTTGCCACTACGTATTTTTATAAACCAATTCATAAACCAATAATCGGTTTTTAGTTTGGTGCTGCCACATTATCAAAAATATTAATTTTATTTTATTGGGAAGTTGTAATAACGAAAAACATTATAGCTCACTTTATTCCTCATTTTAGCTAAAGTTACTTTTTACTAACATTTACTTTAAAGGCAAGTTGTAATAACGGCCCTAAGTCGTAATTTAATCTGTTTCAGAAAATTATAATAAATTTTCAACAAAAACCACATTAAATCATTAAACAAAAGTGACCGTTTTTTTCTTACCACTACCACTACCTCAATTTCAATTAAATTAATAAACTTAATTTATCTTCATTAAAATTTAAAATTATTTTCATTAAAAATCAGCAATCATCAAACACCATCTTTTTTTTTTTTTTTTTATTGTTAAACTTTATTTATATACAAGCTTAAATCTATACTCCTTAGAGACTAACTAGCAGTTTGTTGTTAGTTATATTGTTAATTTGATAAATAGCAGGCTTAGAAGTTTATTGAAAGAACCTCCTCCTGAGTAAAGCGCACTAGCAAGTCGTGGGGCTTAAAACGGTCTAGTCTCCTCGTCAAGCTAGAGGTATTTAAAAGAGTTGGAATTTCCATGTTTGTGTGGCTCATTAATCTGTTTCTATGCGCCTCTGCAAACCGTTTTATTTCTTCGGTGACAGTGCTAATTCGTAGATCACGGTTAATATCACTATTTCGGACATACCATGGGACATTAACTATGTTTCGCAGAACTTTATTTTGAAATTTTTGAATAATATTAATGGAGTAATTATTCGCGCATCCCCAGATCTGGATCCCATAGATCCAGATAGGTTTTAGAACCTGCTTATAAAGCATTATTTTGTTGTGAACAGAAAGCTTAGATTGACCACCAATAAGTCAATCCATTTTTTTGTATTTTAGTTCCAGCTCTTGTTTTTTGTTTTTTATATGTTCCTTCCAATGAAGTTTTGCGTCTAAACTTATGCCAAGATATTTGGCAGAATTGCTATATGGGATTTGTAGATGATCAATATATATTGGTTTATAATCGATTTTTTATTTGTAAAGTTGATGTGTATGGATTTGGTGTTGTTCAGCTTTATACACCATTTTTTTGTCCATTCTTCTATTTCTTCCAATGCCGTTTGTAATTTTACTGTTGCAATTTCGTTTGTATCTCCAGTTGATATTATTACCGTATCATCGGCAAAAGTACCCACAACACAATTTCTATTTGTTGGAAGATCATGAGTATATAAAAGGTACAACACAGGGCCCAATATGCTACCCTGAGGAACGCCTGATTTAATTGGATGTAAACCAGAATACTCATCTTCATATTTCACTCTAAACGCTCTATCTTCTAAGTAAGATTTAAGAATTTGGTAGTAGTGTTCTGGTAACAATACATTAAGTTTATGTAGAATTCCATCATGCCATACACCATCAAATGCTTTCGAAACATCAAGGAAAACAGCTGAGCAAACTTTTTTTTTCTCCAGTGCAATTTCAATTGAATGGGTAATTCGGTGTATCTGTTCTATAGTAGAATTCTGTTCTCTAAACCCGAACTGATGATTGGGGATTAAACCCTTTGTTTGGATAAATGATTTCAGTCTCTTACTAAAGAGTCTTTCGAATAATTTTCCAATAACTGGAAGTAAGGAAATAGGTCTATATGAACCCACATCATCTGGCTGTTTACCTGGTTTCAGAACCATTATGATTTCTGCTACTTTCCATATGCTTGGTATGTGTTTTAGTAAAATTGAGGTATTGAAAAATGATGTTAGTTTAACTACACCTTTATGCGGTAGGTGTTTTAGCAGATCACCTGTTATAAGGTCATATCCTGGTGACTTTTTGCATTCAAGAACTTAATTTCTCTTTTAACTTCACTTATTGTTACATCTGGAATTTTTTCCTTATCATTGTTTTCTATGTTTTCAAGGTTACGTGTATTTGAGAGATCGGTAGTGAAGACTGAAGTTAGGTATTCAGTGAACAGATTTGCTTTTGCTAAATTTGTCCTTGCCCAATTTCCTTCGTTATTTTTTATAGCAGAGTTTGATAAAACTGGCCTCTTAAGTTGTTTCGTTGCCTTCCATAGAGAATAATCTGTTTATCTGTCATAAGTAAGCTGAGATAAATACAGATTTATGTTTTTATTTTTAAACTTTGCAATTTCTCTCCTTAGTTTTTGGGTGGTATTATTTAAAACATTTTTTTCACGTGGACATCAGCTTTGTTGCCATTTTTTACGAAGTTTACGTTTAATGAAAATAAGATTTCTGATATTTTGGGGGTAAGAGACTTGGTTTTTGTTTCTTTTTATTTCAGGTGTACTTTTCCAGGCAGATTGCTGTAATAGAGTAACAAATTCTTGAACTTCTATTTCTAAGTCTTCAATCGTATTTATTTCAGTTTGGGAATCTATATTTTCACTTAGTAACCATTTGTAGTAATTCCAGTCAGTAAGTTTGCTTGAAAGTTTTGGAGGTATAGTTTTTATGCAAACACCATCTAAAATTAAAAATCAAAAGTTATAAAGATACCTATAATTAAAAGTTTGATATAATTTGTATTAAGAATAAAAATTATGCTTTTTCGACCTTTAATTGTGCAATTAAACCTCAAACTGTGATACGTAGCTTAAGTAAAAATTTTTCAACTGTGATATTTAATTTTATTTATTTTTGCAATTATTTTTAAATTAATTCGTGTTTTATGTCGTGATGTCAACGTATTGTAAATCCGTTTAATAATTTGAAAATTTTAATGTGCAAATTGACTAAAGATTATTTATTGAAATAAAAATTCATCCCTGAAGATGCTGGAAAATTCCCCAGCGAAACGTCGGATAGTTTAAAAATGAAATAAATAGTCTTTTATTTTATGTTTTGAAGTGACCTTGAAAGCCCGTTTTAGATTATTCTAAACAAATTAAATTGAAAATTATTCAAGTTTGGGGCTTAACTCTATATTACTTTATTAGGATATTGTCCTAACAAATAATCTATAGAGTTTTTTTTAAATTTATTAATTGACCACTTTCAGGAACGTGTTAATAGATTTATTTTGGAAATTTTCTAGGTTCCCATCATCCGAACACGTTTTGAGATAAGTGACAATGCCATGCAAAAACATCAAACATTCATATAACCTAGTTTTCCGGTACAGTGAAATAACTCCCAAATGAAATAAGTCCCAATGGAAAAATGAAATAAGTCCCAAAAAATTTTCCATGTAAATTGGGACTTATTTCATTACGAAGTAAGTCCCAATGCGTTGGAACTTATTTCATAATTTTTGTTGGGAGTTAATTCATTATGAAATAACTCCCAAATAAAATAAGTCCCAACAGTTTTTTTGTTGGGAGTTATTTCATTTGGGAGTTACCATTGGCACTTATTTCATCGCAGTTGGGACTTATTTCATTTTAATTGCAAACACAATTTTACGATTGGGAGTTATTTCATTTTTGTTGGGTGTTATTTCATTTCTCTTAAAATTGCATTTTAGTAAATTCTGATGGTTTTGTAACGGTTCTTAAAACTGCCTTAAAACAAGTAGTTTCAAAGCAATCAGGTATTTCACTTAATAAAACAGTGTAAGCATCAGTTCTTGTTAGAATTTTGTTTAGTGAAGATCGGTGTTAAAGTGATAAAAAAAAAATGACAACTCTCGCGTTTGAAATAATAAGTGGCAAAAGAAGAAATAGTAAAGTACTATACATTATAGATGAAAAACAACTTTATTTAAAAAAATCTGAAGCCAAAGGAAGGCAATATTATACGTGTTACGAACGAAATTGCAAGTCGCGAGTGATTTTAGAAAACGGGCAGTGTCGTAAGGCAACTGATTTCATTGAGCATAACCATAGAGACCAACAGCAACTGTATGATGAGCTAAAAGCCCTCAACGAAATTAAGGATAAATGCTTGGATGTTTCAAGTACTTTGGGCGCAGGTAACGTTGTAAACGGAATACGGACGAATTTTGGGAACGTTTGCGTAAGGTAAGTGAATAGTGTAAACCATTTTTACTTGGTGGAGTGCAATAATGCCTTACGAAATAAGGCCTTTAAGGCTTTATTTCACTTTCAATTGAGAAATAAGGCCTTTATTTGCAAAAAGGCTTTATTGCACTTTAAAAGTGAAATAAGGCCTTTATTTAAATTTAGCCAATGGTGCAATAAAGCCTTTATTTTGTATTTTTTGATTCTTTTGTTACACTGTTCAGTTTTTCTGCGTGGCGGCCTGCGGCCGATCTTAGGGGTTTTCTCCTCCATAGGACGCGGCAGGTGGCTTCGCTGAATACAGTTTTCCTGCGCCCGTCTCATTATCTTCCCTAGTGTGACGCGCGCAGGGAAACTTTATTCAGCGAAGCCACCTGCCGCGTCCCATGGAGGAGAAAACCCCAAAGAGCGGCCGCAGGCCGCCACGCAGAAAAACTTTATAAAGCAAAGATTTTCAATATTGTTGCAGTTAAATTTTTTGTTGAATTATTAATGTTCTATTAATTTTTGTTAATGAAATGGAGCCAGATAAAGATCTCTTTGAGGAACATTCATACCTTGAAGATGAAGATGTGGAGGATGATACTGTATCGGAGCCACCAACACTACCACGCTCTCAAATTCTGTGCGTGGTTTGCTTGGAGGTTGAGCCCAATATTCTACTGATTCCTTGCAAACACATAAAAACGTGCAATTCTTGCGTCCTAAAACTTCAAGCTGCAAGTATTGCAAATGGACTCGAAACATTTAATTGCCCTGTTTGTCGTGCAGAAGTTAACGACACGATGGGGGTTTTTTTGTAAATGAATATTTAATTTTTTTTTAAATAATTTTTTTATCAAATTATAATTATTATTAATATTATGTATATGCTTACATATACTTATGAAATAAAAAGTGTTCTCTAAAAGAAAAACAAAACAAACAAAAATTGGGAGTTAATTCATTTTTGTTGGGACTTATTTCATTGGGAGTTAATTCATTTTTTTTTGGGATTTATTTTTAAATTTTGAAATAACTCCCAAAAATTGGGACTTATTTCATTTCTCTCATTGGGAGATATTTCATTTTTTTGCATTGGGAGTTACTTCATTTTTGATGGGACTTATTTCATTGGGAGTTATTTCATTGGGACTTATTTCATTTGGGAGTTATTTCACTGTACCTAGTTTTCCCACTAAATGAGAACTAATATATGAGTTCGAAGTTAAAGATTATGACCATTGATGAAAAATAAATTGAAAGCTTTTCCGTTATGTGCAATAGGGTGATAACTTTTTTTGGACAACATTCTCCCCAGGGGTTTTCTAATGGCAAATATTGTATTAATGATAAAAAAACTATTTCAGTTCAATTTGGTAAAAAAACCTTGCGCACCGACAGCGATTTCTAAAATGCCTTTAATATGTTTATTTTAAATTTTTTTTTAATAACAATTTTTTTTAAATATGGTTTATACATATGTAAGTAAGCAAATTTGGAAGAAGATTATTCCATTGACTCGAAAACGGACTTTACTATTGATACCAGCATGCCTTAATTATATAGATGTGATAGTCAGACGTTGAGGCATCAAAAAAAGTTTTTTTTCTTAATATTTGTCCATGCCCTACACGATTTTGTCTGGGGAGATTTGATATTTGCAAAAAATGCAAAAAGTTATCACCCTAATGTGCAAGCTCTACCTTTGGTAGATATACAATACACGATTTTTAGTTTTTTTTTTCGCACTTGTTTTGTTTAAAAACATGATGTAGGGAGGGAGTAAACAAGACCGTACATTGGGACCTATAATTATTTAAACAAGTTATACATTTTACGATATAAATTGATTTAAAAAACTTAAAAAGTGTTTTTTTTTTATATATTTCTGTTGCGATTGTCAATAAAACAAGTAGAAGTTGTAAATTTTATTTCTTTTTCTATTGTACTTTTGTATTTTTTAGTTTCAAGTTAAATAAAAGTTATTATAGTGAATAAAAGAATTACAAAAAAACATATCGCATCGTTTTTATAATTTATATAAATAAATTAAAGGAAAACTTATATATATAGTTTATGAAAAATTTTCATAATATTCATGAGAATAAGAATGCTACTTTCCAAAACTTATCTGATGCCTGTTTTACTATATGGTTGTGAGCTATTTGCTAAATGTGATGCAACTAGTAAATGGAAATTGAACGTTGTATTTAATAACTTAATCAGAAAAGTGTATGGACTTAATAGGCGTTCTAGCGTATCTTTCCTTTCATCTTAGCTATATGGCCTTTCTTTAGATAATCTACTAAACATTATATACATAAAATAATATATACCCACAAACCTGATCATCATATTTTTAAACTGTCTTCGGCATAAGAAAATCAAACATAATTATTTGATATTATAATTCATATGTTTAGATTATTAAATTTTTATTAATTTTTTTTTGTTCTTTTTGTTTAATTTTAATTGTTTGTTGTGTCTGTATAAAAATTGCAATTACTTATTAAGTTATTAATTAATTAATTAATGATATTATAATTTTTCCATATCCTCAGTTGCATGCTGAAAAAATAAAACTTTAAGTCTTGTGTATGGTGCAATTCAAATAAAAAAATAAAAAATAAATAAAAAAAAAGCTTAGGAAGCTTAGGAAGCTGCTTCATACTATTTATGAAAGTTATTGTAATATTTATGAATCACTTCATAAACGTTATCAAACTTCATCATTATATTTATTAAAAATTTCATAGCTAAGAAAAACCCTGTCCTCAATTCGCTCTTTTATGGCACGACTTCGTCATATTTTTAAACTGTTACATTGGTCAAAAATCAGTGCAAGTTTTTCTCTATATTTATGAAGTTTTTCATAAATATGATAAAACTTTTTTGCTGAGTATAAAGTTTCTTATTTGAATAATTTTGAGTAAATTAAAGTAATAAAATAAAGTTTTCAAAATTTCAATTCTATGAATTTTTAATAACGTTGGCCAAAATAATAAAAACAAAAAACGGATTTCAAATAGTGAAACCATTTGAACTTACATGAACGCAAAATGATAAGTCGCGGTTTTAATTGGACGTCGTAGTATATATGATTAAAAATGAAATATCGATGAAAATGAAAATTATTCAAGTTCGAGGCCATATACTCTATATTTCTTCATTAGGATATTGTCCTAACAAATAATCTATAGAGTTTTTGTTTTCA
The DNA here is from genome assembly GCA_021234595.1 of Delia radicum. Taxonomy (NCBI): domain Eukaryota; kingdom Metazoa; phylum Arthropoda; class Insecta; order Diptera; family Anthomyiidae; genus Delia; species Delia radicum. The sequence continues at coordinate 88,799,889 of CM037851.1, read as the reverse complement.
AATTTATTATTTGACCCTTTCAGGAATGTGTTGATATATCTATTTCGGGAATTTTCTAGGTTCCCATCATCAGAACACGTTTTGAAAGCGGTAACAATCCCATGCCAAACCTCAAGCATTCATATGAACTAGTTTACTCACTACATGAGAACTAATATACATATGAGTTTGAAATTAAAGATTATAACCATTGATCAAAAAATAAATTGAAAACTTGTTTGATGTGCAAGATCGACCTCTGGTGGATATTCAATACACGTTTTTTTTTTGTTTCTCTCTCATTTTTTATATTTTGTTAAGTTAGTTAACAAAACAGGGAAAGTAAACTAGGCGGTACTCTGCCTTTTTTCACAAGTTTGTTATAATTTTTATTAAAAATAAAAATTATGTTTTTTCGACCTTTAATTGTGCAATGAAAATGAAAATTATTCAAGTTCGAGGCCATATACTCTATATTTCTTCATTAGGATATTGTCCTAACAAATAATCTATAGAGTTTTTGTTTTCAAATTTATTATTTGACCCTTTCAGGAATGTGTTGATAGATCTATTTCGGGAATTTTCTAGGTTCCCATCATCAGAACACGTTTTGAAAGCGGTAACAATCCCATGCCAAACCTCAAGCATTCATATGAACTAGTTTACTCACTACATGAGAACTAATATACATATGAGTTTGAAATTAAAGATTATAACCATTGATCAAAAAATAAATTGAAAACTTGTTTGATGTGCAAGATCCACCTCTGGTGGATATTCAATACACGTTTTTTTTTGTTTCTCTCTCATTTTTATATTTTGTTAAGTTAGTTAACAAAACAGGGAAAGTAAACTAGGCGGTACTCTGCCTTTTTTCACAAGTTTGTTATAATTTTTATTAAAAATAAAAATTATGTTTTTTCGACCTTTAATTGTGCAATGAAAATGAAAATTATTCAAGTTCGAGGCCATATACTCTATATTTCTTCATTAGGATATTGTCCTAACAAATAATCTATAGAGTTTTTGTTTTCAAATTTATTATTTGACCTTTTCAGGAATGTGTTGATAGATCTATTTCGGGAATTTTCTAGGTTCCCATCATCAGAACACGTTTTGAAAGCGGATCTTGCACATCAAACAAGTTTTCAATTTATTTTTTGATCAATGGTTATAATCTTTAATTTCAAACTCATATGTATATTAGTTCTCATGTAGTGAGTAAACTAGTTCATATGAATGCTTGAGGTTTGGCATGGGATTGTTACCGCTTTCAAAACGTGTTCTGATGATGGGAACCTAGAAAATTCCCGAAATAGATCTATCAACACATTCCTGAAAGGGTCAAATAATAAATTTGAAAACAAAAACTCTATAGATTATTTGTTAGGACAATATCCTAATGAAGAAATATAGAGTATATGGCCTCGAACTTGAATAATTTTCATTTTCATTGCACAATTAAAGGTCGAAAAAACATAATTTTTATTTTTAATAAAAATTATAACAAACTTGTGAAAAAAGGCAGAGTACCGCCTAGTTTACTTTCCCTGTTTTGTTAACTAACTTAACAAAATATAAAAATGAGAGAGAAACAAAAAAAAAACGTGTATTGAATATCCACCAGAGGTGGATCTTGCACATCAAACAAGTTTTCAATTTATTTTTTGATCAATGGTTATAATCTTTAATTTCAAACTCATATGTATATTAGTTCTCATGTAGTGAGTAAACTAGTTCATATGAATGCTTGAGGTTTGGCATGGGATTGTTACCGCTTTCAAAACGTGTTCTGATGATGGGAACCTAGAAAATTCCCGAAATAGATCTATCAACACATTCCTGAAAGGGTCAAATAATAAATTTGAAAACAAAAACTCTATAGATTATTTGTTAGGACAATATCCTAATGAAGAAATATAGAGTATATGGCCTCGAACTTGAATAATTTTCATTTTCATTGCACAATTAAAGGTCGAAAAAACATAATTTTTATTTTTAATAAAAATTATAACAAACTTGTGAAATATCGATATTAAATTTTTCATCTAAAATTCGAAGTTTTTGGTTATCTTCAATACAACAACTATTGTGATAAACATAATCATAGCTTCTTAAAAATAGATGTTATCAGTGATCAACCTACTTAGAAAAGCTTTAATAAAGATAACCTACTCTCAAAAAAATAAGTTAGTACAAAAGTTAGTAAAACGTCGTGTAAATCAGGTATACTATTTTTTAGCAAGTTTTTTTGCTAAAATCGTGTTTTCCTCTAAAATTTTTGTTATACTTATTCAGCACCTAACTGTTTTATACTAATGCTTTACTAATATAATAATGTTTTACTAATTAATTTTGCTAAAAAAAATTGTGCTGATAAGCACATTAATAGTGTGGACGACAACCAGATTGAAAGATATACGCAGAATGAAGCAGATGTCGCGGCATGTCAAGATGTAGTAGAGAAGAGGAAAATAATACAAAAAAGTACATATAAAAAAATCAACCATGGAAGACTTTTGTATCTGTTTTTCATACATAAAACAAAATTGAGGATTAAAACAACTTAAATTTTGCGTTGTCACCGGCTTGTGAAAATAATTTTCTTTTAATTAAATAAAAGACAAAATAAAATATTTAAATTTACTATGTATTTCTAAACTAAATGTTTATATATTAATTATCTAGTGTGGTCAAATTGCAAACAAACAAACATATACAGACATGTAGATAGAGTAAAGCGAAAGATAAAGACACACATCTTAGGTAGAATTTTATGGTTCCTTTTTCTTATTGAAAAAAAGGGTTCAGCTCCCTGATTTCAGCAAAAGATTTTGCTGACATTAGCAATTTTTTTGCTAGCACCCTCCTGACTAAAATTTTGCTGACTCAGCAAAAATTTTTGTTGACTTTACAAACTTTTTTTTTTGAGTGTGGACTCCTTTGTGTTACAATTGTTCATCTCTGTAGATTTTAAGTGAAAGTTGGAGACAAGTGTTCTATTGTTATATTTGCAAATGCATTCAAGATATAAAAAAAATATATACATATACAGATCCTAATGTATACACAAACAGATGTGAATATTTTTTATTCTATGCACTGCTAAAAAATTTAGTTTTTGACATCTACAAAGTTTTGAACAAAATAAACATACACATATAACTTATTTATTACCATTGAATATTTGCATTGAGTATTTCAATAAAATACAAATTCTCTTGATCCCTTAACAATAGAACAATTTGACAGGGTGACCATAATTCAATTTTTTCGTAACACAACGCAAAACTTATTATTCTTATATTTTGTTCAGTGTATTTTTGCTAACATTATGCAAAATTGTTTGGTATGAATAGATAACTTCGTATATTCTCTAGTACAGAAGACAGCACAGGAATGACATAATGTTATCATCAGCTCTATACATAATATTGTATATAAGAACATTCAGTGGCTTTTAAAAATGTTTTACTTCCATTGAAATTCTGGCATCTAAAGATATTATAAGATATTGTTCTATATATATATATAAATATTTCTTTCAATGCAATATGAATTAGTGTGTCTTGTAGAAAATGATCTATAAAATTATAAATCTCAGACATTTGACTAGTTTCATGCAATATATTTAACTTTGTAAGGGAGTGTTTGCCAAATTGAGTTGTTCAAAATAAAAATGTTAAACAGTCAACAGTCATCAAGTTTAATTTCCGCTATCTCTTTTGGAAAAGTAAGTGTTCATACACCCCCTAGTTGCATTGCTAATGGTTCCAAATGTAAGAAATCCATTTTATTGAAAACTTTAACCCGTGACGAATTTTGATTGATAATAGCTCAATAATCCTCAAAAATCTAAATTTGTAAAAATTTATTTTGCTACTTACTTCATTTGGTTCTTTAATATACTCACAATTATTTAAATATAGAGTTCATCGGATATCACTATTCCTCACATCTAAACTTTATATTACCCGCCAATAACTTTGGGTATAAGAAATTAATCTCGGTAACTGGTTATATTTATCTTACAAACCCTATTATTTTAACAAGAACCTGTGAATTCTGGTAACGCCTTACAAACACATATTAGCTCCAGTATAAATGTAATAAGTTTTTTTTTTTACACTAGATTTTTTATATTGGCTATTAAGTTATTTATTTTATTTATTTATTTGTTTTTTTTTTTTTATTACAACAAGATTGAATCTTATAATTATAGTACATTAATAAAATATCCCAATTGCTTCACAATGATTAATATAATATAAAAAAATAAAAATAAAAAAAGATATAGAAAATATAGAAAATTTTAAAAAAATATAAAATATATAAAAAATATAATAAAATATAACAAAAACTAGAGAAAAAGACAAAAGTATTGAAAAGAAAATTAGTAAAAATTATTAAGAAAAAAAACATTGAAAAACTAAAGTTATTCAAAAAAGTTATAAAGTAATTTTTTGAAGTGCGTTAAGTTGCTGGCTTGTTGTATGTTTTGTGGTAATAAATTCCAAAGACGAGCAGAGTTTACATGAAATTGATATTCAGAAACAAGAGAGTGATGTCTAGGAAGTATTAACATTTCTCCCCTATTGGATCTTGCAAATCCAATTTGATCAAAAATATATTTTGGCTTTTGAGTGTATATAATTTTTTGAAGAAACAATAGAACTCTTATTTTTAGAAAATTATCCAAAGAAACACAGTATATGTTCCTGGAAATTGATGATACACTGCTAAATCTCCTTAGATTGTATCGTACAATATTATTAAATACAACATTAAGTCGACGTTTGCTTTGTAACGACTTGTTTTCACTCGTTGCTGAGATAGGCTCAGTCGAGTCCAGGGTTCGTTATAGAATTATTTATTTTGTTCATGGACCAAAGGAAACACACACGATTTTATATATTTTTTCTATAAACGTCATAAAACGTATAACTTTATTTTCTATGAAATTATTCTTAAGTACTAGTCTCTGATCACAAGGTTTTTTTATTTCTTTTTCTTTTATAATTTTATTATTTATTGATAAAATACTATAAATTTCCGTTCCGACACACGACATATATCTTATGCTACGACATCACTTGGCCACGTACGATTCCAAAGTTCACACACTCAGTTCCCATTAGTTGAGGAAAGTCAACCCAAACAGTTCTCCTAACTACGGGACAGACGAATATTTTAATATTTGAGGAAAGTCAACCCAAACAGTCCTCCTAACTACGGGATAGGCAACTATTTAAATATTTGAGGAAAGTCAACCCAAACAGTCCTCCTAACGACGGGATAGGCAACTATTTTAATATTTGAGGAAAGTCAACCCAAACAGTCCTCCTAACTACGGGATAGGCAACTATTTAAACATTTGAATGAAGTCAACCCAAACAGTCCTCCTAACTACGGGATAGGCAACTATTTAAATATTTGAGGAAAGTCAACCCAAACAGTCCTCCTAACTACGGGATAGGCAACTATTTAAATATTTGAGGAAAGTCAACCCAAACAGTCCTCCTAACGACGGGATAGGCAACTATTTTAATATTTGAGGAAAGTCAACCCAAACAGTCCTCCTAACTACGGGATAGTCTGAAAGACGAAATATAAGAAAAGCCAACCCAAACAGTTCCTATATTTTGTCTTTTTAAGTGGTTTTAATTAGTTAGACAACCCAATCTACTTCATTGACCGCCACAGCCAGACTCACTTGTTTTCTGTGTTTGCTCTGCTTTTATACAAAAATTCACAACCATCAAAACACACATGACACACACGCATGCCTACACTCATACATACAATTGGTATTTACACAACAGAGCCGTGACAACAACGGCTATGTAAGCCGTCACATGAACATGTAGGCCGCCTAACTATTCAAACATTAACGGACAACACAATTCAAATATATAATTCAAAATTAATATTAAATTAAATACTATTTAATATAATTGTGTGGTACAAAACGAGGGAACGACTTTGTTCCTCACAGCTTGTGGCGTCACAATTTGCGAAGAGTTCGCAGCCGTATAAAAGACCAGGAATAACATAGGTCTTAGCTAAAGCTATCTTACATTTAATGGAGTGAATGATTGTGTAGACCATAGTGTTCTAAGCTTGGCATATGTTTGACCAACTAACGAGTTAATATGGTTAGTCTGTGATAATGTGCTATTAAATACGATGCCTAAGTTTTTAGCCGCTGGGACAATTGAAATTGTCTGGTTGTTAATAAGGATTTCTTCATCAATTTCGTGTTGCGTGTACCTCTTATGTATAACGAGACATTTAGACTTATTAGGGTTTAAACAAAGACCATTTGCGATGGCCCAATGATGAAGATCATACAGATCATAATTCAGTTTATCGATGTTCTCCTTAATTGATTCTACGGGCTACTTAGGTATAGCTGTATGTCGTCTGCATACATAAGTACTTTGCTGTACGATAGTTGTTGAGTGAGATCGTTTGCATATAGTGAGAAAAGTAGAGGTCCCAAGATAGAACACTGAGGCACGCCATTTAAAATTCAAAAATTTTTAACAAAAAATTTTATACACGAAATTTGTTATAAGTTTTGAGGGGAAAAATTATCTTTTTGTAATAAGGAAGTAATATGTTACTTTTATATTGCAAGCCCTATTCTTTTACCAAGGCATGTCCATCGAGGTTACTACTTACCTCGGTAACATGTTAATCATCACTTACAGGTGAAGAGTTAACAAAAACTTTTTATTTAAATCTTTAATTTTTAAATCAAATATTATTTTGAAATTATCAAATAGGCAATAAAAATTTCATCATACACTAAAAGAATTATTTTCAATGAGTTTTTGAATTAGATCTATGAATTATCACTGGAACTCATCCAGTGAAGTCTTTCATACATTTTAATGAAAAATTTTGTATTATATATTTCAAATAAATAGTTTCGTAGAAACGATGAACCTTTTTCATAAAGTTTAAGAAATTTTTCATTTACAGTGTGAAGAAAACTGCATTAGGTTAGTGGAACAATTTCATTTAAACTCGTCCAAGAAATTCTCTCTACACACAGAGAAATAAAGTGCCAACCGAATTGAAAAGTGTATATTAATAATAACAACTTATAAATTCAGTCAGTTCAACGATATTTACATTAGATCTCTGAATATTTTGGTTGTTTCAAGTAAAATTCAGTTGAAATTACCGAACTTTGTTGTGAAAACCAATGTTAAGTTGTGCCAACCATCTGAAATTCGAAATAAAACGAATTTGAGCCGTAGTAACCGAATTTAAATTGGCAAATAGCTAAATTTTTCTCTGTGTGTATGTAGTAAATTTTATATAGAAACGAACTAATAATACCATAAAATCATTCAAGCATGTGCGTGTTTCGTTACTAATGGGCAGGCAGTAATACCAACAGCTGAGAAGTAATGCAAGAGTAAGATTTTTACCTATATTTTGCTGGACAGTTTAGCTTAGAATCAAAAATTACTCACAAACTAAATAAAAATGCAAACACGTGTTTTTTTTAAATTTTTTTAAGATTTTTTAAAATGTCTTATATCTCGATTTCGATATCAATTTTTATTAGCTAACCTAACCTTTCCAGTAGCGCGATTCAGTAACTTGTTTTATTGTTAATAGAATTGTTTAAAAAAGTAAACGCCAAAATTAACGATTTTTTTGTCATTGACATTGCTAAACGATATTCGCTATTGTTGCTGTTGTTTTTATCTTAACGGCAACAATTTTTGTGTTGTTTATTCAATCGACAAAATGCAAATTTCTGAAATACAAGAATAGAGTTGTCGACTATCGTTAAGGTGTACTTAGTGAATCACTTAAACGTTAGTGCAAACAACAAAAGTTGACGGTACATTTGCGATTGTCGAATCGTTAAAAATTACTGAATCTCTCTACAGGTAATTTTATGAAAAGTTATTACTTTGAAAGTTGAACAGAATTTTAATTTTTTCATTTGATTTAAATTTGATTACGATATAAATATTTGGATTTAAATATTATTTACCCTTTAGTAGCCTGGGGACACAAGAGACCCATAAAAATTAATTCATATTATGAATAAAAGATTGTAAAGCCCTTAAATTATTAAAATAATGTTCACTGGACAAGAATTATTATTTTATGTTACTTTATCTCCACCTTTGACCTTAAAAGACCCACTAGGAAACTTTTAGAATTCCCGAGAGAAAATTCGCGATAATTCTCGACAAAATTGCTTCGGGAATTCCGGCAACAATTTAAAAAAATTTATGCAGTAATATTTTATTTCTCAATATTTTTATTTTTGGGAATGTTGAGGTTAAGAAGAAGAATAAACGTTTTTCTCTAAAAATTATAAACACTATTAATTTTTCATCAGTGATTTTCCATTTAAATTGTATTATTATTTGTGTCTTATAATTGTCAGATTGTCTCTATATGATAAATTTTTCAACAACCTGCGGCTGTAAGAATGAAACCTGCGCTCATCTTACATTACAAACGTAACAATACCAAGTCATGACCGTTTAGCGACCACACCCAAGTATGGCCTCGAATCTAATGCAGCTAAATTGCAGTTTACTTTCCTATTAGCTTTTTCTGTTATTGTATATTCTACTCATAAGTGACAACACTAACAACACAAATATTCTATTTTTATATTTTTGTTTATTTTTCTAATCTCCTCCGTTTCTATTTCACAATGTTACCAGTTATTTTTAATTAGCTATGATTTAGTAATTTTTAAAGTCAAGAAATACTGTAAAAAAAAAGATTAATTGATTTTGACTTAACAAATTTATGGAATGATCATTAAGGTTACAACGTTTGGCATTTTTTGCAAATTGTTCCGAATTGACTTAAAACAAAGATATTTGTCATAACTACAATATTGTCCATTAGATGGTGGCCTGTCGTGATCAGGTCCCAGTCCTGGAGATATTAATTGAAGTTTTGAATCCCATAAAAGTCGACGAAAATATAATATTTTAGTGGCTGATGCAGTTATATCAAATACATTTTTTGATCAGCTTTAAAGAAAAAGTTAACCAAAGACGTAATGATAAAATGTTAGCTAATACCAATATATAAACGTCTGTTTGATAAATCCATTTCTAAAATTGTTTTATATGCAACAATCAATATTCAGAATAAAAATTTAGATGATTTCTATAATGCTCTTTTAAAAAAAGCCAACATAATTGAATAGTGAACGTGTTTTCTGGGAAACTCAACATCAAAACTTAGACTCGATATTTTGTCACTTATGCCTATTTCAAATTTCGTTGCAATCAGACTACAAAGTAACAAATGGGTGTATTATTTCCAAAAAGTTCGCCTTTTATCCCACTGTGCAATATGTGTCCACAAAAAAATAATAGAATTCGATATTTCATGAATCTCATGTCATAGCAAAACAATGCGAATATCAGGTGGCGTATGAGTGTTATTCGTTTATTGTTTGAATTAATAACACTCATACGTCAATCTATTGAATACATATTTCGAAAAACGTTTTGTATATAAGGTAGAGATGCGCACTTCTCACAAAGAAAAAAAAATATTATCAATTACACTCAAAAAAAAAAGTTAGTAAAGTCAGCAAAATATTTTGCTGCGACAGCAAAATTTTAGTCGGGAGTGTGCTTGTAAAAAAATTGCTAATGTTAGCAAAATTTTTTGCTGAAAATCAGCAAGTTGATTTTTAGCAACAAAATTAGTAGATTCAGCAAAAGTTTTGGTAACACTTTGTGGATCAGAAATTAAAAAACCATTGCTAAAAATTAATAAAATTTTTGTTGAATATTAGTAGACTGAAAAAAACTCAAAAAATTTGTAGAAAAATTATACTTTAGTTAATTTATTTGCTGAAAATCATAAAACATATTTTAGAGATTTTTTTTAAATAATTTAGAACGCGTTACAAAATATAAAAATGTTCATACTCCTAAATTGACGATATGAATTAATGTACACAATAGAAATAATTATATATAATATAAACGAAATTATCTTTGAACTACTTACATCAATTTTTTAAAGCTACGCAAATGCCAAAGATAATTATAGAAACGAAACGAAAAAATAACAAAATATGTATATGCTATAAGAAAAAGGAAACAGAAAAATCTACCTAAGATGTATGTCTTTGTCTTTCGCTTTAGTTTGTCTACCTATTGCATATTTGTTTGCAATTTGACCAGACAAGATTGTTAATATATATAAACATTTAGTTTACAAATACACATTATATCTTAATTAAATGTAAATATTTTATTTTGTCTTTTATTTAATTAATTGACAATTACTTTCACAAGCCGTTGACGATGCAAAATTTAAGTTGTTTTAATCCACAATTTTGTTTTATGTCTGAAAAACAGATACAAAAATCTTCCACGGTTGATTTTGTTTATATTGTGTCTTACCAGAATTGCACTTTTTAGTATAATTTTCCACGTCACTACTTCATCGTGACATGCCGCGACATCTAATTCATTCTGAGTATATCTTTCAGTTTGGTTGTCGTTCACACTATTGATGTGCTAATCAACACAATTTGTTTAGCAAAATAAATTAGTAAAATATTAGTAAAACTTAGTTCAAAACAGTTAAGTGCAGAATAAGTATAACAAAAATTTTAGTTTAAAACATAGTTTTAGCAAACAATTTGCTGAAAAATTGTATACCTGATTTACAAGATGTTCTACTAACTTTTTCACTAACTTATTTCTTGAGTGTACTATTAAAATCGGTTGGTAAAAAAAATATTGAGTTTCGCAAATAAAATCGGTTAATATAAAAATTTTTAAATGTTGAGGTTGAGAAGAAGAATAAACGTTTTTTCTCTAAAAATTATAAACACTATTAATTTTGAAATCACACTAGACTAGTTTCTGCATCTTTTTTATGGACATTTTTAGTTGCGCATTTGGATATGACTGTACTTACCGAAATTATTGGTTGTAGCAACAAAAATACGTTCGAGGACCCTCAGGGGTCCGTAAGAGTATTCTGGGGGGAAGAGTTCCGAAAAAATGTTTTTAAAAATAAGAAAGTAGATCATCAAAAATCTATTTTTTTATTTAAAAACTTCTTCAAAACACTAAAATATCGATGGCTCAAATATGAAACCTATTTCGGAATTTGTTAAAAAAATGCTACAAATTTTTCTCACACCTCCAAAAAGTCGTATACTGTAAGTCTGATTTGAACGTCCTGACAATTTCAATTATTTGTTAATACGAACTTGCTTACCTTTGTTTTTGACAGTCCCTCGAAAAAATGTTCGTATAATTTTCCATTTTTAATATGGAATTCCCAAAATTTTTCAAATTTTTCGTAGAATTTTATTTATTAAATCGAATTTAAAACTATCACTATATTCAAAAAAGTTTATAAAAATTTTTAATATATAAACATATATGTACTCATTCATGCAGTTATATGAAGTCATTCAAAGTCATACATGTTCATATACCACCGTATATGATTCATATAATTTGATATGAGTTCAACAAAAAATTAATGTAAATGCAGAGTACAGTGATTTGATGTGGTTTGTTTTTTAAACGTTATACAAATGTAGTCAAAACTGAAATTTGTTCTACAAATGACTACCTCTTCACTTAAAAATAAAGATATTATATTACTACCCAAAAAACTGCAAATAATTACAGCAAATGTTCCCTGAGTATACGAAATGTGTAAAAATAATGCTTCCGAACAGTCGGCCATATAAACTTTATCTAATAAAAGATGCAATTACTATGGAATTATTAAAAAATCTAACTCTTTCTCTTCAACAAAGTTAGTAATAGGTTCAAATGTAATTGTTAATACTCGGTTCAGCGTAATTGTTACGTCACTATGCATTATAAAGTTATTGCAGGCGCTGTTATAATATAAGACACATTTAGATTTTCCCATACCACTATAACAAAATTCCGATTAGCTATAAATTGAATTTCTGTGGGTTGTGCTTTTATAGAAAATTTCAATTTGCCAATTTGGATACTCCGCCAAGTAAAACATAGAATGTTTTCCAAACTATCTACAGATTAATATATTCAATGTGAAGAAAACTTATCAAAGCCCTTATTTAAGATATTTAGGTTTTTTTTAACAAATGAAACTGACAAAAAAAAAAAAATATTGAAGTATTACTATTCCCAATTTTGATTTCAGCTTAACAATTTAAAAATAGTATGAAAACTAAGTTCAAAGTCATATAAATTACAATCCAGTAAATTCGGAATAGCCATAAACTTTATTATTACAATTGCTTGGATCGCAATTTCAAATTAATAATTTAACAAAAATAATTATAAAATGTACATAAATTTAAATTTTCCTACCATTGCCGAATATATTTTTCTTTTTGTTAGTTTTGTTTGCACAGCCTCATATTAGAATCTTCCATGTTTTTGTTTGACATTTCCCTAATATTCATTTTAAATCGGTTTCTTTATATATTTTATATATACTATGTGCAGTAGTATAAAAGATCGAATCCAAATCTGTTCTTGAACCGATCTGGAATATGAAATATTTCAAATCAAATATAAACGTATATTCTGTAGCCTTTGTTTTGCGCTGCACTATATAGTATACAGTGTAGCACAAAACAAAGGCAACAGTGTATATACTTTATCTATATTATTAATACAAATATGTATAGATTTTCTTAGCAATAATTCACATTAAAAATGCATTAAATTAGCGGATGAAGAAATTTTATAATTAATAAATAAACATTGCAGGGTTTTTGTTTAACAAAAAAACAAATGATCTTGAACTTGAATAATCTTGCTCATATCATAAGTTATGATAAAAGATCGTAAAATAAACTTTTGGTTTTAATTTCTTAAAATTTAAAAGTAAGAAATATAAAAAATTATTTTTAACGTTTTTTAAATTCTGAGATGGTTTTTTTCGAGTCTTCTTTTAAAACAACGATATTCTTAAAGTTAGTGTTTTCCTGAGTATCATTTATGAAAATCGGTTGAACATTGACAAAGTTATGGTATATATATATATATATATATATATATATATATATATATATGTATGCACACCGCATAGTCTAGAGACATTTATTCGTTCCCCCGCATAGTTTAGGGACATTTGCTTACTTTGGGGACTGTCCCCAAAGTTTTCGCGCCTTTTCATACATCTAGCGTATTAGATGAGGACAATTTTTTCCATACACCGCATATTCCAGCGACAATTTTGGGCGTGTCCCTAAAGTATGCGCTGTGCATACATATATATATATACAGGATTTTGCTTTTCTAATGCAAGCTAGCGCATTAGTGCGAAGAAGGAAGAAGCCATATTCTGTATATATAGAAAACTACCATAACTTTGTCAATTTTCATTAGATTTTAACCAATGAATTTTCATTTTACTAAACTTTATGAATATTTTGTTTATCAGAAAATTCGAAAAAAAAATCAGAATAATTATAAAAATTTATTTTTACAAAGTTTATGAAAATTTTGTATCAAATGATGAAGGTCTATGAAACATTTGTCATAAATTTATATGAAACTCTTTATGATATTTAAAAAAAAAACTCTTAAATATGATGAACTATTAAAGGGCTTATTGTAAAAACCAAATAAGCCACATTTACTGTTTTTTAGTTTGTCGTTGTTTTCTAGATGTTCATTAATTAATTATTTCAAGAAATCTTGCTTCAGCAATTATTTCATGTACCTAGATTATGAACGTCTTGCAAATGTCAGTTTTTTTTTTTAATTTCTTAAAAATTAAGAAAGCGAAAACCATTCTAAAGTAAAATGTGGCATAACAAGTTTTTACAATAAGCCCTTCAATTGATGACGATAAAAATTCAAAAAAAAAAGCCAAAATAATTATAAAAATTTATTTTCACAAATCTTATGTAACTTTTGTATCAAATGAGGATGGTCTATGAACCATTTGTCATTAATTTATATGAAATTCTTTATCATATTTAATAAAATTTCTTAAATGTGATAAATAATTAATGATAAACAATTTAGCAAACAATTCCATCAATATGATGAAAATTTTTTCCCTGAGTGTAGACCAGCACATAGCAGATTCCCCCAACTAATGCAGTGCATTGTGTTGATATCAGGAAAAAAGGTTAGAGGGATGAGGAAATAGAGAGTAGTGTCCATGGATAGTTCACTAGAATTTCTCTAAACTGTTAGCGTCAGGAAAGACGTCTGTACGGAGTTAATGGCGCAGGCGCATGGTTAGACTAATGAACGAATTCTCTCTGTAATGCGTTGTGCGATCCACTGGCCTATCGACCACAAACGGTTGCGAATCAACTTGACAAGCGTGTGTTACGAACCAAATCACGGGCCCTAGTCATATCTAAATTAGGGATATCTTCAATTTTCTCAACACGACACTTCACATGGTAGTACCAATAGAACAGTGTCACACAACCCATATTCCAACGATGCTCAAGCGAATCAGTAGAGCTGGATACTGCCATTAATGAGAGCCAACGCCCTTGTTTAATCTGCAACACAGACTTTGGAGCCCCTACCCATATATGGGAGTTGTATTCCATCATCGGTCGGATATAGGGGGTATGCATAGTAAACATACCAGAAGGAGTGAAGTAATTATTGTACCTGTTAAGAAAGTGGAGACACTTGAATGTTTTTTCCAGCCCTTGAATAATGTGATTTTTCCAACGGACATCACATTGTATTCTCATGCCCAAAATATCAAGAGATTCAGATTCCTCAATATTGATACCACCCATGTACACAGACGACATTGCTGACCACATGTCCCTATTAGGTCTTACGAGAATTTAAATCGCAATGGTCTTTAAGATAAAACAACTTGATTTTTAACCCAAAAAATTGAAAAATTTACTAGATTAATATGATTAATAAATATGAATTAAAAAAATAAAAGTCATGTTTAATACAAGAAAAATTACGCTCTAGTGTATTTTTGAACTTTTATTTGTTTTCAACGGGACAACCTTATATATGCATATATGTAGTAACTATAACTAAAGTAACGTTATGTTGGCATTACGTTAGATATTTTTTTATTTATTTCAATTTACCGCTATGTTAAGTATGTATAGTGGTATTACAAGTGATGGCATAATCTTAAAAATTGAAATAGGAGTTGCACGAGAACGGATTATAATATTATGCACAAAAGAGTTGCAACTAGAAGTTAAAAATTCAATGATGAAGAAATTTTTCTAGTTTTGGAATTCATTAAATGACATTTAGCTTATTTTCGCAGCCACTGATTAGAATTATATACAAATGGATTAATGGAACATTCAAATAGGTCCTAATAAATAAGTTCCAATAAAATAAGTCTAAATGTCCAATAAAAAATTGTCATTGAACTTTAGTTCACCTAAATAAACAACAAATTAAAAAAAAAAAAAATTGTAATGCGAAAAAGGAAATTTTTTGTATAATGTACCACAGGTGTCAAAAATATAACGTATTTATATTTTTTCAGTGTATTTACTTAAAAATACCAAATTTACTAAGCTTAAATCAGTAACAAAAAATCACAATTTTATCTCTAAAATAAAGTATATCATAGAACTAAAAGAAATACAAAGTTCTGTATCCGGAAATATGAGGTCTTTAAAATAAAAAAAAAACTGAAAATGTAAAAAGTTGTATTAACTTAATTTCATTTTCTTGAAAATTGTTATAGAGCAATTCCATATGAAAACGAACAAAATTGGCAAATTTTTGGACGACCCCTCTCCGATTTTAAAATAAATAGTATCAATCGATTGCCCAGCAAAAAATAATGTAATTACATAATTTTTTTTTTTTATAGTGACTGGTTTAGTGGTGGTGTGAACCACTGTCATGTGACAAAATTGAAGAATTCTTCATAAGGGACCTCATTGAAAGTTGTTTCTGAGAAAAATTAGGAAAATTTTATTTTTGAATTAAAGCCTGATTCAATACCTTTCCAACGAGCTATCACTCGTTGCGATCGCTTTAGTAGTTTTTTTTTAAAACAACTTTCAATGAAGAATTCTTCAATTTTGTCACATGACAGTGGTGCACACCACCACTAAACCAGTCACTATAAAAAAAAAAAAAAATATGTAGGTACATTATTTTTTGCTGGGCAATCGATTGAGACTATTTATTTTAAAATCGGAGAGGGGTCGTCCAAAAGGTGATCGCTTTCATATGGAATTGCTCTATAGGCACGCAGCTCATCAAGGTCGAATTTAAAAGGTGATTTGGTATACGACATGACATTTTGTTTGGAAAGGAAAAAAAAAATTTGTTCTCTCTTTATACTATATTTTACTACTTCATGTGAAAAAACGCGAAATGCGCCTAAAATTTATATGACAGCATAACGAAAGAGGACGCCTAATGAGTTCATCTTGTAGTATAACATGTAAATAGCTTTTATATTTGCGAAAATTATTTTAATTATCACATTCACTTTAGTGAATACATACAAAATATTTTTAAATTTTATTTTAAAAATGTTCACATATTTGCATGAATTTTAAAATCAAATTTGAAAGTATTTTATGGACATTGTATTACGAAGGTGGATCAATAAGTCCGTAACTTTTCGAACTTCCCTCGTAGTTTTATGAAATGCAACACTGCCACCATCAAGTAGCACCTGTTAATAGACTACTGTCGAATTTTGAGCAAGTTCCGTCATTTACTTTGCGTTTAACAGCTGTTCAAAACATACCACCTCGTAGATTTTTTAAAAAATGGAGAAAGGCGAATTTCGAGTGCCCATTAAACATTATTTTTTACGAAAAAAAAACCGTCAATCAAACCAAGGAAAAGCTTGATAAATACTATGGGGACTCTGCACCAAGCACAAATGACGCTGAACGTTCTTGACGGCCAATTGAAATCAATACTCCCGAAAATGTGGAAAAAGCTAAATATTGTGTTTTTTTCCGATCGAAGAGCAAAAGTGCGTGAGATTGTTGATGCCATAGGCATTTGATATGGCAGTGTGGTTTCGATTTTAACTGATCAGTTAGGTTTAGGAAAGCTGTCTGCAAGAAGGGTGCAGCGTTTGCTCTCAACTGACCATAACCGTAAACGTGTGATAACTTCAAAGGATTGTTTGGAGTTGTTTAATCGCAATTCGTATGAGTTTTTGCGTCGTTTTGTAACTGTGAATAAGACGTGGATCCATTACAACACTCCGGAGACCAAGCAGCAGTCTAAATAATGGGTTTCTCCTTGTGAACCGGCTCCGAAGAAGGCCGAGGTAAGATTGTCGGCCAATAAGGTGATGGCAACAGTTTTTTGGGAAGCACGCGGGATAATCCACATCGATTATCTTCAAAAGGGAAAAACAATAAACTGCGAATATTTTGCCAACTTATTATACCAATTTAACGACTATTTAAAAAAAAAACGACCCCACATGGCCAAGAAAAATATAATTTTCATCAAGATAATGCACGGGTGAACACGTGTGCAGTCTCAATGTCAAAATTCTATGAATTTGGCTACGAATTGACATCTTATCCACCATATTCTCCGCATTTAGCCCCCAGTGACTATTTCCTATTTACCAAACCTAAAGAAATAGCTAGGTGGAAAGAGATTTAGCTCCAACGATGAAATTATTGTTCAAAACAAATGCCTATTTTATTTACCTCGAAGACTCCTATTTTTTGGAAGGAATAAAAAAATTGGAAAAACGTTGGACTAAGTGTATTGAGCTAAAAGAAGATTATGTTGAAAAATATTTTTTTTTTTTGCAAAAAAACTGTGTTTCATTCAAAAAGTCACGGACTTATTGATCAGCCCTCATATAATGCATGTGTTTGCTAAAATAACTTTCGCAAATATTAACTTTTTTGGCTGAATTTTGGTTCATATAATTGCTTAATCTACCCAGTGTCTAAAGAGTACTGACATGTCATTACTTTTCTCAGTACCATAATGACACCAGCTTACTCTCTGCATTATTTTAACACAAATAGTAAACTCTAACTAATAACTAAATAATGTTTCCATTATTTCAATACAAAAAAAAAACTGCGTTGCCCATAAATAAAGGGTGTCCCAAGAGAGCGCAATTTTTAAATTTTAAATAAAACACAGATATTTAAAAAAAAATCGTGAAACTTTATTATATCGTAAAGTAGACAGAATGAGGTTATGTATGGAACAATATATCGTGCAGATGGCCGCCGCGGCTTTGCTGGCATGCACGCGATCTTTTAATGAAATTTTCAATGACCGTTTTGCATGAATGCTGCGGTATTTCATTAATGCAGCGTCCAATTTCCTTGAGTCGTCGTCGGCTTATTCGCGTAAACCATCGACTTCAAAAAACCCCAAAGAAAAAAATCTAATGATGTTAAATCGCACGATCTAGGCGGCCAATTCTGATCTACAAAACGCGAAATAACACGACCGGGAAATGACTGATGCAGCAATTGAATTGTTCCTCTGGCTGTATGACATGTGGCGCCGTCTTGTTGGAACCACATGACTGTTTGCGCTTGACCTGCCTCATTTTCATAAAAAAAAGGTCCAATGATTCCTCCAGCCCAAAAACCACACCACACAGTGACACGTTGAGGATGCATTTGCTTCTCATGAATCACTCGAGGATTTTCTTCACCCCAAATGCGACAATTCTGCCTATTGACGAAGCCATCAAGATGAAAATGGGCCTCGTCACTGAAGATGATTTTATCGGCAAAATCAGCCGCAAAACTTTCACCATTTTGGTAAAACAATTTCACAATGAGAATGCGTTGTTCATTCGTGTAGCGCCCCATTTTTACTAACCTCGTACCTTCTACTAGCAAACAATAACAATTGTTCAAATGTCAAACAATGACACTTCGAATATTGCCAGATTTAAAAATTGCGTTCTTCTTGGGACACCCTTTACTTATTTTATAATTATTTTAAATAATGACAATTGTAATTACCAAACATATTCTAATATAACCACTTCTATGCACTCAAAATAACTTATAGTATAAATTAACTGAAAAAGTAATTTAATATAAATGATAATTCACTTAAAAGCCGGCCTACTTACTTTCATTTATATTAAATGTTTCATGTTATTTATTTTTAAATATCGTTAAAATAACTAACAAATCCGTAAGAACAAAAAAATATTAAGTTAAGCTTAACTACAGATTCATAAAAATAAAAGTTATATTCAGTTATTTGAAATTATTTCAGTTTTTGCTTTTCTTTTCTAGAAAATATATAACACACGCACTACATGTGTTAAATGTTTCCAATTTCTTGTAATTTGAATTGAAATAATTCTGTGTATAAACAACTCATTTTAATAAAAAAACAAACACGAATTTGTCAAAAAATAACAATAAACAACAATATTCCGTTTTTGCTGTTAAATTTTTATAAATTTTAAATAAATGAAAATAATAAATAAACAAATGTATAAAAAAGTTGAACAAATATTTACTTGAAAAATAAATGCATGTTCCTTTAGTTTTAACTCAACTGAAAATTTTTTATTAACCCTTGTGTGACATCCTTGGTACAGCTGTACCAATTTTAACTTTGAAAACAAAATTTTAATATTATTTGTGCATCAAAAGAGCTGAAACTTTATGAATGCCTCAAATATACATTTAAGAATGTAATGATCACATTTTTTTTTGTCTGCTCATGTCTCGTTAATCGGTGGGAGTGGCAAACGTACATCTATGCCTTCATTGCCATCCTTGGTACAATTGTACCACAAACATATTTGTATGGAAAATTTATGAATAGTGCATGTTTGTACATGTTTTCTGCATTTCTGATGCTTATTTGTTTGTTTGTTTGTTTGTCCGCTGCAGAATTAGAATTATCGCAATGTTTTTATTTAATCTAAATTCGGCTGTGGTTTCGATCAGACGTGTTTTAGAAAAACAAAAATTTGCTTTTGCTGTGATAGCGTGTATGTTCGTGTTTTCTGCATTTTAGTACAGGTTAGTACTTATTTATTTGTTCGTCCGCTGTAGACTTTGAATTGCGAAAAAGTGTTTTTTTCTTATTGTGCATAGATGGATTCACAACAAAGTGAAATGCCTGCAGAGGCTGGAGATGTGATCGATATGATCACTTCAAGAAATTTTTTAGGAATGAATGAACGAGAACAGCAAGAACGAGAACCAGGAAAGCACGGGATAAGAGTATTTTGGGTCTGCGATAACTAAATTTCCATTGCAAGGAGAACTTTATACCGGCAAACCATCAGGAGCTCAGCAACAAACAAATGTTGGAGAGAATGTTGTGAAATGTTTAGTTCAGATGTATTACAACACGGGTCGAACAGTTGTGGGAGATAATTTTTTTACATCACTGTGTAAAAATTTTATTTCCAACAGCTTAGCATATGTGGGAACTTTACGAAAAAATAAGACTTGCGTTCCAGAAGAATTTCGATCAAACAGACGCCGTGAAGTACACTCACCATTATTTGGTTTCCACAATTCTGACAACAACAATACATCTATGGTCAGTTATGTTCCGCACAAAAAATAAATGTGTGTTACTGCTTTCCATTATTACACAAAAGTGGCCTAGACTCGATGGATCAAATGGGACGTACACAGACAAGCGCAGAACTCGACGCTGTCCCTACGCGTTTTTCTTTAACATTTTAGACGTAGCTGCCCTAGCTACGCACATTATACATTCGACTTTTCATCCATCTAATAAAATGGAGGCACGGCGTGAAAGCTTACATTCGCTTTACAAAGAGCTCGTGCAAAAATAATTAGATCGTCGTGTAAACAATAAACACATTATGGCTCAAACAATCACTAAAAATGCAATTACCGACATGTTGGGTGGATCACTAGTTATGAAAACAACTGTTGCCCTCAACATCGTCATCATCAGGTCCAACTGCAGTAAAAGGCAGTTGTAAGCTGTGTGTGATTCACGATAAAAGATATCGTAAAACACTGCAGACGTGCTCGAAATGTGTTGATCCTGTATGTGCTCAGCATCGCATCGTCCAACATACATGCAAAAAATGCGAATAAGTTTCTTCTTTCAATAGTTTATACATTTATTTTTCAACCTTTTATTCAGTGCTTTTGAATTTGAACCTTTAATTTTGCTTTTTATAATAAAAAAAAAATAATAATAATAATAAAAGATTTGTGATGCAAAGCATATATAAACTTAAAATTTCTTTTGTTTCAACTGACATCCACCAAGGATGTCAGTGGAAGGGTTGTAAGGAAGGATGTCACACAAGGGTTAAACTATAAACAGTAAACAGTGTGGTAATGATTGTTTACACTGGGTATTTTCATATTATACTAAAATATGAACTCATTTGTCTTGTTTTTCGTGATGCTGTTATTCGGTACATTTCGCGATTTTCCACGAGCTGCACTTTCGTTTTTTTCTTTTTTACACGAAATAATCGTTCAGACTTGTATTTTTGCTTATGCACAAAAATGCTTTGATCGATGGCAAAGTGGGATGATAAATTGTGCAAAATACATATATCAAATACATATATCAATGAGTTAAAGATGTTGTGTTTTTATTTCATACCAGAATATACATTTATATTGGAACACGCAGAAAAAAAAAATGGGAAATATTATCGAAGTGCTTAGAAATTATACAACTGCGTAAGGTTTAAGTTAGTTTTACAAATCTCTAGTAAAATATTTCCATTTTTTTGTAAAATACATACAAGCCTAGTAAAAAATTTCTAAAAAATTCATAGCACTTCGATAATATTTCGCCAGTTTTTTTCGGCGTAACTTTTCAAATTTATATTTTTTAAATAGCTTGTTAAGTTGATATTGTAATAAATTATGAGGCGGTTTTTTGTTAGTCTGTTAAGAACTGATTCTTTATTTGAATTTTACCCTGCTTATAAAGCTAACAGGAGAATAACGCTTAGCCTAAAATTTAGTTACTTTCTAAAGTCACTCAAATAACTTAAAAATAATTATATTACATTGTTTCTATATTTCTTTCTATGGTATTGCCCAACATTGGTATTAAGTTCTATAGAGTTATTGAACATTTCTACTAGGGTCACATGATTTTCAGTAACCAAAATATCAAATCATCGATTTGATATTTGAGTGCATTTTAAATTCCACCAATTGGATATCGACTGCATTTTAAATATTGAGTGCATATCGAGTGTACTTTAAATTCCACCAATCGTATGTTAAATGCATTCTTTATATTTTGTGTAGATCAAGTGTCCCCAGCTCATTTGTTTATTTCGTTCTATTTTGGTTTCTAAGTGAAACCCAAAATCTTTGACCCAATTATGGAGTAGAACGATGAACTGTTTAAATATTTGTTAAATTCACTGCCCTTGAATAATACCAATGTGTATTCTACATACAATGGTTTTACTTTCATATTTTTATGTTTTACTGTATTGGTTTGAATGCAATCGAACACAATGAATGCATGACTAATTGTCATTTGTTTATTTGTTTCATGCATTCACTACAATATCTAGAACGTATTTTTTGGTAACGATTTTTAATGTGTATATAATTTGGGGATTCTTGAGAAATTTTTTTAGCGTATAAAATTTAAAATGACTTTAAATTTTGTTGCCTACTTTACGAATTTGTTTTATGTTATGAAACTATACATTAAAGTTCATTTGGTTTTGTTTAAATTTCTTTTTTTTTTATAAATTCCAAAGCCAATTTTAAGTGCTTACTTCGATTAAGAATATAAAAAAGTGTTTTTGCCGATTTTCATTACTCATTACGGCGATTGCCGACAAAAAGTTATCACAATATGATCCTAATAATAATAAATATGTTTATGGCTGATCATATTGTGATCACTGGGAACGATTTTATCGTCATCTATCATCATAATGTGGTTATGGTAATCATATTACAATTATTTAGTTTTTTAATCATAACATAATGCTCTTAAACTATAATAATATGCTGATCTTTTTTTTGGCGTGTGTTTGGCGAAAACCGACAAAATAAATTGGGCAATCCTGGTAACAGGTATGTAATTATAGCATAACAATATCAGCTTGTAACAGAAACAAAAAATACTTATCAATATATACGTAAACAGAAGAACTACTGGTATAATTGTTTAATTAATGAGTACAAACATTAAAATATGTTTTTTAAAAATTTAACTTTATATGTCCTTTGAGAGGAGATATGCAATTAAAATTCTTTTGCACATTTTTGAGGATTTATTTAATTTTTGTTTTATTTGGTTATTTCGTGGGGCGCACTGTGGTCAATATTTGAGATAGCGGCCAAAACTCCTTTTGGTTTTTGTTCTCCGATTTTAAAGTTATTAGACTCATATGAAAGTAGACAGCAGTAAACCTCGGGAGCCAAAAAATTAGAACTCTATTTCAACTATTTCACTGAGAACAGGGTGGTCCAAAATGGGCTTTTTCAGAATTTAGTAAATTTATGATATTTTTAGTTAATTTTTAAAGTTTAAATGATCATAACTTTTTCGTTTTTCAAGATTTTTGGACGAAATAAATTTTTTGTTGTAACTTAACTTATTTCCTATTACTGGTAAAAAAATTGAAGCTCTACTGTTTTCAGAACAATTTAAATATTTTTTTTAAAAAAGGTCAAATTTCTCGGAAATTTCCTACTTCATAGAGCACAACTCCTGTGAGTCAAGCTGAGTCAAAACACAAATTTACTATTTTGTAGTCCAAACTCTCCCCTACATTCCTATATATACATGTCCATGCATCGGGACTGCACTTTTTGAGCTACAGCAATTTTTCTGACCCAAGGTAAGATATTCGGTACAAATGCACGTCATATTTTTTGAGAAGTTATTTGTATGTGAAAGTGGCTATTATGCATATATTTTGATCAAATTTTGTACAAGAGTTCTTATTGACCCAAAAAATAATTCTGTTGAAATTAGGAGAAGTTGGCCCATATTTGGACCTAGTCCACATATAAGGGTGTATCAAAATTTTGACAAAAATGACAATAGAACTCTCAAATTATGTGGTATCTGGCAAAATACCGTGAGATAGGTTCTTATTGAAGTTGGCCCATATTTGGACCTAGTCCACATAGAAGGGTGTATCAAAATTTTGACAAAAATGACAATAGAACTCTCAAATTATATGGTATCTGGAAAAATACCGTGAGATAGACCTTATAATTGACCAGCCAAAGCAAGTAGAAGGAAATTTAATGATGGAAACACAGCAAGGAGATTTTTTTCCGATCCAGAAACTGCAGCTTCTATAACTGGAGTAGATTATGATTTAATACGACGATTCCAAATCATATTAGAAGTTATAGCATGTAGCAAAAAGATAGATGCAAAAAAATTTGGTCAGTATGCTAATGAGACAACAACCCTTTATAACCAAAAATATTCTTGAAGACATATGCCAACCACAGTTCACAAAATTTTGTTCCATGGGGAACAAATAATTCAGCACAATATGCTTCTAATTGGAGATCTCTCAGAAGAAGAGCAAGAAAAAAGGAACAAAGACTACAGATTCTTTCGCGAGCACAATACAAGAAAAATTTCCAGATATTGTACTAATGAAGATCTTATTAATATTTTGTTGTGCACATCAGACCCATATATGTCCAGTATTCGACAAAAATGGAAATCAACCTTATTAGAGTTAGATGAAGAAGCTAAACAACTACTGCAAAATGAAAATCAAAGCTATTTGGAAGAAATTTTTACTAATATTGTTTAATTAATACTAGTTTAAAGATTATAATTTGTTTCTAATTTTAGTATAAATTTTTATTAATACATTTAAATAAAATATATGTGCACTTTAAATCAATAGTAAAAGTTTACTTAAAATTTTATCGATGTTGTGTTCCGTATATAATATATCCAAATGGTATTGATATTGTTGGGAATTTCAGTGTTATTTTTCAGTTTAATCCTCACAAGAATTAGCTTTCTTCCAAAAAAACCAACCTTTGGCCCCTGTGAATATTGAGACTAAATAAATGTCAGGGGCCAAATGTTGGCATTTTCTGACCAAAATTAAGTTTAGGAATAATAAATAAGTATTGGTTGTAAAATACGATTGAAGAAAATAAGAAATTATAAAAAAAATACCTATTTAAAATGTCAAAATATTCAACTTTTACATGGAAACTCAACAAAAAATTAAAATACATTTTTACCTCCACATTACTTACGTTCCTATCAGTCGATTTTTACGTTTGAACACGCAAATTGAAGCTTAAAGTCCCTCCTATTCAACAAAACAAATTGCGTAAAAAAATACAAATCCGGTCAAAAGTTATAGAGTTTTGACCGCTATCTCACGAAATTGACCACTGTGGGGCGTTATTTTATGGAGCCTATTTCTCTGTGTGTAGGTACAAAAAAAATCTTTTTCTACGTTTTATAATTCGGCTGAAATTTAAAGTGAGTTACGTTTAAGCATTATTTTATTTGTGTTGGAACTTCTTTTAACTCCACAACCTTTTAATTAGCTTGATTTTGTGGCAATATATCTATATAAATCCACATTTTTTTTTAATCAAATATACGGTTTTACTTACAAATTGTTGACCACAGTTTCGTATGAGTTATATTTAATACTGTTTAACCGCACGATGCATACCCAACTTTTTCGACGAGAACACACACCCAGGATACGTTTGTACCAACTAGCTTATTTTGGCTTTTTCTAGTGTTATAATGGTCCAATTTCAGTATTTAAATAATAATAATATTTTACAAATGTTTTAGTTTTTGTTTCATGCAAATATTCTACCTGGTTCAAGAGATATAGGCAAAAAAGATCACTGGCATGGGATAGCCAAATGTTGTGAGTGTTTACTTAGGTGTCGACTTTGGAAGCTCGTAGCTACACTGATCCGAATTGGATCAAATAATCTTTAAAATATCTATTTCCTAGATCCGAAATCTCTATGCCCTAAGTTAAGTCGTTCCTGAGTTACAGCACTGCAAAGTTGCAAGTGGATACATTTGTACCCGGGTGTATGTTCTAGGGTTAAAGTTAAATATCACAAAGATAAGATGTAAGCCAAACTACGGAATGCAAAATCGAACTGTTTTTCATTCCGCGTGACAATTTTTATATGTTTACCTAAAAGTATTCTCATTTATATTTTTATATGAACTAATTTTTATATTACAATAAATTAAATACATTCATCATTTTCTATATCGACACCCAACTTAAGCAAAACGATTTTCAACCCAGAGAAACACTTTTCTTTTTTCCATTACATTAAGACAACATGTATTAAAATAGAACTTAATATACGCTGAAGTAAAATATCTTTTAGGGTTCTTAAAAAATAAATACAAACATAAAACTACCAACTAAATGAAATCATTGAAAACTTAGCTAGTACATAAAGGAATTCATGAAAAACTTCAACAAAAATATTTGTTTTTTCCTGTTAATGTAGAATTTTATTTTTTGTGATAGATTTTTAATGCCAACAAATTCTAAGAAGATTTTTATACAAATTTTAAAAAATTGCACGATTATATAAAACAAACAAATACCACTTGAAAATCAAATACAAATGCGAATGTTAAAAACGTGGCAGCGGTGGAAACAAACAATCGAAAATGCAACGGTTTAGTTATATTCATTTGCTTTCTTATCTAATAGTTTTTATATAAAAAAGTAGTTGTTTAATAGTTCTCATAGTGTATTCGCGCTATTTTAAGGCAGTGTCCGCTATTGTAAGTTATTCGCTAAGGTGAGCCATTCGCTTTCCACCTATTATTGTAAGAAAATTGTCAAAATTATTCACTGTCTTTGTGTTTAATTTCCACTATCTCTTTTTTGTTTTAAGAAATTTCTACGTGAATGTATACCGTTTTGCTGGTGTTATTTTGTCGTTGCAAAAAACTTTACTTTTATATGTGTATGTCGAGCAAAATAATAAGGTGTTATTACCAAGCAACATACAAAAAATAGTAAAACATGTAACTACCTATATGTATGTATTAAAAATATAATTAGTACAAGGTGGCGCAAAAATAACCTTCCGATGTTTTTTGGCTGTAATTTAAAAAAAAAATGAAAAACTTTGATTCTTCTTGTGGATTATTTTTATTTTGTATTTTAATTTTTTTTACATCAAGTCGAGAATATGATGTCATGTAAATGGCCGCCGCCACAGTTGATTGTCATTTGAGCCCTTTTTATGGCATTTTCCATCAGTTTGGCCAAAACTTCCGGCGATAGGTCCTCACATTCTTGACGGATATTGTCTTTAAGAGCTGCAAGAGTCTGAGGCTTGTTGACATAAACCCGCGACTTCAAAAAGCCCCACAAGAAGAAGTCTGGAGCGGTCAAATCAGGCGATCTTGCTGGCCAGTGCAAATCGCCAAAACGGGAGATTAGGCGCCCGGGAAATGCTTCCTTCAGCATATCGGTTGTGGCACGTGCAGTGTGTGCCGTTGCACCGTGCTGTTGGAACCACATGTTTTCCAATCCCAATTCATCAAGTTGCGGCAAAAAGAACTCGTTGATCATTGCTGTGTAGCGCTCACCATTCACAGTAACCGTTTGGCCCGCGACGTCTTCGAAGAAAAAAGGTCCGATGACTCCTCCAGCGAAAACACCACACCATACAGTGACTTTGAGCGGGTGTAATTGCTCTTCGTGGGTTACACGCGGATTTTCAGTGCCCCAGAAGCATAAATTTTGCTTATTTACGTACCCGCTAAGATGGAAATGGGCCTCATCACTCATGATTATTTTTGATGAAAAATGTCAAATAAATAGGTTAAATAAATAGTCAACAATATTCCGCGTTCTGGAGCAGTGTAGCGTAACATTGTTTATTAACGTGTATTTCGCATGTGTTTACTACACAAATATCAAAACAGAACTGACATTTGGGGCCAATCGCAAAATTTATAGCATTTTCTGATAGGAGGATTTACAAATAAAAAAAAATTATCAAAAAAAAAAAAAAAGCCATTCGTACCTTGTACTCCACGTTGCCAGTCAATAGTTCAACCAAATAAGCTATCTTTCCGTGTTATACTTGATAGATAAAAACATAAATGGCTTGGTTGCACTTAAGAACAATTACTTTCGAGCTTACAAAAAAATTTAAATTTGTCATTATATATATCCTTACCAGATTTAAAAAATTCACGAGTCTAAAAATTGAACTTCAAAAAAAGTACTTTATATTTAAAATAACAATACAAGATGTATGGAAAAAAGATACTAATTACAATTTGCTACAATGAAAGCGTCCTTAAAAGCGACATAGTGTAGGTTGTAGGTCTGACTCAGTAGATCGCTTATCAATTTGCAGATAATTGAATACAATTATTGTTAAAAACCTATTTTTTAAGACTCCATAGACTAAAAAAATTCTAAAGTTATTTACTTTTTAACCAATTTTTACTCTTTTAACGGACCTAGAAATGTGGTCCGAGTTTTACGTTATAACTTCAACTGTCAATTATTTTCATATCAGAGTTGCCGTCTTTGTGAAAAAATTTAAAAAATTTTACAGCTTTTTTGCAGGCATTCATATAACTTAGTATTGGCAACCCTAAAAAGGAAATAAAAACGTAAACAAAGCACAAAAAAAGTAATAAAATAAATTTATTTAAAAATTATTGAAAATTAAATTATTATAAAATTAAAAATTAATTATTTAAATTTAAATTTAAACGAAAACATTTTGTTCGAAATGTATTTTATTGCGTATTTGCATGACTTTATTAATTTTTAACAACAAAAATAAAATTATTAAAATAAAAAATAAAAAAAATGGGGTGTTATTACCCAGCCAGAAATTGCCAATGGTATAAAAAATCAAGCACTGGTAGAGCACTGTATAAGAAATTGTCCAACAAATAAATTGCTGGCAAAGCATGATTTACAACGCTCTCCCAACGTCAGTAAAAGGCGTTTTGGCAGTGATTGACTAACAACATTTACAACACTAAAAATAATGCTCTTAGAATGCTCTGCCAACGTTCGTAAAAAGCGATTTGCCAGTACTTGATTTAAAAAATTTTCAACCGTAAAAATATATATATGGTGTTGGTCCTGGCAAAGCACGCATTGCCAGTGCTTTGCCAACGTTTTAAAAAGAAACGGCCAAGCGCTGCCCGGTGTTATTATTTTGAGGTTGGCAAAGCATTTATTTTATCATTAAAAAAAAACTTTATTGGTTCTTCTACCAATGCTTTGCCTACGTTTTAAAACTATGGTTTGGTTACTGGCTAAGCGCTCATTGCCAGTGTTTTTCCAGCGTTTTAAAAAAGGAATCACCAAGCCCTGCCCGGTGTTATCATTTTGGGGTTGGCAAATCACTTAAATCTTCAGAAATCCAAAACTCTGCCAACGCTCATAGCACCGTTGGAAGCACTGGTTCAATGCTTTGCCGTTTGTATTTTTCTGGCTGGGTAGTTTTTTTATTCTGCCGGACAAGATATGTTTGCTAAATTAGGATTTTGTGTTTTAATGCATTTGTTTTTCATTTAACACCTCAAAAAAGAGGGGATATATTTGACAATTGTAATTAAAATGAAGCTCAGGTGTTTTATACAATTTTGTAAGGCAAAGTACAAAATACGAGGGCGGATCAATAAGTCCATGACTTTTCTAACTTCCCTAGTAGTTAAATGAAATGCAACACTGCTCCCAACAAGTAGCACCTGTTAGAATACTACTGTCAAATTTTGAGCAAGTTCCGTCATTTACTTTGCGTTTATTTTTTTTTTAAATGGAAAAAAGTGAATTTCGAGTGCTCATTAAACATTCCTTTTTGCGAAATAAAAAAAAGGTCAATCAAACCTAGAAAAAGCTTGATAAATACTATGGGGACCCTGCACCATCGATTTCAATGGTAAAAAAGTGGTTTACTGACTTTCGTTGTGGTAGCACAGGTAAAAATGATGCTGAACGTTCTGGACATTTCATATGGCAGTGTGGATTAGATTTTAAATGATTAGTTGGGGTTTAAGAAACCTGTCTGGAAGATGGGTGCCGCGTTTGCTCTCAATTGACCATAAACGTAATCGTGTGACAACTTTAAAGGATTGTTTGGAGTTGTTTAACCGCAATTCGAATGAGTTTTTGCGGCGTTTGGTAACCGAGGATGACCCATAGATCCATTACAACACTCCAGAGACCAAGCAGCAGTCTAAACAATGGATTTCTCCGGGTGAACCGGCTCCGATGAAGGCCAAGGTAAGTTTGTCGTCCAAAAAGCTGATGTCAACAGTTTTTCGGGATGCACGCAGTATAATCCACATTGATTACCTTTAAAAGGGAAAAACAATAAACGGCGAATATTATGTCAACTTATTGGACCGATTTAACGAGGATTTAAAAAAAGACTCCATATGGCCAACAAAAAAATTCTTTTTCATCAAGATAATGCATGGGTGCACATTAGGGTAATAACTTTTTGCATTTTTTGCAAATATCAAATCTCCCCAGACAAAATCGTGTAGGGCATGGACAAATATTAAGAAATGCGTTTTTAGTTTTTCGCTATCGTTAAAAAAGGTTACGCACCAAACGCGTTAAAGTTTTGAATCAAACAAAGTTAAAAAAAAAACTTTTTTTGATGCCTTAACGCCTGACCATTACATCTATATAATTAAGGCATGCTGATTTCAATAGTAAAGTTCGTTTTCGAGTCAATGAAATAGTTTCCTTCCAAATTTACTTTTAATTTGTGCTAGTTTTTTGCAGTTTTTTATATAAAAAAAAAAATTAGTTTTCACATATATTATTTAATTTGTTTTTTTTTTAAATAAAAATTCATAGCAATTCTTGTCATTTTCATATATTGGTTGTAATTTAAAACAAAAGATTAAATCGGTTTGGTAAAAATGAATTATAAGAAAAGCAAAATAAGTGTTAAAAACTGTAGAGTTATACCTGTCGTTAATATACCATTACATGAATTAAACAAAATGCCAAAGGAAGATGATATTATAGGAAGATTTAATGCGTTGGTCAATTTTGAAAAGTGTAAAGCAAAAAGGTATGTTATTATTTCTGATGAGCTATTAAATCTATGCCAGAAGCTTAAACTAAAGGCAGTTCGTCGTGAACGCGTGAAACATAAAGTTGAGATCTTAATTAAATATTATAAGAAGATGATAAAACGACCTAAAGGAATTACGTTTGACAAACAATTTCATATTACAACAAATGATTTAAAAATTGAATCAAAGGAAATTGAAGAAATATCCTCTGATTCAGAGTCTTCGTCAGTTTTTCATAGTGACCAACATGCTGATGATGAAACTGACTATAGTTACACGCCAACAGGAAGACATAGGCCAACCAAGATGTCAATAAAACCAGCTGTAAACTTAGTTACTGATGTAAAAGTTAGTACACATACAGCATGGAAAATCTGTCAAAATTTGCCTAAGTGTGGAATAGCTATACCTACGCCATTACAGGCTGGAATTTATAATGCTGCAATAAAATCATCTGAGCAAAAAGAACCTAAAGTTTATATCGTACAATACCTACTTTTAATCATTTATTGTTATTATTTGTTTACATACTTACATATGTAAAAACCATATTTTAAAAAAATTGTTATTAAAAAAAATTAAAAAAAAATATATTAAAGGCATTTTAGAAATCGCTGCGTAAGGTTTTTTTTACCAGATTAAACTGAAATAGTTTTTTTTATCATTAATACAATATTTGCCATTACAAAACCCCTGGGGAGAATGTTGTCCAAAAAAGTTATCAACCCTAGTGCACATGTGTGCAGTCTCAATGGCAAAATTCCATGAATTGGGCTACGAATTGGTACCTCATCCGCCATATTCGCCGCCAGTGACTATTTCCTATTTCCAAACCTGAAGAAATGGTTCGGTGGAAAGAGATTTAGCTCCAACGATGAAATTATTGGTCACACAAATGCCTATTTTATGGACCTCGAAAAATCCTACTTTTTGCAAGGGATACAAAAATTGAAGAAACGTTGGACTAAGTGTATTGAGCTAAAAGGAGATTATGTTGAAAAATATTTTTTTTTTTTGCAAAAAAAAAAAAACTTTGTTTCATTCAAAAAGTCACGGGCTTATTGATCAGCCCTCGTATGAAAAATTAAGATGAAGTGGGTCATTGTGATTTCAAAAATCACCGTATTAGTTTTCCTTGTCAATTTTAAAATGATATAAAATGTGTCCATATTTTTGGCAACTCTAATAAAATATTGAGATTAGCAACCGAATTTCTGTTGTATGTACAATTTTACTTTTAGACACATATATATAAATTTGACACTAAAAACTATTCGAGGTTGAAATTTGAGAAAAACATATTTAAATTGTGTTGAGCCTAAAGTTAAAATATTTGTCAGATAAACGGTAAGTAGCCGGTTCGATCCCTTTTGCATTAATATTAAACTTCAGTGTAATTTACTTTGCTTTTCATAACACCTCTAATATAATTTAAAGTGTTTACTCAAAATATAATCAAAACATTATAATTTTCTAACCAATTAAAATCTCTTTATCTTTGAGCATTCATTACATTTTATGCCAAATATTAATTGCACTTTTTTTTTGAAATATGCAAATTTTATGTGAGTCAAGCCAAAAGTCATTATTATTTTACGTATATGATACATTCTGACCTAAGACACTACATATAAAAGTGGGTATGGAAGCACCAAGAAAAAATAAGACTTTAACCGGAATTTCTTTTATAACTTCAAAACATAAAAATAACAACAACGTCATTATCATTAATATCATTACAATCAACACAATCAACGTTATAAGCATCATTATAAATATAATTATTTGTAAGCTTAAAGGACGTGTAGATATGCTAAAGTGTTAACAAAAAATATGCATAAAATATGTGATGATTTTATGTTTTATAAGAAAAAGAAAAAACAAACAAAAAGTAAAAAAAATGAGAATAATAAAAATAATTTTGGGACAAAATACCAGGAAGTAGGTTGAACAGCAGAGAGAAAGAGAGAGAAAAGTGAGAATTTAAATTGTTTGGGACAATGCTTGGAAAAGAGAATTGAGAATAAATGTGCTACTAATAATGTGTAACAGTTAACTGTGAGAGCTTTATTTAAACTGTGCTATTGGAAACTATCGCTGGAAGTATAAAGAGCATAATAAGAGTAACTACTTTCTT
This sequence comes from Delia radicum, assembly GCA_021234595.1. Classification (NCBI taxonomy): domain Eukaryota; kingdom Metazoa; phylum Arthropoda; class Insecta; order Diptera; family Anthomyiidae; genus Delia; species Delia radicum. The sequence continues at coordinate 88,766,769 of CM037851.1, read as the reverse complement.
AAGAGAAGCCATTATTTAACTAAAGAGAAATTTAACTTTTAAATATTAAGTAAATAATGAGTTTGCAAACAATTTTAAACTACTTTAAAACGCATGTCAGAATACACCCAAATTTTTCAAAAAACATTTTGTTGCTCTTCTTATACAAAATACTCGCAGGAAAAAGTATGTTACAAATACAAACTATTATTTCGCTGTAGTGCTCTTTTATTACTTTTGATGACATCAAACATTTTTAATTTTCCTGTACCATTACAAAGCAAAAAACAAGTGTAGATTGTCTCTTACGTTTTATCGTTAAAAGCGCAAGGTTTATATCCTGTTTATCTACGTCATTTCCTTAAGATATATAAGCAACCATTAAAACCTGTTAAATTAAAGCTTAAAATTAAACTTGTAAAATATGGTTAAAAAAATATGTTTGTCGAAATGAATATAAAATTTTAGGATAAAAGTTAAAAACTTCCTTTCTTTTCTTTCATATTTTTTTATTTTTGTAAGTTTTGTTTAGTTATTGTTTTTGTCACAAAATATAAATTTAATGAGTTTAATTTTGATTACTGGGTGCATTTTGTTATTACTTGTTTTTTTTTTTGCCATCTCTGAGAGAGTTTTTTTTTCTTAGTTTAACTTTTTGGATGCTACTCAACTTATAAATTAAGTTGCCAATTAACGGGGAAATAAATGAAAATAATTTAGAAATAATTTCAAAAAAACCACAACTTAATAATATTTTTTTTAATGCAGGGGAAGGTGGGGTGAATGGGGACGTGAGAAAATTTTTGACTTTGTATTTTTTCTCAAACTAACACATTTTCAGAATTTCTAACTAGTGTGCCTTGTTGCTAAATATTTATTTATTTATTTAATGATGAGCAATGGCAACGCAGGCCTTCAGCTCGATATTTCTTAAAATAACTGATAAGTTACTATGTTTAGGATATATTTATATATATATGTATAAATGTATGTTAGATTTGTCATAGAGTTTGTATATTTTGAGGAATCTTAAAATTGTTTGGATATTGTGTTGGGTGGGATTGGAAAGATGTAATTTTGGGTCTTTATTTTGGAAAACTTGTAAGCGTATTGTATTAAATTTGGGGCAATTTGATAAAAAATGAAGTGGATCTATCCCATAAGAGGAGCAACTACAATAAGGGGGGATGATTAATTTTAAAATATGTCCATGTGTGATTTTGGTATGTCCTAGTCGTAGTCTAGTGAATACTACAGTGTATTTTCTATTTATATTGAAATAATAAGCGTCATTCACAGTTGTCCGGTTGTTGTTTATGGTCTTGTACCAACTCGATGTCGAATCAAACGTAGGATTTCTGTCGATGGTGTAGTAGTGATTATATATGAACTTGTATAGGTCGTTAAGATCGAAATTGGGGTTAGAAAAAACAAGAGATGTGGCTGCGCTTTTAGCAACGAGATCTGAGTATTCGTTTCCAATAATATTACAGTGACCTGGTAACCATAAGAGTAATATATTTGGATATCTATCTGTTAATATGTTTCGGATAAGGGAGACATAAAAGTTGTTGTTATTAATGTTCATTATGGATTTAATCGTCGATAGTGAGTCGGTGCATATGACAAATTTACCTTTCCTTAGTTTGAGATAAAGCAGAGCTTCATAAATTGCAATTAGTTCTGCAGAATATACAGAACTGAAGTGCGGTAACAAAGAAATCTTGATTATATCTCTTTCAGTTGTAATGCTGAAGGAGGTTGAAAGCCTTGTTTTAGAGCCATCTGTATAAAGAAAATTGTAGCTATTAAGTCTGTGCTTTATCTAATTAAAAAGTATTTGGTAATGTGTCGGTCTAGTATTGGATTTTAAGTAACGTGTTAGAGAAGTGTCGAACATGTCTTTTTTAAAAGTCCATGAAGGGTTGGATTTTTGTCTAAAATTGATATTTTTAAGTGGTATATTTATTTCTTGGTATTTTTGAATTGCCTGGTAAAGAACTGATGGAAATCTGGCGATTTTTTTGACTTTTTTAGTTTATTTTTAATTTGTTTGAGAGGTGTGTCGTTGTCATAGATTATTGTTCTGAAAAGTTTAGTTGTTAAAATATCCCTTTGTGTTGTAACGGGTAGAGTATTTGATTCAAACAGCAAATTTTTTATAGGAGTAGTTCGGAAAGAACTGAGAGCGTTTCGAATTGCAGAGTAGATGATTGTTTCGATTTTTTTAATATCAGATCTAGGTGCGTGGCCATAGATAGGTAATAAGTAGTTTTGACCCTATTAAAAAGAACAAATATTTTTGTTATAAATAAATATAAAGTATGTAAACTTTAAAGTAGGATTTCATGTAGGGAACGAGCCCCTACACATAGAGCTAGCGAAAAAGGTTTTCATGTATCAAAGAACAGTGTGTTACATCAAAGAAATTTTGGAAATAATAATTTAAGTTTTGATATCAAGACCCGCCGGGATCAACAATATGATCACCCGAAATACGGAATATTTGCTATTCTTCTTTGTTTACGGTTGATTATATGTAAATATAATTATAAAACACTAACAAAATATTATTACACAATTTTTCTCTTAAGTCAATTAAGCATTCTCTTAAATTTCACATAATACGAAATCGGTTATCACACTCTTACAACCTGTTTTAATATTAAAAAAAAAAAATAGCAAAAATCTTTTGTAATTATATTTATACAACGCAGTGTATTACCGGGGATTTGCTTAGACCCTACGTCAAATTTCGATACGCTTTGCTTCACATGTTAAAGTATTGAAATTTATCGTAGTGTACAATATGAGTACAAAAATTTTATATTAACTATCTACGATACTTCCGGAAAATTCCGTTTGTTTTTGAACAACTCTGACTCCAAACTTGAAATTTGTATATATTTACAATACTTTAAGTTAATTGTAAAATAGTTTTCATACAAATTAATTATGGGCTTTTTGAAATATTCGCAAATTAAGGACATTTTTAAAATTTTGTTATCATTTTCGCGAAAAAAAAATATTTCTGATCAACACCGTTTGAAGAAGGGGATTTTGGCTTTAAAATTACACCATATTTTTTCATTTTCTGTTGACGCGTTCAAAATTTACTATAACTCAAACATTGTATATTTCTTAAACATTTCTTTTTTATTTTTTTAAAGAGAAACAACACTCAGGAAATTCGTCCTATTATTTAGTGTGTTGGTTTCTTCGGAAAGCGGATAGAGGAGAGATTAAAGGTGAGGAACGATTGCACTTGATAGTAAGTCTTAGAACAGTTGTTGGTCTCCACCTGATGGAGAGTTAGCGAACTTATTGAAAATTTTTGGTTCATAGCCCTGATTCATTATTTTACTTCGATGCGGTTAAGTGATATGGTAACACCGAAGGCGGGCGCTGCGATATATATGAGGGATAGAAAACTCATATATATTATTTTTGGTGTTGTCACCGGGAATCGAACACGGGACCATCTGTGTAACAGTCCTAGCGCGTAGGACCACATTACACCACAACGCCAACTTTGAGCAGCAACGCGAACTATAACGCGAACTATAACGAATTTAAAAAAAGGAAAACATTACGTTAACACCATATTAACTAGGAGAATTTTTAAATTTTTTAACCCCATTTTTTTTTTTTTTTTTTTTGTAAAATCAGAAGTGGTTAAATTTAAAATGAAATGTGCTCATTATTTGGAAAATGTTCCTATTTAAAAACAAGTTAGTTTTATGATATTTTATATAATATAGGAAAACTTAAGTTACATACACAGAAAAAATTATCAACCTGAAATATCTAATTAAAGATTTGATTTGAATTTAATTTGTTTCTTCACAAATATTTAATTGAATCAATTAATATTTTAATTGACTTTTAAGTATATAAATACATATTTTATTTTAGGCGCAATTATCATATTATTTTTTCATACACTGTATGCAAAAATAGAAAATTTTCGGTATAAAATACCAAATACATTTGAAGTTAACAAACAAAACAAGCACACATACAAGCAGACTCAGCATTGCAAAAAACAAACATACCAACGTATAGATCAGACACTTTTATTGTATCATATTTTTTTTTTTGTAGAAGTTAATTATTACTTTTTTTTCCTTCTTAATTTTAATAAAAGGTTTAATTGATAGTATCATTGTCGTGATAGGTGCAAAATCAATTAAAATATTATTTGATTCAATAAATTTTTTAATTGAAACCCGTGTTTAGTTGTTTCTATGTATGTTTAATAAAACATGAAATACATTCGGAGATTTTGTTAGACTCTGTGTAATTTGAAAAATGTTTAAAAATATGGCAACATCGAAAGTTGTAAACTCACATTGCGGAGAACAAGTTTGTTGTTATTTTATGTTTATGTATGTGTGTGCGTGAAATTTTCCACTTCCATGTTATTCTTTCTATTTTTTTTTTTTATTATTTTTTTGTTGGTACTTGCTATTTAGCCGACTTTTCCGGCCTGTGTGTCCTAGTCTTAAATCTATGTTCGGCATAATACAGGAGCTCACCATTACATCAGTCGTATTACTAATGTCGTTGTCGTGCGTTCATGTTGTGTTAACGGAAAATAACGTAACGCATACGTAACAAAATATAAAGGAAACAAAAAAAAAAGAATGATACAAAATTAAGAAAAAAAAATAAAATAAAAACAACAACAAATACGAATGATGAAAAATTTAAATTAAAATCAAATTTAAAATATTTCAAGAAATTGTTTAAATAATTAAAAGATTTAAATAGAAAATTTCTTTTAAAAATATAAAAATACTAGAATTTGTGTAGATGTCATCCTTAAAAATATGTTTAACGAAAACGTGCTTTGATTTGAAATCGAAAACGGAAAAGAAACCAGTTCAATACCTTTTGTAATCCAAAATTCACATTTTATATATTAAATTATCATAATAAATAGCTATTGAGTTATATATTTAAGATAATTTTTTAAGTGTTGAAAAATTTTAATAAATTAATCGCATAATCAAAATCATTAATATATATTAAAGATATTAAAAAAAAAAATTGTTTTTTTTTTTTTAAATATTAAAGGTATAAATAAATGTTAGTACTACTAATAAATAAATTGTGCTTGTGTATTTGTGTTTCTATAATTAAGTCGTTTATTATAAAATAAGGCGTAATTATCTTTCAGTCACATCCACATGAATTATTAAGGATATTAATTAAGGATACTTTTTACTTACTCTCCCATCTATTTGTATTTAAATGGTAAGTTTCATAATTCTACAAATATTTAGTAAATAACGAAAAAAAAAAGATAAAAGGCTTTATAGCCTTAAGCTAAACCACATTGTGGTTAAGGGTATCATAAGTTGTAATAATGAGTACGAAGCAAATACATTTAGTGGGTGAAAAATTAATGAAATAGAATTAAAATTAATATTTAAGTGGAGTTAATGATGTTTCTTCTTCTTAAATTTCATATTTTAACATACCCTTGGAAATGCTATTGTACGAGGGCGGATCAATAAGTCCGTGACTTTTTGAACCAAACACAGTTTTTTTTGCAAAAAAAAAAAAAAAATATTTTTCAACATAATCTCCTTTTAGTTCAACACACTTAGTCCAACCTTTCTCCAATTTTTGTATCCCTTCCAAATAAATAGGATTTTTCGAGGTCCATAAAAAGGGCATTTGTTTGATCAATAATTTCATCGTTGGAGCTAAATCACACTTTTATAGGTTTGGAAATAGGAAATAGTCACCGGGGGCTAAGCCCAGAGAATATGGCGGATGAGGTACCAATTCATAGCCCAATTCATGGAATTTTGCCATTGAGACTGCATACGTGTGCAGCCATGCATTATCTTGATGAAAAAGAACTTTTTTCTTGGCCATATTGGGTCGGTTTTTTTTTTTAAATCCTCGTTAAATCCGTCAAATAAGTTGGCATAATATTCGCAGTTTATTGTTTTTCCCTTTTGAAGGTAATCGATGTGGATTATCCCGTGTGCATCCCAAAAAAACTGTTGCCATCACCTTATTGGCCGACAAACTTACGTTGGCCTTCTTCGGAGGCGGTTCACCCGGAGAAACCCATTGTTTAGACTGCTGCTTTGTCTACGGAGTGTTGTAATGGATCCATGTTTCAATTGCTGTTAAACACCTCCAAACAATCCTTTGAAGTTGTCACACGATTATGTTTATGGTCAATTGCGAGCAAATGCGGCACCCATCTTGCAGACAGCTTTTTTAAACCCAACTGATCATTTAAAATTCAAAACCACACTGCCATATGAAATGCCTATGGCATCAACAATCTCACGCACTTTTACTCTTCGATCGGCCAACACCAAATAGTGGATTTTGTACAAATTTTCATGTGTACTGATCTCAATTGGCCCTCCAGACCGTTCAGCGTAATTTGTAATTGTGTGACCACAACGAAAGTCAGTAAACCACTCTTTTACAATTGAAATCGATGGTGCAGAATCCCCATAGTATTTATCAAGCTTTTCCTTGGTTTGATTGACGTTTTTTTTTTTCGCAAAAAATAATGTTGAATGAGCACTCGAAATTCACTTTTTTCCATTTTTAAAAAAATCCACGAGGTTGTATGTTTTGAACAGCTGTTAAAAGCAAAGTAAATTAATTAACGTGCTCAAAATTTGACAATAGTCATTACTTGATGGGAGCAGTGTTGCGTTTCATATAACTATAAGGAAAGTTCGAAAAGTCACGGACTTATTGAACCGCCCTCGTATATATATGTATATATATTGTTAGAGCAATTTATTTTAAATTTGGAAATATTAATAATTTTAGGGACTTACTTTTTTTGGGTTATTGATATTTTAGATTTAAATTTAGACCCTTTTATGGTTTAATATTACTCTATAATATATCGTTTACTTAGCCTTCATAAGGCGATTAACATACAAATGAAAAAATATTTAATGATTGTATGTAATTGAATCTTAAAATTTTTTAATTACAAATATTTGTTAGTGTAATTGGATAAACCCATTTGCAAAGTACTATTTCGATCGTTCCATGATATATCAGTTATTATCTGACCGGAGGTCATTAAAATCCATTTAAGTCTTGTATATGTTTTATTTACTACCATTTTTAGTAACATAAAATTTTGTGAAAAAAAAAATTACAAAATTAGTAAAGACTATTTCAAAAATTTAAAAAGCGTCTGCAAGCAGCAATTATCTACTTTCCTATTTGACTCATATCGATTTTTGAACCGTTGTTATTTTTGAAAAATTTATAATTTTTGGAACAGACAACAACTTCAACTTTTAAATAACAGATTGTTAACTATTCTGAATGATTTAATCAAAAATAGCTTACTACATTTTTTCATATAAATATATGTATTTCTTTTTACCATTTTAAAGTTTTTGTTTTTGTTTGTTTCTATATATTTAAAAGAATATTATAAAATCATTGAACTTTGAAGAGCATTATCTTCGGACCATTTCTATACACCTATCCCTAGACTTGCACTATATTTTTTGTACACGATTTATTTTTTACAAGATTTTTTTTATTTCTAGTGTAAATTCAGGGATATGGAAATTACCTCGATTTACACTAGAGTTGGTCATTTTAGTTCATTTTGTTCGCGAACTAGTTAATTTTCAAACAATCTTTTCTAATTTCCGTTCATTATATTCAGAATGGTCAAACACAAAATAGACCAATATAATCTTATGAACAATTAAACAGATTTAGCGAATGGGCAAGTGAACTAGAAGACCGAACTAGTTCAATAGTGAAAATGAACAAATTGAGCAGCGACCAACAAAAATTTACAAGATCTTTTTCTTATGTTTCTTTTTACACGTAGAAAAATAGAACATAGAGCCAAAAACCTACAAAAATGTTTATAAATATGCTACACTGAGAATAATAAATGATTAATTATAGTTTCTGAATTAAAATTAGTACAAACGTTTATAAAATAATAAATTTATAGACACAGCATAAGTCAACATTGGATTAAAGTAAAAATTGTTAAGTAAAGCTTAACTATAAGAGTTAATAATCATTAATTATATCGTCTTCTAGCATGCAAGTAGTGCCTTGTGTTATTTTGAATCTGAATTTTATCAGTATCAGACATGTTTCCATACAAAAATGTAATAACTTTGGCCCCATCTTTTAAGCTTTTAAAGTAAGATTGCGCCGCTAAATAAAATACGTACAACTTTTTTTTTTTTTTTTTTTTTCTTTATCACATATCCAAATTAAATTACGGTCGGAGAGAAGTCATCGGGAGACTACCCTTTTATTCCAAATCCAAAAACGTCAGCCTATAGGCTGAAAACAGTTATATACAATTTCTTAAAGGGGCCCCAGAATGGAACATGTACCCCTAATTTGTTTCCAAATATACAACTACAGTTAAAATGTTGCGTAAACCATTTAAAAAGGCGAAAACTTGGAAAAAAAAAATCTAAAAATTAAGAAAACCTCTGATATCGTGAACTTAATAACAAAATTATTAACAGTTATAATTATTATTATTAATAACAAATAATTAGCAAAATTAAATCTTTAAAATTTTTGTGAAATTTATTATATATTTTGAGTAAATCAATTAGTTTTAATAAAATTAAGAATAAAATTCTTACCATTTACAAAAATTCGACTTGAAAACCCTTCAAAACTTGTTTGGTATTCACTTTTTAAGCTTACGAAAAATTATTCTTAATATTGCGTTTTTTCAAATGACACAATGAAACCAAGGAAAACAGGGAAAATCATAAAAGGCAACAGCCACAAAAGGGAACAGCCACAATAGAAAAAATGCCTTTGTTTTATAAATACATTGGCATCTAATGTACAAAATATTTCTGACCAAAGTTTACAGCTTAACCAAAGTCATGAGTATCAAATTTATATGGAAATATCTGTGGTTTAAAGTTAAACTCTGCACTCATAATAATACATGCTAAAAAAAATGAAAAAAAAAAATGCCATAACAACGAAATATTTTGTTATATGATCAAACTTTTGTTTGTTTCACGAATTGTTTTGTTATTATGACAATTTTTTCGTATTTTAGTGTGGGTATAAATAGAAATGTCACGTACCCTTAACGTCATTTCCTTGAAAATGCTTTAAGATAAAACTATAATTTAACAAGCATATTAAGGATATTTTCGATTTATGCGATTTTTCATACAAAAATGTATATTTGATTTACACAATACTTTCAGCAATATACCTTTCATGTAAATTGAGGGATAGATGTATTTTAAACAGCTCCAGATTCAAAAATAACGAAAATTTTTCCAAAAATGCAAATACTATTTTTAATACAACTTGCATTTTTATAAAAGCAACCATTATGTTTCTGTTTTAAATCGATAACTAGACAAACCAGAGCTTTCAGTGGTGCGATTCAGTAATTTATTTGAACGATAACCGAATTGTTTAAGAAAGTAAACAATAAAATTAACGATTTTTTTATTAACATTTTTAAACGTTATTCGCTTTTGATAAAGTCAGCTGTTTTTGTTATCTAAAAGACAATAATTTTTGTGTTGTTTATTAAATCAAGAAAAAGTTAGATTTTTATATAGAAAAATAGAGTTGTTGACTATCGTTAAGGTGTACATAGTGAATCACTTAATCGTTAGTGCAAACAACAAAAGTTGTCAATATATTTTGCGATTGTGGGATCGTTAAAAATTACTGAATCTCACTGGAGATGTTTTTTAAAAATGCATTCAGAACTTGCATTCGCCTTATGAATACATTTTGTCAAAAGAGGTGATTTTTTGTAATAACAAATCTTAACAGATTTCAAAAGGTTTTTAAATTTTTGAAGTAGTCCATCCACTTTGGGAAATATGGCTCCTCAAGATTCAATACTTTTAGAGTTTTTTTTTTATTTCTTCGATTATACAGATTTGCTGATTTAAAGATTGTTTTATGAGTAATACCTTGGTCGGTATAATATCATATTGTCGAATGACAAATTGAAATAGATCACTACTTTTTTTACAACATACAGAGACTAACTTTAAAAAAAAATATCCAGAACCAAGTTCTTAAAGGTTAACCATTGGTAAGTTTTTTTTTAAGTTTTTCTCTATATGTTGTAAAAATTAACCATCAATTTCTTTTTGGAATTCGTTAATATGGCTTTCAACCCTCAAATTTTTTGAACACCGTGACATCAATGTGTGAATATTGGGCTTTCCCTGATAAAAGCTAGGTTTTAATATAAGGTCGCCATAAGCGCATATGTTTAAACATTTTTATTTTTTCTCGAAATTTAATTTATTATGGATCGCTCCGATTTTAGCCCATTACGGCTGTATATTGTAGTGGCATAAAAGCTATGACTAATATGATTACAATCATAGTAGAAAATAGTAACCATTTTTTATTGAGTGCTGGCAAGTATTTATTTGAAAATACATACATATATCTCACACCTAGTTCAAAAGTGACTCAACTCAAAATTTTTCGTTTTTCAGAAATCGAAAAAAAATATTTGCAACTTTATACCAATTGAAACATAAAGAAAGACATAACTGTTTTTTAAGCAACATTTAACAATTACAAAATACACTGATATTTTTTTTTTATAGATAAGCAAGTGTATTGTGCATAGTTTAAGCATATAAACCCGAAAAATTAAAATTTTGAGTTGAGTCACTTTTGAACTAGGTGTGAGATATTTTCCTTTATGAATACACCCTTTTAAAAAAAAATATTTATGAATATAAAACTGTTCAAAACTTTAAGTTATGATTTTTATGTTGATTAAAAATTTAAAGTTTATTAGCTGCTAAAAATTATTTCATGGATTTTATATCTCAGACTGTTTTATTTTTTCTTTTAAAAATTTAAAGGTTTAATAATTATTTGCCAATACTTTTTTTGCCATAAACACAAAGGATTTAGCCATTTATTTCCGTCTCCATCGAAGCTTTCCAAATTTCAAAAGTTTTCAAAAAAAAAAAATGGCATTAAAAAGAAAAATACACTTAAGTTTTCACGCGACATATTTTTATAACAAAATTCTGTTTTTGGCACGCAATGAAAAAAGTCTTTCAACCGCTGAATCTATTAAAAATATAAATTGATAATGTGTTAAAAGATAATTATTGAGGCAGCGAAAGCTTTGTATCAATTTCAACAAAATGTACATCACGTGAAAGTTTTTAGTTATTTTAGTACTAAAATCGGAAAGACAGCTTGAAATGTTAATGATTTTTAGGTCTATGGAGCAAACAGAATTTTCATAGCCTCAAAAAGCATACACTCTAAAAAATGATTGTAAATTTACTACTATAAAACGGGTAAAGTTTCATGTATTTTTACGCTAATTCGGTAAATTTATACATCAAAATGCGTAAAACTATTTTGCGCACACTTTTATATACAATAATACCGACTTACAGTATTTTTACCAATTATGTGTTTACAATTAAACACATTATGCCTAAAAGTAGTATTATTTTGTTAAATAAAATTTTCACGCACAAAGTTTGTAAATATACTAACTTATAATAGTAATAAGTATTTTGACATTTTTAAATTGAAAAAAAATTAAACAAATTGAAAAAAGCAAAAAAAATCTAAAAAATTTATTTTGCATTTAATTAAATGTGCTAAAGTCCCAAAACTTATTTAACAAATTGTGAAAAGCAATCTGATGTAGGCGTGTCCCTATCCGGATTTCATTCCTGCCAAGGAAATCTTCAGGGGACTTTGTTATTAGAATTTCTAGAGATATTTGTTATGTTAAATCACAAACTCAATGAGAATTTCTTGTCCTCGTCTAGGAGCGAGATTCAAAATTTAAAATATCAAAGAAAAACCAAAACAACAACAAAAAATTGTCACAATTGGCTTTGTCATCCTCCAAATACTACTCTGTTTTTTTGACAGACCTAGCAATGTAGTGACGTTTATTCAAGTAAATCAACAATAGAAAATCATATGTTTTCTATTAGTGTCAGTTACATTTAAATTTGCACAAGCACCTGCAAATTTTGTTATTTAAATTTATTTTCATCGGGATAAACATTAATTGCATTTATTGAGAATTTGAATGAAAAAAAAAATGTATAACTGTAGTATTTGTGATAGTGTTTAGTTTATAGTTTATTTCTAAGTGTTTGCAGCCTAATTGTGGAAAAATATTTTCAAAATATAATATATGTACAGAGCTTTAAAGAAAAAAATTCTTCATTCGATTTATTCAGTCGGTTTTAACTCAATCGATTTAAAAATATCGCCAATATTGAAAAAAATTGCCAAAATTGAAAAAATCGCCAAAAATCGCTAAAATTAAGAAAATCTTTAAGATAAAAAAAGATCACCAAAAATAAAAAAAAAAGAAAACGTTAAAATTATTAAAAAAAAAAATCGCTGAAATTAAAAAAAAATCTCCAAATATGAAAAAAACGCTAAAATTTAAAGATAATCGCCAAAAATGAAAAAAATCGCTAAAATTTAAAAATTTAAACTTAAAATAGCTGTAAATGTATCTTTATTAGTTTTCGAGACACAGGCGATGTTACAAATAAATTCTCTTTTTGCTTTGCGATGTTTTGTTTTTGAGAAAAACGCGATCTAGGAACCTAGCCAATCAGGCCGGTATTGGGGTTGAGTTTTAAACACCTGTGGAAACATTTTTCCAGTTGCTTTTTAATTTTTTGAGTTATGGACGTTTTTTATTTAGTTAATTTTAAAAGGTACATATCACGAAAACTAATGGAGCTGGGGGAAAAATTGCTGCACCATTGTTCAAAACTTAACACCATTACCCCTACAACGATCCTAAATTTCGATTTGATTGGCTGGATTCTTAAATCGCGTTTTCTCGAAAAGTAAGCATCGCAGATAAAAAAGAGTATTTATTTGAAGCATCGCCTATGTTTCAAAAACTAACAGAGATAAATTAAAGACACGGACAACTTTTTCCAATTTGATCAATTTTTTGTCAATTATGGTGATTTTTTTTTAAATTTTCGCGATTTTTTACTTATGCCGTTTTTGAATTTTGAAGTATTTTCATTTTGGCAATGTTTTTACTTTTCGAAATTTTTGGCGATTTTTTTTTTAATTTTGGCGATTTTTTAATTTTGGCAAATTTTAGTAATTTATTTTTAATTTTGGCGATTTTTTTTAAATTTTGTCGATTTTTTCAATTTAAGTAATTTTTACATTTTTGGCGTTTTTTTTAAATTTTGGAGATTGTTTTAAATTTTTGGGATTTTCAGTTTCGCCGATTTCGGCAAATTGTAAATCTATTAAGTTAAAAATAGATTGAACTCCCAATTATTAAATTCGCAATGATTGAAGAAAAAAAATCATTCGATTTAAAAAAATCCGATTTAATTTTTTTTAAAATAGAATTCAATCTTTGAAGCTCTGTATATGTAGAACAACTTATACAACACATTAATAAAACTCTTTCTAAAAATTAATTTTTTGTTTTATTTGAAAAATTTTTTGTTCTGTTATTCTTTTTTACCGGAAGGTAAAGATACGCATTTTTAGGGGGTTTTTTGCGCTTATAAATATGTAATTTTACCCATTTTATACGTATAATTGCGCGTAAATCATGTTTTTTTACACAAAAATTTGGTAAAATTACTCATTTATTTATAAATTTTATCAAAATTTTACGCACTTCCATTGTAAATTTACCAACTTTGTGTTCACAAACTTACTCTCAATGTGCGTATTTTTTTCATTTACACACATAGAGTAAATTTACCCAACTTATAGTAGGAGTACAGTTTCCTACTATAAGTTGGGTAAATTTCAACAGAAATTAATAAGAGTGTACTTACATAACATTTTTATTTTTGCAATTTTTTAAAGTTCAACTTTTGATTTCATCATCACATTCGATAGATTTCAACCCACAGTGCGAAGTCGCGATAAGGCACTCGATGGTATAAAGTGCGAAGAGCCAAATTAGTAGCAAATGAAAATTGTTTTAAAGACATGTCTTAAAAATTTAATTTTACTATTGCTCAAGTGATTGCGGTTTGAATTCATAAAATTTAAAATAAATTTCAAAATTTTTAATTTTAATGTCATTATAGGGTGCAAAATATTTTTTTAGTCTGCTGTAACCTTTGAGTATTGATTATTAAATATTATTGGATAAAATCCATTTCAGAAACAACATGCCCCCTTTATAAATCAGAAAAACAAAATGTTTGGCCTTAAGCATTTATAACACAAGGCAACAATTTTGAAAAAATTTTAGGGGCTTTGAAAACCACTATACAATTTTGATGTATTGTGGTCCCAGTAGTACAAATATGGTTCAATTTTGAAATTCTATGGAGAGGTTTTTTTTTAAAAAATTTTTAATTAAAATTATAAATTTTTTTAGACGTTTCTCCACATAATTAATGATAACTAAAAAAAAATTAGTCCGTTATTATTCAAATAAATTTAGAAAAACTGAAATTTACATAGCCTTTAATCCGTTAATATATTGCGTTTCAATCGGCTCAGTAGTTTTGGAGTTATAATAAAAAATTGAGGGAAAAAATATTTTTTTTACGTGAAAATAGCAAATTTTTTTGTTTTAAAAAATTCATAAAAAATCGAAAACGTCAAAAATCGTTCAGATTTATTGCTTTATCGCAAAGCCACATGTAATAGGAACAAAATGAGATATCGATCATAAAAATCGATTGATTTTTTTCGAATTTATTCACAATTAAGTGAATTCGCTCATTTTCACCAAATTTTAGTTTTTTGTCTGATATACATAAAATGGAGTAGTTAATGTTCTTCTTTCGATTGATTGAATTTTGAAAACATTTTCCCCATGCTATGTACAAATTTTCACATCAAAAATGCATTACATAGTAACATTCGTGTATTTTTTGGCAAAACCCTACCTAGAATATACTGATTCTATTCTTCGGAAAGACATTTGTGTTGGATGAGCTTAAATGTAAATAAATAAATAAATTAAATAGTAGAAAATTTATATTTTATTATTCACATTTATTATAATAAATAAAACAAGAAAATAAATAAATAAATAAATATGTATTATAAACTACAAACTCTGAAATTTTCTTTTAGTCGATTTTCTACTATTGTTGAATAACGAAGTGTTACTCTGAATACTCCAGCAAAAATCAGCCATCATGTGTGCATCCCAGCGACCCTGGTATCGTTCCTCCATTGTCCGGATATCTTGGTGGAATCGTTCGCCCTGTTCTTCACTCAAGTCTCCTAGATTTTCAGGAAAACGATCTAAGTGACTGTGCAGGTAGTGTACTTTGATGCTCATGTTGCATCCAAGATTCTGGAAGTGAGTTAACATCTCTTCAACGTGCGCAACGTAATCATCACCCTTGTTATTGCCTAAGAAATTTTGAATAACCCATACAAACGAATCCCATGCATTCTTCTCAATTTCTGACATTGAACTGCCAAATTCAGTATCGTTCACCAATTTGCGAATTTGTGGGCCATCAAATATGCCTGCTTTCAGCTTTTCCATACTTAGATTGGGAAACTTCCTTGAAATATACTGGAAACATTCACTATCTTTGTTAAGTGCTTTAACATATTGTTTCATCAGACCAAGTTTACTGTGAAGAGGGGGTAATATGATGCGATCTCGGGGCACTAGAGCCACATTTATAACATTTGGCGTACAAGGATATTTTGTAAAGCCGCTTTGTTGGCCTAAGAGGAAATTTACCATCTTAAGATCAACACAAATTACCCACTTATGTTCATCATACTTTATCTTCTTCATGACCAATGCAATTACAGAGTATTCTTCTTTTACTTTGGTTGAATGTGCGATCGGCAAGGAGTGAAATTTATTTCCATTATGCAAAAGGACACACTTCAAGCTGCGTTTTGATGAGTCGATAAATAAACGCCATTCGTTTGAATCAAATCTCTGTAAGCCCATGGCAGTCATCAAACCAGAAATATCTGTGCAGTACACAAAGTCATCATCTTCAGCAAAATAATGAAGTAAGTCATTTTCTCGAGTACGGTAATACGAAACTTTAGTTTCTTTAGTTATGAGACCTGTTTCTTTCATCCGGGACGCAAGTAATTCAGAAGATCTTTTCGACAATCCAAGGTCTCTAATTACATCATTAAGCTGATCTTGATTCCATGGTCTCGGCGAGAAATGTTTGTGTGGGATGAACTCGTCATTTTCAGCTGTAGATGGTAGTGCTGGATCTGACATATCTGATTGGTAAGACATACTTGAGGTTGAGTGTCCTGGTGAAGATGAAAGCACATGACTACAGCTTGCACCCCGATCTTGAGCATATTCTATTTCTTGTGAATGTAGAACTGCAAGTGTAAACCCATCAGCAGACCTCGTGGGGTAAGACCATCGCATATGTTTTCCAAAACCGCTTTTTGTACTTAAACAAAAATAACACTCGGATGCGTGGTTCGCTGTTTCTCTCCATAGCATAGGCTTCAAAATTTCCAAGTGTCGTCTGTAAAATGAAAAAAAAAAAATTGAAATCAGGAATATGAAGAATTCAAATTTTAATTAAGAAATATTGTAATTATAAAATATTCCAAATCTATTAATTTATACTTACTTTACGTTAGAAGACTTCATAGATAAATTCAATCGACATGGAATGCATATAGTACTCGGTGTCCAATGCTGGTTCAAATTGTGCGGATAGATATTATAGCAATCTTGATATGACTTTTGCAATGAAGTTAAGAAGCACTTCCGTTTTTTCCCGGTGATATATTGGCCGCACACATAACAAAATAAATCTGGATCGTTTTTACATAAAAATGTTCTGGCTTTCTGGCTCATTTTTATTAATATTTGAAAATTGTTTTTAACTTCTAAGCTGTATGACTCTAATTTTTGTGTAGGTATTAAATGATGTTTGCGTTATCGCAAACACTTCTTGAATGAAATAAAAAGGGTCAAGGAGATCTTATAAATACTGATACTATAATTTGGGATAACCCTTTGTGTGGATACAGTTTGTGTGTGCTGCAAATTTTTTATTATTCCCAAGAATCCTAAAAAACATTAAGGACTTTTATGAAAAAAAAAAAATTATCCGTTACAGGTAGCTAACGGAAAATAAGAGCACTTCAGCGTACACGCACATTTATGAGCGTTTTATTACTATCCTACCGCAATCGTAAAAATTAAAGAATCTTTTGTTTATTACTTATTTTTTTTTAGTTATTAGAATCATAAAAATGTCATAGAGGTTTTTCCCAAAGGGGTTTTGCCAAAATGCGTGTCGTAAAATGCACCTGAGTTTTTATGTTCTGCATTTTCATTATATAGTAGGTACAATTTTCTACAGTGCTTGTAAATATGCGATACCTTCAATTAATTGTAAATAAAAATGTAAAGCATGCATCGATTTTTATGATCCATATCTAGTTTAATTCGCATGATATGTAGCTTTACTACAAAAAAATAAAAAGTAATATTTTTTGCAGTTTTCGATTTTTTCCAGATTTTTGTTTTTCAAATTTTTTTTTTTTTTAGCATTTTTTTTTTTTTTTGCTAACAATTTGTTTCATAACTTTGAAACTATTGATCGCATTAAAAAAATTTGTACACGTTCTTTAAAGATATTGTAAACCTTAATTTTTGTAAATTTAATTTGACAAAATCGGACTAGTTGTTTTTGAGTTATGACAACATAAGTGGAGAAATGGCTCAAAATATTGTCAATTTTAAAAAAAAAAAATTTTTAAAAAAAAATTATCCATAGAATTGAAAAATTTTACCATTTTTGTACTTAGGCAGCCATGATGCATCAAATTTATATAGTGGTTAGTCAAGCCTTTTTTTGCTGTTGACCTGTGTAATCAATCCCCTTAAGTGTTGCACGTCCTACTGTACGTATAAGTAATATCAATTATTGTTACTCATACGTCACGTATGCTAATGTTTTAAGTAGGTATATCCACATAGTAATTTATGCTCAATAAAATAATCGAGTTTATGTTCCAAAAAACGAAACTTGCTTTACTTTTAGATTATTTAAAAATCAGTACAAGCGATAACTTTTGTATGTAAAATCTTTAAATTTATTATTCTATTTAAAGTCTATATTTCTCGACCTCGATACACTTTAAATCGTGGATATAAAACGTGTTGCCAGCTTTATTCTTCACGCATAATAAAATAAATTTATGTAGAATTGCTACATTTGGCTATGCTGGAACTTTGAATACCCTTCGTTGTTGCTGACTGTTAAGAAAAATAAACAACAAATTATTTATTTTTTTTTTTATCAAAAACCAATAAGAAAAATTTAAGAAAAATCAAATTTAATAAAAAAATAAAATTGTATTATATACTTTTAAGTTCCGGTTACAAAATACGACAGTATTGTGTAAATATTTTATAAAATATCATGAAAAATGTCAGGTATTTTCATATAACTTTGATATAATTAACACTTTTTTGACATAAGTGATTATTTGTTTTGAAGTGAAGACTATATGATTTGAGTGAAGACTATAAAGCGCTATTTACAATCTAAATCCTAACTTCTCTACTATTTTTTCTCATTTTCTATACCAAATTGATCAGTTTTGTGAAGTTATCAATTCAACAAACTAACGGTCGGATACTGCATAGACCATTATTTATATGTATTACAAACGGTATAACGGCGCAGGCTATGAAACATGTTTTCCTTTTCACCAATATGTATATAAAACAATGTGGTTTCCTTTCATTCATTTTGAGCCCTTACGGTAGAACAACATATGTTTATGAAAGGATTGCTTCACAAGACTGCCTCTTTATTTTTTGTATGTTGGTCTTTTTGTTCAAAATATGTTACGGAAAGGGTTTATTAGTTGGATGGTTAGTTGGTTTTCTTGTATGTGCTGTGGCATTTTTTCATATTTCAAACATACATAATGGTTTTTGATTTTAAATTAATTAAAGTCATTATTTATGTTTGCCAAAAAATACCTCATTTATTTTAAGTTTTGATTTATGAAAAAAGCAAAAAAAAAAAAAACCAAAACAGGTCATTCATTAATATGCGTGTAACATATTTTAAGTGGTTTTTCTGATAACATTTTGCAGGAAATTCCTTTAATAAATTGTGGTTAAATATATCTAAAGTGTATATAAGTTAATGGATTAATAATAAGTTTGCAGAGGGTGGTGTCCCAGCAAAAAAAAAAAAAAAAAAATTCGATACATTTGTATGCTTCCAAGAAAGCTCTTAACCGTCTTGCATACAATAAAGCAAATGGGAAGGCATATTGCTGTGCTTCAGTGAAGGCATTGTTTTCAAGCAGTAAATAATGCATACAATGAAGCATTAATGTTGTCAAGCACTTCTCATTACCTACGAAGGCATGAATTTATTGTTTCTTGGAGCACATGCTGTTTTTGTGGGAATTGTCAATGGTTAGTTATGTAATGGTTAGCTCGTTGGACTATTATACAGATGGTCCTGGGTTCGATTCCCGGAGACGACAACATTAATTTAGAAAAATAATATGTATGAGTTTTCTATCACTTATATGTATTGCCGCGCTCACCTTCGGTGTTCCCATAGCGATTAACCCCTCCGAAGTAAAATAATGAATCAGGGCTATGAAACAAAAAGCTTCAATAAATTTGCCAACTCTACACCAAGTGGCCTGCAATAACTGTCCTAAGACTTATCATATTATGAGTTGCAGTGTTGCCATTTTTAGAGCCCTTCATCTTTCATCTCTGCACTATCCCCTTTCCAAAGAAAGCAACACATTAATTAATAGGAAGAATTTCCTGAGTGTTGCTTCTCTTTAAAAAAAAAAAAAAAAAAAAAATTAACTTTCTTGAAATTACAGCTATTGATAAAATTAGTTCAAGGTTACATTTTAATTTCTGGTTTATTTTTGGACGTCAAAATGTATGCATTTAGAATAAAAAAAATAAATAACATTCCGATTGCCGTAAAATGTGGTTATGTGATAGAGGTGACAATAAGAATTGCCGTTTTATCTGCACAATTTCATGCTTAAGAGCTATATTTTGTGATCAAAAATAATCCAATTTTCCGCTATTTGCGTTTTTTCCAACCTTCTTTTAAAGACACAATATACAAATTTGCTATCAAATGAAAGCTACTTGGATTAACTTTGCATTATTGTACCACCCAACAGAGTTCCGTTGTAAGTAAAATGCTTACAAATAAATCTCTATACATTTCAATATTTTTTAAAATTTATTTAACGACCTTATTCGTGCTCAATTCAATTTAAAATATTTTTGCAATTGATTTTATTTCATTTAATGTAAAAACATATAATTTCTGCAAAAAAATGTAAAGAAATAAAATTAATTAAATAGAAAATATCAAAACAGTTCATAGAAAAAAAAAATGTATTTTTTATATAATTTTTTTCACATGATTAATAGTTAAACAAAAATAAAGTGAAAAAGGTTACAGATAAATATGTTAAAATTATAAAAAAATATTGCATTGTGCAAATGTTGTTTTAACTATTTTTTAAAAATA
Organism: Delia radicum; assembly: GCA_021234595.1. Lineage (NCBI taxonomy): Eukaryota > Metazoa > Arthropoda > Insecta > Diptera > Anthomyiidae > Delia > Delia radicum. Next base: position 88,746,274 of record CM037851.1, on the reverse strand, counting down.
TAACATAAAATTTATTTTAATTTGAAATATTTAAAGATAAAAAAGATTAAAAAGCACGAGCATTAAAATATATGCTAGTGAATAATTCAGTTTATTTTAATAGTTTTTTTTTTTTAATAATGTCTAACAATTTAATTAAATCTCAGTAAAAAAAATGTTTGCTTACATAATGTGTGATAATAAAATGTTTGTTAAAAAAATGGCTAAATATAATAATTAAACATTCTTTGTTATTTTGTCATATGGGGTCAAGTAGAAACAATTTTGATCTGGTTTAACAAACAATAAATGTTAAATCAATCTGGTAACATTGTGAAATATAGACGGAGGAGATTAGAGAAATAAACAAAAATCTGAAAATAGAATATTTGTGTTGTTAGTGTTGTCACTTCTGAGTATAATATACAATAACAGAAAAAGCTAATAGGAAAGAAAACTGCAATTTAGCTGCATTAGATTCAAAGCCATACTTGAGTGTAATCGCTAAATGGTCATGACTTGGTATTGTTACGTTTGTAATGTAAGATGAGCGCAGGTTTGATTCTTACAGCCGCAGGTTGTTGAAAAATTTATCATATAGAGACAATCGGACAATTATAAGACACAAATAATAATACAATTAAAAAAAAAAAAAAACCGTTTATTCTTCTTCTTAATTGCGACTGTCTATATAACGTTAATATAACATTGTACTAACATACATTATAAAATTTGCCTTGTGGCGATGTCTCAACTTAAAACGCAAAAGTTGTCAATCCTGAACGTAAAAACCGCACGTCAATCTGGTAAAATTGTGAAATAGAGACGGAGGAGATTAGAAAACTAAACAAAAATCTAAAAATTAAATATTTGTCTTTGTTAGTGTTAGTGTTGTCACTTCTGAGTATAATATACAATAACAGAAAAAGCTAATAGGAAAGAAAACTGCAATTTAGCTGCATTAGATTCGAGGCCATACTTGGGTGTGATCGCTAAACGGTCATGACTTGGTATTGTTACGTTTGTAATGTAAGGTGATTCTTACAGCCTCTGGTTGTTGAAAAATTTATCATATAGAGACAATCTGAAAATTATAAGACACAAATAATAATGCAATTTAAATGAAAAATCACTGATGAGCCTGTCCATAAAAAAAGACAGAAACTAGTCTAGTCTGATTTAAAAATTAATAGTGTTTATAAGTTTTAGAGAAAAACGTTTATTCTTCTTCTTAACCTCAACATTTCCAAATTAATTTTTTTTTTTCTGAATTTTTAAAAAATCTGTACAATAGATTGGTTTATTGTCTAAATTGCTGCAGTTATGTATTGCTATTATGTTTTCTTTTGAAAAAGTTTATGTATAATTTAAAGTAAATATGGATACACTAGGGGAATAATGTTAGTAAAAATTATTAAAAATTGCAGGACTACAAATGTAATTAAAAGGCAATGACTGTATTTTTCATATAAAAAAAAAATAACAATATAATAAATACCATGGTAAAAATTACTAACGTGGAGCAGTTACTTATTATGTAAAACTAAATGCAAATATGGAAGGAAATATAAACTGAAATTTTGCACTAACAAAATACCAAACAATACTACTAAAATTACTAAAACTGTTGCCATTTTTATACACTCATTCCGATTTCAATTTCACACGCTTTTTTATTTCTCCCGTTAACCTAGAGATAAGGAAATTGCACAGATTACACAGGATTTAAAAAAAAAATTTAAATCTTTAACTGCACCTTCAACCTAAAATGCCAGGAGACAAAAGTAAAAGAGCAAAACAAATTATTACTGGCATACGCTTAGGGAAACTCTTTTTTAAACACATATAGTTGTTCAGATTGTAATACAGTTTCTTTATTTTTAATGTAAATTCTGTAATTTTTAGAACAAAATTTTAATTTTTTACTAACCTTATAGTTCATTTGAAAAAAAACAAACCACATAAAATGACTGTTCTATGATTTTTCAATAATTTTTTTTCATTGTTTTTTGTTATTTAAAAAAATAAAAAAAAATAAATGTTACTAACATATCGTCACCTAAAATGCTAACTAACTAATAAAGTTTCCAAAGCCGGTTTTATTGATGATTATGATTCGTTTGACAAAACTACATGCCTACACAAAATGTTATACTTCTACGATAACAACTAGCGCTTTTATAAATCAAATTTAAATCTTTTATATTTTGGTTATAGCGTATTTTTTTGGTTGCCCTTTTAAATATTGAAGTATGGTTGAGTGATTATGAAGCACTGCATTCAGCAACATTTCTCCACGAAATTGTTTGGCTCTATGACTAAAACTATCAGTTTTATTTACGATATTGTCAAAATATCTGTGGACGTTTTTTGCTTCTCCCGTAAACAAGTAAATATGTTAGTTACGTCCTTTTATAAAACATGTTAGTTACGTCCGATATGCGGTTAAGTTTTATTACAATTGTTAGTAATTTTTTGAACAGTAAAAACAAATAACAAATGTTAGTTAAATTTAATGAAAAGTTACTCGTCCTTTCTTCAAGTAAAATTTCATTTGTTTTTGACTACAATTACGGTCGTCTTTACCTACATAATATCCTTAGTGTAAGAAAAATTATTTTATGAAAGAGTTTTTTATGAAAAATTCGAGATTTGTCAAAAATTTTATATGTCAGCATAGCTTTCCACAATGACCTCAAGTTATATCTCTCAGTGTGATATGTAAATGTCTTTCAAAAGTATGTTTCTAAACTTTCAGTTCAAAATATTTATAAATGTTTGTTATAATTTTTATTAAAAATAAAAATTATGTTTTTTTCGGCCTTTAATTGTGCAATGAAAATGAGGTGGACCTTCCACATCAAACAAGTTTTCAATTTATTTTTTGATCAGTGGTTATAATCTTTAACTTCAAACTCATATGTATATTAGTTCTCATGTAGTGAGTAAACTAGTTCATATGAATGTTTGATGTTTGGCATGGGATTGTTACCGCTTTCAAAACGTGTTCTGATGATGGGAACCTAGAAAATTCCCGAAATAAATCTTTCAACACATTCCTGAAAGGGTCAAATAATAAATTTGAAAACAAAAAACTCTATAGATTATTTGTTAGGACAATATCCTATATATCTTACAATATCCTAATAAATGCAAAAGTTTTCTTATCAAAAATCTCCGTTTTGGTACATACATATTTGTCAGAAAAGTAAGGTTTTTGTTAGATAAACTTTTTAAAAATAAAATTTTTTAGCTGATTTTTATCACATATATTTTTTAAAGGGGTTTACGTAGCATATTTTAAATTTTATTCTAGGTTCATCTCGGAAAGCCATGCTGCCATATAAACCGCACATTTTGCATATAAAGCACCACATTAAATTAATGGTATTTTTTCTGAAACAAATTTCTCTTTGATCAGTTATGACCATTTATTAAGTTTAATTGCTGGTTTAGCTATAAAATTCTCCTAAGCCGTAAAAATTGGGAAACATTTAAAAAAACCGCTAAATATCGGGTTTAATGTACAATTGGGCGAATCAGATATACATCTAAAATAAGAATACAGAGCCTGTTTTTATATTTCAACAGCATTTTAAAAATCTGCATTTGCATACGTTAAATTTTAAAGTAGTTTTTTTGGAAAAATTGTACCATACATTGATAAACAAGTACGCCATTGAAATCAAAGTACCTGAAATATTTATTATTTTGGTGGTCATAATCTTATAAAATAAAAAAAATTGATATCAGATAAAATATAACAATCTTATTTTTTTCACAAAATTATATTTATTATATATTGCGGGAGCAACAATTTTTAATATGTCCTTTTAAAGTTTGTATCCTTCAACATCCTCGATTGGTTTAAAAAAGGAAGTCTTAAAAAAAATTTTATTTTATTAATTAATAATCATATAATTACAAATTATATACTATTACCCTAACCGAACACTAGCTACTATGGCCTTTGGTGCGTTGTAGCGAAAACAGACCAGTGCCTCTGGTGGGAATTGAACCCACGACCCCCGCACTGATAAGCCAGCACGCAACCAACCTGCCTACCGGGGCGCACGATTAAAAAAATTTATTTTTAATGTTGGACTGTACTGTAGTACATACTTAAATTTTATTATCTTTTTCTTTTTTAATACATTTTATAAAAAGAAATACATTTTTGCAATTCACAAACCAAAATTAGTGCTTTAAAGAATATATTTTTATGTGCTACAATTTTACAATTGGCATTATTGCTGAATATTTTATATTTTGTTATATTCCAGATGTGATTTCGTTTCATTCTTTTTAAATCATTATAAATTGTGAGTTGTTTTAAAAAAAAATATTTATTTTATCCAAGTTTGATATAATTTTTATTAAAAATAAAAATTATGTTTTTTCGACCTTTAATTGTTTATTTTATTTTATCAATAATATAAAATATTTAACATTTTCCATGTAACATACAATTTTAATTTATTTGCTTTATTTAAGCCATAAAAACAGATTACCTTTATAACCTATTAAGTGGGTGTGTCAGTGGAAAACACAAGGTTTAGAAAAGTAAAATGTTTCCTTTTTATAGAAATCTTATTGCGTTTTCTTTTCTGACAAAAATGTCACATTTTTTTTTGCTTTGCCCTCAAATTTAATTTTTTGTGTTCTTTTCCAAAATAAGGTGAACGCCCTGAGAGGGTGCCATGTTTCTTTCTAAAAATGTTGCCATAAATAAGGCAAAAAATGCAATTTTAGTGCCCTCAAATTATTTACAGGGTTATTTTTGCCCTTTTTTAGAATTATTATTCTCATGTGTATAAAAATATAAAATTCGTTAAAAAAAAACAAAATTATAATAAAAATTATAAAAAAAAATATGAAGCTAACTTAAAACTTAATTACAAAAAAAAAAAATTATTAAAAAAAATTCTTTCATGTTGGCTGAGATTTGAACCGGGACTGCCTCAACAATATTGTATAAACACACATGTTTAAAGAACGCAATATGTGATAAAATTGTGTTCTATTCTGTTTGTAAAAACGAAGCATTTTATTGGGGCGAGGGCGACATATTTGAAATGTTTGCACTTTAAAATGCAAAACTTTTTTCCAGAAAAGGAAACACCATTAGTTTGCTCATAATATGTATACGAATATTCAGACATATAGATTTGTATGAAATATATTCAAAAAAAGTCTTTTTTTTGGATTTCATTTTAATTTATTCTTTTTCCAAAATGAAGAGAACAAACAACAAGACCAATAGAAGCAAACAAAAAACCACAATATATGACATACTTCAAAAATATTCGACATCGCAAAGTTTAACGTTGAAACGTGCTCACTAAATGAATTAATGACCCTTTAAATGTCGAAAACTTAAAAAAAAATTACTTGAAACTCACAACAGTTGCTTTATTTTTTTTCTCAATTAATAATCATATAATGACAAATTATATACTATTAGCCTAACCGAGCACTAGCTACCATGGCCTTCGACGCGTTGTAGCGAAAACAGACCAGTGCCTCTGGTGGATAAGCCAGCACGCTACCAACTAGCCTACCGGACATAGTTGCTTTATTAATTTTATTTGTTTGCTCATCGTTTTTAAATTTCAGATGCAAACCAACACGAAATGGACTCATTAGACTTGGGAGATACATTCATATCCATAATTGGATATATAAGGATCTTTTCGTCGTTTAATGCAATTCAGTTTTGAGAACAGCATTTGAAAAATTGTGTAATTTTTATTAATTTCAGGTATACCAAGTTGATGTCAGCGAACTAGTAACGGCATATGAACATAACAATCTTGTAATGAATGAATTTTTGGTAAAGCGACAGTTTTTTTCTCCAATACTTTTCGGTTTTCGACAACTAAAGCACTCTATAAATTTGTACGATCTATCAAATGTACGATTTTAATGAGCTTAATACTAAAATCGAAAAGGCATCCAAAAATGTTAAGGACTTTAAATTTTACGGAGCAAACCAAATTTTTATAACCTCAAAATAAATACTTATAAATAATTTTTAATTTTTCGTATTTAAAAGCATTTAATACGATTTCCTACAACTAAGTAACACTAAGTAACACTAAACAAAACTAAGTATCATTAAACCATCAAAAAAATTCATGTTTTCCAAAATCGAGTTTTCCAATATACGACACAAAAAACTGTTTGGGTGTAATTTTATATTTTTTGGTGGTGTCGTATATATTTTAAAATCTATAAATTGATGCGGCTTTTATTTAATCTTAGCAAAAAACTGAAATTTTATTACATATAATTTGCTTAAAATTTAAAACCGCCATAATTTTTGTGCCGTTAAAGATAAGTGATTACCTCCAATGGATTAACTCCAAGTGATTAACTTCATGTCATTCAAAAGAAAAAGTTGAACATTTTTATCTCAAAATGTCGAAATTTTTTTTATCTTCCCCATATGTGTTAATATTGAACCATTTGATAAAATATAACACACAAATACTAGTATAATACAAATATCCATCCACATGTTGTGCCATACATATGAAATGAAATGAAACAAGCATAAAACCGGATGAAATTCAATTAATTTGCATGTTTAATGTAATCATATCCGTTTTGGCTGTTATACAAAAACAGTACATAAATATATGTATGTATATTAGGGTGGCCCATTTTGACCAGCTTTCTTGAACTTTTTGTTACTAGCTATTTTGAAATTTGAAGGTCCTTGTATTTCTTTTTATTGAAACTAAGGACATTTTCACCTTATGAGGCTTATTATATTTTGCAACTTTTGTATTATATATAGTTTTTTTTAACTAAAAATTATAGATTTCAACTTATCTATTTCAACTTATTTCTTCGACGGAAGACTTGAGACGAAATTTGGCCAATGTATGTAAAATCATAATTTTTGACAGCACTCAGCAAAATCCACCAAGTCGTCAAAATGGGACACCCTATTATAAATGCTTAATAATATCCATGAGTGTTTAGATATCTAAATGCGTATAGTGTCACCTAAAATACAAAATGGATGTGTCTACATTGTTTAATTTGTTTACAGGAGAGACAAACAATATTAGCCGGTTTCCCGAAATATTGTATACAGCTTTTCGGCCATATTTAAAAACAGTTTTTAGTCAATTTATGAAGTTTTATTAATGTATTGTAAGTATTTTAAAAAATACAATTCGTTATAGCCATTAAAAAATTTTCGACTGAAAATATTTAAATAAATTACTATAATTCGAGAAAATTACATGAAATAAAATTGGTTAAACAAAATGCATTATACAGGTGTTTTCAAGTTGGGCGGGTCGATGTTAAAGTGGAATAAAACAAGCTGTGGGTGTGGTATTAACAAAATTATTTTTTTTTTTAAAGGTCTATGTATGCTATTATGTAAAGAATATAAAATCGTTCAAATGTCCTCAGCTGCTTCTCACCGTGGCACGGATCCGACATATCCAATTTTCAATGACTTGTGCATTGCTCTTATATTTACTTTAAAATTGCTATAAACGGGACGACGTCGAGCAACACGAGGTTCACCAGGTGGCAATCTTTACATAAAAAGTTACTGTTTGGTATGGTTTTTGGGACGGAGGCGTTGGTCATTGCTATTAACGACGAGCACTACACTGATAATAATCCATGAGTAAAAATACAAATAAATGTCAAAATAACCAAAAATTTTGTAAAATAAACGAATATTTGTTGATTTTACAAAGGATTTTGTTGTTTTGACATATTTTTCTTATTTTTAGCATGGATTATTATGAGTGTACAGACATATTATAAACGATTTCTTATCGCCGACGACATGTGGTTCCATCCGGATGAGGTACGGTTATATCTCGCAATGGTGACGTGTAGTGGACACCAATATCATGCAAATTTACCCCGCTGCACTTTTTCTTGTGCGGTTTTCTGAACTCGCACGTCAATGAACCTCAATCGATCAATGTCCTTAAAGTAAACATAGCCAATTCCATCGCCCAAACTCAACCAGATCTTTGCGGCAGAGTCATGGAAAATTAGACCACTTAGATATACACACAGAGAAATATAGTGTCAACCGAATTGAAAAGTGTATTTTTATGGTACCAACTTATAATTTCAGTCATTACAACGACATTTACATTAGATTTCTAAAAATGTTGGGTTTTGCAACTCAAATTCAGTTAAAATTAACGAACTTTGTTGGGAAAGCTAATTTTCAGTTGGACCAACCGACTTAAATTCGCCATAAACGAATTTGAGTCGTAGTAACCGAATTTCAGTTGGCAAATATCCAAACTTTTCTCTGTGTGTATGTGCCACAGTGAGAAGCATCGGCGGATATTTGAACTATGTTATATTCCACACATAATGGCATACATGTGCCTTTGACATAAAAAAAGAATTTCGTTAATACCTCACACACAGCTTGTTTTATTCCATTTCAACATCGACCCGCCCTAATTGAAAAACCCTTCAGTTGATTAGATAAAAAAAAACATCACTAGACCTTTTTTTATTTCATGAAATTCTTAAAGTTGCAGTTACAACCATTTGATTTTCTTTCATTAAATCGATATTTTTGTACGAATATCCGTAATGTCTTGTGGGTATCTATTTTCTTTAACTACATCATAATCAATCAAAAAGTTGATTTTGAGTTCATGTTAGTTACGGCCTTTGGGATTTTAGGTGACGATATGTATGTCTAAACAACAAACATTTATAAATATATATAACAGCACCAGAAAAAACAATTACAAAGAACTCTGAATAAAGTTGTACAAATATTTATGATTAAAATTAAAGAAAGGAAATTAAATTAAATTATAAATGTTTTTTTTTTTTTAATAACTAGAATAAATTTATTTGATAATGATTTGAAAAATGATAATTAATTTATATTAAGTTAAGTATATAATATATGATAAGTAAAACATTTTTTGTACACAGAAAAAACTAAAATACCGGTTTTAAATAATAATTTTATTGAATCAATTAATATTTTAATTGATTTTGCACCTATCACGGCAATGATACTATCAATTAAACCTTTTATTAAAATTAAGAAGGAAACAAAAGTTATAAATAACTTCTACAAAAAAAATATGATACTCATTCATTTAACAAAAAAAGTGTGTGATCTATACGTTGGTATGTGTGTTTTTTGCAATGCTAAGTCTGTTTGTGTGTGCGTTTGTTTTGTTTAATAACTTCAAATGTTTTTGGTATTTTATACTGAAAATTATCTATTTATGCATACAGTGTATGAAAAAATAATATGATAATTGAGTCTAAAATAAATATGTATTTATATATTTAAAAGTCAATTAAATTATTAATTGATTCAATTAAATATTTGTGAAGAAACAAATTAAATTCAAATCAAATCTTTAATTAGATATTTAAGGTTGATAATTTTTTCTGTGTATGGCATGAATAATAGGGCGGGTCGATTTAATAATCGCCCAAAGCTCAGTGAAAATCGTATTCTAGGGATCAAAATAAGAAACTTTGCGGAATTAACCATACCTCTAAAACGAATTCTACTACCCCGAAACTGTTGACTTTTGTCCCGTAGGGTCAAGTTTTGAAAAATCCCACTTTGACCCATGTAGAGTGCCCCAATCGAGTCCAAATGTATGACCGACCCCCACTAACTTTGAAGGGCCGATCCACCCATGCTCGTGGCACACCCCCCTGGAACTCCCCTGGGGGGTTCCCCATACAAACATTTCAAAAAATCTCCATTTTTGGCACTTTATTTTATTATTTTTTATTTATTTTATTTATTTTTAATATTTTATTTATTTTTTCTCTTTAGAAATTTATTTAGTCAGAACATATGTAAATGAAAAAAATAATTTAACTTAGTAATAGAAAAGAAATAAAAAAAATTACTGTTTGAAGTCTTTTTTGCTTTCAAGTCTGGGCAATTTCGCACGGCTCTCTTATGTCGTCGCCATAACAGCCTCTACATTTTCCGGTATAAACTCGTTTGGAAACGCTAGCTAGCAATTGAACGTGTCGTTCTGTTGCAGGTCGTAAAATAGGTTGTGTGGGTTTTTTAAGCCACCACAAGACACAGCTGCATGTCGTAAACTTACTTAAGCAAAATCGGTTACAGGTAGAATTGAGCATAAAATTATCATAAAGGATTTTCCAGAAGTAATAAAAGGCGCACTTGCTTAACAGAAAGCATAAAATTATCATAAAGGATTTTCCAGAAGTAATAAAAGGCGCACTTGCTTAACAGTATTTGTGGTCAGATTAACGTTTAATTTACATGTAAGTATTTTATGGGCAGTTTTGACAACAAAATCGGTTACAGGTAGAATTGAGCATAAAATTATCATAAAGGATTTTCCAGAAGTAATAAAAGGCGCACTTGCTTAACAGATTTTGTGGTCAGATTAACTTTTAATTTACATGTAAGTATTTAATGGGCAGTTTTAACAACAAAATCGGTTACAGGTAGAATTAAAATTACCATTTCATTTTTATTACCTCGTAGACCATATATAACGCAACAGTTTTTGTGAATGCATTAAGTCGTTGTGAAGAACTCAAAGTGTGAAGTTCTAATTTCAGATAAAAAAATATTTAAAAAAAAAAATCATTCCAAATCAAAAAGTTTACAATGAATCCACCATCCTTTACACCGCAAGATGAAGCAATAACAACATCAACAACTATCGAAAACCCAATGAGTCATATACCCAGGCATGATGTTACTGTTTTTGGTGTGTCTACTGATTTGACTGATCTTAATTTACCAACCCATCTGGATATTTTGAGATATTATTTTTACTTGAGCGAACAAAAAAAATTGCTCTATAAATCATTCACTATTCAAGTACAAGATAAGTTGATTGGAATTTGGAAAAAACTTGGTATGGAAATAATGCTGAAAAAGTGTATATAATAAATTGAATAGATTGCTTGTCAAATATCAAGAGCAAATCAAGAATAGAAACAAACACCAAGAATTTACAGAGTATGTAAAATCTCTGGAAACAATTTTTTTCATTGGAACATGTAAATGCGATTTGAAGGCAGCTCCATGTGCATGCGGTTTGGTTCCCGAACGCCTCAAAGAGTTTATGCACGATCAACATAATCAGAGAAGACTAACAATGGATGGATTTGCGATGGAAATTGAAGAGCAAGGAGCAACGTCTATGTCATCAATGCCAACATACCAAGATCCCGATGATTCAACATACGCACCGCCACCGGTTCAAGAAGATTTGGATATAAGCACAAGTTCACAATACACACAGAGATACGATTGTTTTAACTTTGCCTTGGTATGTGACAGATTTGGTGTGCCTGATAGAGTAGCATCAGCAATGGGAACCGCTCTTTTCCAAGATTTTAAAATGAAAGATACCCATGGCAAACCTCTCATCATGGATAAATCGAAAGTTCGCCGAGAAAAAGAGAAATGCAGACAAGAAGTGCTTCGCAAACGGTTAGATGATACCAATTTGTTAGCATTTTCATTCGATGGCAGAAAAGATGATACTTTAACGAGAGATGCAATTGATGAGAAGTATCATACTAGGATGGTAAAAGAACCTCATCTTGTTATTTTGAGAGAACCGAATTCTGAATTGATTGGTTACGTAAGACTGGAACATGAAACCGCTGAATACAAAACAACCAAATTAAATGATTTTTTTAACGATAAAAATATATCACTGAATGAATTAATTGGCATATGCGTTGACGGTGAGCCAACAAACACTGGCCCACACGGTGGAATTATACGACGATTCGAATTGCTGTTAAAAAGACCATTGCATTGGTTCGTTTGCCTTCTACACTTCAACGAACTTCCGTTTCGGCATTTGTTTGAAGCTTTGGATAAATCAACCAGCACTGGACCAAGATCGGCAACCGGAAAATTGAGCCGTCAAATCGAAACTTGTGAAACTCTTCCGGTAAGTTATTGCTATCACTCATTTATTATAATTGTCAACCGTTTTTAATTGCTTTATTTTTATATATTTTCAGGTGGTGGACGGCTTTCAGAAAATTGAGTTGAAAAATATGCCCCCTGCTCCAGAAAAAATTGAATTTTCCACCGATTCCAAGTACTTATACGACATGGCCCATGCAATTTCTAGCGGCGTGGTTTCAGTGGATCTGGCTAACATCAAACCAGGGAAAATTGTACATTCTCGGTGGCTCACCAAGGCCGCTAGACTATTACGATTATATGTGACAACGGAAAATCCAGATGCAAATTTAAGAATACTGGTTGAATTTATAATTACATGTTATGTGCCAATGTACTTCAATATTAAGTATTACAGCTCTGTCGTGTACGGTAGTAGATTATTTTTCAAATTCATTAGTTGGTCAAGATTTCTAGAACCTCGTTTACGCAAAATTGTCAATAAAGTAATTACAGATAATTCATATTATGCGCATTCGGAAAATATCTTGTTATCAATGTTGTTTGATGATAGCAAAGAAAAGCGCGACTGTGCTATCAAGATAATTCTACGCTATCGAACCGATGTTGACGACCCAACGGGACTTAGAGCTTATAAAAAACCAGATATAAACTTTTATTGCACAAGTTACACGGAAATGATCAATATGAATGACATAAATGACGTATTTGAACCACCATTCACTCGAAGCATTCCATACGATACTTTGAAAGAATATTTAAATCAAGATGATCCACCGTTTAATGATCCAAAAATTCCATCACACATACAAGGAACAGAACGACACGTTCAATTGCTAGCTAGCGTTTCCAAACGAGTTATACCGGAAAATGTAGAGGCTGTTATGGCGACGACGTTAGAGAGCCGTGCGAAATTGCCCAGACTTGAAAGCAAAAAAGACTTCAAACAGTAATTTTTATCTTTTCTTTTCTATTACTAAGTTAAATTAATTTTTTCATTTACATATGTTCTGACTAAATAAATTTCTAAAGAGAAAAAATAAATAAAATATTAAAAATAAATAAAATAAATAAAAAATAATAAAATAAAGTGCCAAAAATGGAGATTTTTTGAAATGTTTGTATGGGGAACCCCCCAGGGGAGTTCCAGGGGGGTGTGCCACGAGCATGGGTGGATCGGCCCTTCAAAGTTAGTGGGGGTCGGTCATACATTTGGACTCGATTGGGGCACTCTACATGGGTCAAAGTGGGATTTTTCAAAACTTGACCCTACGGGACAAAAGTCAACAGTTTCGGGGTAGTAGAATTCGTTTTAGAGGTATGGTTAATTCCGCAAAGTTTCTTATTTTGATCCCTAGAATACGATTTTCACTGAGCTTTGGGCGATTTTTTTGCCTCCCCACAAATCGACCCGGCCTAATGAATAACCTTTTGTGTATGTGTTAGCCGATGTTTAAGCACGCTAAATCCATCTGCGTTAATAATTTATCTTTAGCTGGGTAAACATTATGGCGGATTTAAGTTTAAAACAAATTATATACATTAAAATTAAAGTTTTTAATTGAATTTAATTAAAACAGCATCAAACTTACGGGCAAGGAGGAGTCCATTGCCTTAAAAGACATATCCCGGGACTCTTTAAAGTAGGACATATTATGGAACTAGTATAAATTGCAATTGATATGAGTTAAATGATGTCAATTATATTTAGTGAACTGGTCCCTGACCGATGAAAAGGATATAGACCTCTAACTGGAAAAATATATATGATATTAATATGAAATTTGTACACTGTATAAAGCATTATAATAACATAACTAATAAATCTGAATCATTAACTCGAAAATCACTTTTTTTAACTACTTACATTTTATTTTTTGTAGGCTGGAAAGTACTGACATCTTACGACAGCCGTTTAGTAAATAAGCGATACATAACTACTTATTTTTGTTTTTTTGGAAGCTAGGCAGTAATGACATTTTGTAAAAACAACTCAGTTATGTCAATAAATTTTTTTTTTTTTTTAACTTATTTTTATACTCATTATTTTTGTCAATTATAGCAAATAGTTATCCAAAAACTAAACTAATACAAAAATATTGTTTTTTTAAAGAAATTTTGGTTTTTTTTTTTATAAAATGTGACTACGCGGGTTGCGAACCTGGAACTCTAGGTTGTCAGTCCAGCGCTCAACTATCTGAGCTATTTCGACATGCTATACTTGAGAGATAAAAACATGAATGACTTGTTTGTACAAAATGTTGTTACTTTACAGCTTACAAAAAATCAAAATTAAGTAGTTATATATGTAGTTACTAGAGTTGAGAATATAATAAGTCTAAAAATAGATTTTCAGAACATATTTAGATCGTTACTGTAAATTGAAAATAATTATTCAAATAAGTAATTATGGGTAACGCATTGTGATTTGTATTTAAGTAATGGGGAAATTAACTGATTATTATTAAGTCCATATTATTTGTGTTCAAGTAATGCAGAGAGCATGCTGTTGTCATTACTTGTAGTCATTTGCGTAAGTACCTGGGAAGTACAGAGAATTTCATAAACATATGTAATTTTGTAAAATTTTTAAAAATGTTAATCTTATATCATTTCATTAAGTCTGCGTACTACAAAAGTCGGAAATGGTGTAATTTCGCAAATTGCCTAACGTTTAAGTGCAGAAACCGAATAAGAGATATTCGTTTATTTCGATGGAAATTGACATTTATAAAACTTCGAGCGATAAAGTTGTGATTAGAATATATTTTAGATCCCAGCATTGTTTGTTTCTCATTTTCTTAACAGTGTTGCAGCGTTTTATCTATATTTTTTAAGCAAACAGGGAATTTGTGTAATTTCACAATTTCCCTAACGTTTAAGAGTAGAAACAGAATAAAAGCTAGTCGTTTATTTCCATGCAAATTGACATTTTAAGAACTTCGAGCGATACAGTTGTGAAATATATTTTAGAGTCCCAGCATTTTTTCTTATTCTCTCATTTTTTGTTTCTCATTTTCTTAAAAGTGTTGCAGCGTTTTAAGTATATTTTGTAAAAAAAAAACAGCATATGATCAGTAAAACTAAAAGAGATATTATATGGCTCATTTATTCTCTTAGTGTACTAGCAAATGAGCAATGTAATTTACACCAACTTAATATGTTCAAATCCTAAATTATCATTTAAATACATTATTTGTTATTCTTTTTAAAAGATGTATAAAGATGTAGAAACTAAAAAAATATTATATTATCAACAAGCGATAGAGGTACAAGAGAATTAATAAACCTCTATGATAGTCTTTATACTAAAATACATTTTCCAGTTTTTGCAGTCACTGTCGAACGTCATTATTTTGAGCGCATTTTCTCTACATTTTCAACACTAAATTTGTCCTTTTGAGTATAAATGAATTTAAATTTAATTTATTTTTTAATCAACATATTGTTTGTCAACACAATGAATAGTCATGGACAGTTACTAACGTCATCAGCACAGAATTTTTTAAAAATATTTTTTTTTTTTGTTATTTTCAATTATTATAGTTGTGTTTATAAATAAGTAAATAAACAACTTTGGTTAAAACAACAAAACCAAAATCAACAGGAATATAAAACAAATTAAATATGCCCAGTAAAAATATGACACTCTTGTAACCACAATAAATAATATACATATCGTCGGCTGGCCTGTAAGCAGTGATATGTGTTTTTTAATACGTAAACCAAAAAAACGTATTTAAATAAACTGAAAACTTTTTTAATAAACTACAAACAGTAAACTACATAATATTTTGAGTGTATGAGTTACACATACACTTATAATAATCCATGCTAAAAATCTGAAACAAATGTCAAAACAACGAAATCTTTTGTAAAATGAACAAATTTTCGTTAATTTTACAAAATTTTTGGATATTTTGACATTTATTTGTGTTTTTACGCATGGTTTATTAGCAGGTAATAGCTTTTGTTCATAGAAACAAAGTTTGTTTTTTTATATGAGTTGCACATAGCACTTTTTCCTAACTTCTAATTAAGCTATCGCCAATATTGAGACTGGTACAATAAAAAAAAATTAAAAATGACACATGGCACATGGCACATGGCACTGCTTGCACGCTATATAACATATAAATGCATAATTGAAGAATAGTTTAATAACACTGTGCTACACAGAAAAATCACTTGTCAAATAACGTACTTTAGGTTGTAAGTCTAGCTGGGTTTATTAAAAAACCGGATTCAGAAGTTTCCCACCAAATAAATAAAAATACCAACAAAAATAGAAGAATAAACTTAAATTTTTTTTTTGGCCTAAATTAGAACTAAAGACCAGTATGAATATCTAGTGCAACATTAGCAAAACATATTTTTTGAACAACAACAAACATTTTTTTGCTGCGATAATAAAAAATCTGATACATTTTGAACATATCGAAAAAATTATAGTTACCTATGGAAAAGGTTTGCATTTGTAGGCAAATAGCATATTTAGTTTGCTCCTTTCAGTTTTTAAAATCGTCAAAGTTGACATCAGTATACACAAGACAATGTTTTTCAAAACATTCACGCAGACCTTTGATTATAAATTACACGATTATTTTGGAAAACACAAATTTTTTTGTCGATATAAGGAAGCCTTTTAGGTTATCAATATTTTGTATGCTTATAAAATTTAAAGTCTTCAGATTTATTGATGCCCTTTCGATTTTAGTATTAAGCTCATTAAAATATTTTATTTGATGTGCGTTTTAGCGAAATATATACAGCGAATTAGTTGTCACAGAGCTAAAAGCGTTTGGGAACAACTGCCGTTGTAGCGGCTACGATGTGAAAAAAATTTAAGATTTTTTGCATTTCATTAATTTTATCGCACTTTAAATTTTTAAAAAATTCAACACTTCAGATACGATGTAAAAGAATATTTTAATAAAATGCCAGTGCGCCCCGGTAGGCTAGTTGGTCGCGTGCTGTCTTATCAGTGAGGGGGTCGTGGGTTCGATTCCCACCAGAGGCACTGGCCTGTTTTCGCTACAACGCGCCGAAGGCCATAGTAGCTAGTGCTCGGTTAGGGTAATATTATATAATTTGTAATTATATGATTATTAATTAATAAAAAAAAAATAATAAAATGCCATTATTCGTAAACGCTACATTATATTAAGGGATATAAAATGATATATTAAATCATGCTAATTTTTAAATATCATATGTAGTAATGTTTGCCAAATCTACGGTAATATCCCACCACATCAGAAATGTTCGAAAAACCAAATCCAACATAAAATTATACAGGGTGTCCGGCGGGAAGGTATACTACTTTGTTCGTTATAATAATTGATTAAGTGAAAGAGAATGGATCTAATATTGATACATGTTTTATATAATGTCGGCAATTATGTATGGAATAAAATATCAGATTAATGTCCGCCTCTGTTAGCTTCACAAATGCGAGCCCTTTTGAGCACATTTTTCATCACATTCTCACACACTTCACGCTGTCTTTCATTAATTTCATCACGAATATTTTGTTTGAGTTGCTCAAGCGTTCCTGGTTTGTTTGCGTAAACCTTGCTGTTCAGATATCCCCACAAAACGAAGTCCGGAACAGTCAAATCAGGTGACCGTGGATCCAATCGACATCACAATTACTTGAAAAAACTTGAAATAACACGTAAATTTCTCATCGTAACAGTAATCGATGATTGATTTTGATAAAATATTTTAACGATTAATTATTATTATTATTATTTTTTTAATAAATTTGCCACGTGTCTACTTCACGACTGTCACATATGAATTGTCAAGACAAATGTTTACCAAAATGGCGGCAAAACAAAGTAGTATACCTTGCCGGCGGACACCCTGTATATTATTCAATGGAAATTATTATTATTAGGATATTGTCCTAACATATAATCTATAGAGTTATTGTTTTCAAATTTATTAATCGACCACTTTCAGGAATGTGTTGATAGATCTATTTCGGGAATTTTCTAGGTTCCCATCATCAGAACACGTTTTGAAAGAAGTGACAATTCCATGCAAAACATCAAACATTCATATAAACTAGTTTTCTCACTAAATAAGAACTAATATATGAGCTCGAAGTTATGATCAAAAATAAATTGAAAACTTGTTCGTTGGGAGATATATCATACTTTGGGGAGATATATCATACACGCTTTTTGTTTTTTTTTCAATTTCTTCTTTTTATTTTCACAGTTGTTAACACAATTAAAGGTAGAAAAACCATAATTGTTATTTTTAATAAAAATTATATCAAACTTGTATTATATATTTTTTTATAAAGATATATGTTTTTTTATAATGATATATTAAAAAAGACATGGTTGTATACAAAATCTTTTACTTGGGCATTGTTGTTCTAAAAAAAAAATCCAAAAAAAAAATCAAGAGATTAAGGCTTAGTTTACTCTGGAAAACACTAAAAAAAATAAATAAAGCATTAGACACTAAAACTAAAATAAAAAATAAAGATTTAATCGCTGTCGTAGGTCGGTTCACTTGCTATTTCTGGAAGAGATTCCCAAAATACCATTCTGTTTTTGGGCAAAATATCTTTAAGCTTTTTTATAAGGTCTTCTTTTCTTTTAATCAATATACCACGAGGAATCGTTTTGGCTTTAGGTTTTAAAATTCCAAATTTTATTGACGCAGCTTTTATGAAATTTAAGTCTGTGTAATTTGTATCTGTAAACATAGTTTTGTATAACATAAATTGGTTTTTACAAATTTTAGTTCTACCATTTCATTTAAATAAACTCTCGGAACTGTTGATTTTAGTTTTTGTTGAGACGAGTTGTCCTTATATTCGTAAAAGTTTTCCACTTGCATTTCAATCACTTCAACATTACCCGAATTACTCCTTTGAACGCAATTTTTAAAATCTGTTATGTCGTACACTTTTTTCTGTTTTTTTGATGAACTTTGAACTTGGTGATGAAAGGATCAGCAGACATAAATGTATGTTCTGGCTCAAAATATTTTAAAATTATGTTTTCAACATTATATTCCGAGGAACTAACAATATATACAAAAAAGTAAACAATGCCGAATTTTTGTTTTGCGCGGCACAGTTATCAAGCCAAAAAATGAAAAACTGTTTTTTTCGAACTCTTATTGTGCTTAATATTGTACACACAAAGAGGAAAAGTCTTTCTAACAGAAAAAAAAACACTAATACTAAGGAAAAAATTCCTAAAAGCCTGCAATTTTGGTCAATGTGACTTTTTATCATAGTAAGTGGCAGATAAGACTTTTTTGACTAGTAAACACCCTAGAATAGGTAGATGTGACCAGTTTGCTTAACGTTTTTTAGCCATTTACAGTTGAAAATGGGTCTTTTAAACTTAAACCGAAACGCAGAAACTTATTCAAAGTTCCGAATCTGCCCTTATCTCAATTTTCGATTTTTGGCGCTTATGACTTTCTTTCTTAGTAGGGCAGTATATTAGGTCACTTGAAAATTGTCTGAAATTTTGTTGTGGCACCGTGTAATTTTCAAAAAAAAAAAAAAAAAAATTATAAAAATTAAATTAATGTTCTTGGAATATGGCAGTTCAAAAAATATAAATTTGTTAAAAAATAATACTATACCAGGAATAGGGAAATTTTTTTTATATTCCCGATCATTCCTTACACTGGCAAATTAATTATTCAGAGTAGTATTTGGAAGATGACAAAGCCAATTGTGACAATATTTTGGGCAGGAATGAAATCCGGATAGGGACACGCCTACATCAGATTGTTTCACAATTTGTTAAATAAGTTTTGGGACTTTAGCACATTTAATTACTATAAATGCAATTAATGTTTATCCCGATGAAAATAAATTTAAATTATTTATTAAGTTTTTAAAAGTCGAATATTTTTTTTTTTACATTTTTAATATAAAATCAATAACTTAATCGTTAATATAAATAATATAAAAATGGTTTTTATTCAACAATTTTTTTCTGTGAAAGTATATATATTTTGTTGTCCATGCATGTGATGTTTTTGTTTACAAAAATATAAGCCTTTATATGGTCACCTAAAATGACAAAGGCCGTAACTGCAATTTGTAGTTTTTTAAAGGCGAGACAAAAAATATTATAAATAAATGTTTAGTATCCAAATTGTAGAATTATGCTTAAGAAAGAAAGACGCATTTGAATCTGAGAAAATTATTCACGGAAAAATAGTAGTTTTTAAGAAATGCAGTTACGGCCTTTTGCAATTTATTTTTCTAAAATAAAAATGCGTAACTCCAATACAAAAATGTATGAAAACAAATAAAACAAAGTAGGGACTATTTGTAATCTTCTAGTATAGACTAACAAAAAACATGTGTTCATGTGTGGGTTATCTCTAACAGTTACAGAGATATTTCCATTTGAAAATGTGAAATTCAATATTTGGTTCGACTCAGGTCCAGTTTTTTGCGAATAGCGGCACGAAATGTTAGTTGTTTAACTAAATAAATCATCTCATATTTTCTGCTGAACATATAAAGTTTAAGATAAAAATACTGCTTTTCAGCAATTTTATATGCTTAATCTATGCACACTTGTTTATATATAAAAAAAATATCAGTGTATTTTGTTGTTGTTAACTGTTGCTAAAAAACAGTTATGTCTTTCTTTATGTTTCAATTGGTACAAAAAAGCAAATATTATTTTTCGATTTCTGAAAAATGAAAAATTTTGAGTTGAGTCACTTTTGAACTAGGTTATTTTTTCGTTATTTATAGTGAGAATTTTTAAAGCAAAAACGAATTTGAAGTATTTAAAAAATTTTCGAGAAAATTTTAAAAAATTAATTAATTTATTCTGAGTAAATAAAATTAAATTGGTTAAACAAAAATTAGTGTAAATTACACAAGTTTACAAATTCCGGTCAACTTTTGGATCAGAGCAGATGAGAACAAATCTTGACGTTATTTGAGGTGCTGAATTCAAATCCGGGTTTCGTTTTTCAAAATTGGTTCTAGTTTGTGAGCTCGCGCATGTTGGCAGCACTGCGCTATCATAATGACAGATCGCTGTTGGCGTCGCTATAAACATTATTTAAATTGTATTTTTAAATTTTTTTTAAATTCAAAACGTGTGAAAATGCAAAGACAGAATTGTAAAGTTGACTCAAAGTGTTTTTGTTATGTTTGCGGATGTTATATGACCAGAAAAAGTGGCAAAGTTATTACTAATGTGATCAGAAATACATATTTTTGTTATTTTGGTTTCTCTGTATCAAACACTCACAAGCCGTGGGTACCGAAATTGTTTTGTAACGCGTGTATCACAATATAATACAAGTGGTCACGCGGTAAAAAAGTATGTTTTTAATTTTCATTGCCAATGTTATGGAGAGAGCCGATAAATCGTGTAGATGATTGTTACTTTTGCTTGATGAATGTAGTCTGTCTAAATGCAAAAAACCTAGCAAAAACATAAATATCCTGAAGTATAATCAGTGTCTAAGCCAGTTCCCCGTGCGAGCAATGATCCTTTGCCAATTTGTCCAGTTACGAGTGCAAATTCCATGGAAACTTCTACTTCATCACCGACGAACAGTGGAAGCGATTTTAACATGGAGGAAAAACATTTAGTTTCCCAAAGTGAACTCAATGATTTGGTTCGCGAATTGAATTTATCGAAACAAAAATCAGAATTGCTCGCATCACGGATGCAGCAGTGGAAATATCTTGACACTCAAACAAAAGTCACTGTATATAGAACAAGAAATCAGGCGCTTTTACCGTTTTTCAAAAATCTATTTATTTAATATCTCGATAACTAGAACCAGTATCTAAAAAACGTAGTGCACATTCGGATTCAGCGCCCCAAATATCCTTAGAAACAACTTTTGGTTGCCTAGATCCAAAACCGTGTATACTTGTGTAATTAGTGTCCGACCGAACAGTTCGGCCAAAAACCTATATTTTGTCGGTTTTTTAATATCTAGAGGCAATGATGACACATTTTGGTACTGGAAACATGTTTGTTGAGCCGATTTAATTCGATTTTGTGTATAAAATTTAAGAGAAAAGCCGAAGTTTAGCTATAAAGTTAAAATTCGGCCGCCGAACTATTTTCAATTTGGCCGAACTTTCTAAGGCCGAACAGTGAATTCATTGCTTAACTACAGACTTTTCTTCAAATTCGACACTCAAAATAGCATCTAATCAGCCCAACAAACATTTTTCCATTCGCCGAATTTGTCCATAATGCTTTAAAGACCAAATGCATTTCGGCCTTTTGATTATCGTCTATAAATGTGGTGTTTTTGGACGTAATCGTGTAAAGTGTCGTGGCAACGTGTATTTTGTATTTTAACTACATCGTAATCAATCACAAAGTCAGTTTCGAATTTCTGTTAGTTACAGCCTTTTGCGTTTTAGGTGATGATATGAAATATTAATTCCAATCAACTTTGCAAATAAAAATAAATTTTTGATGTATATAATATTCACACTTTAAAATTTTAGTTTTGCCACAAACAAATTAAAATAATCAATTAATTTGCCAGACATTCTTCTCAATAATTTTACTACATTTTTTTCATTATGCATGCAAATATTAAATTTTTTCCAATATCTTCAGATATTTTGCACTTATATAAGGTTATCGACCTTATTATTTGTAAAAATAACTGCAAGTTGAATATCCTTTTTTGCTGTTTTTAATTTTTGAACGATTTGCGTTAGTATTTGTGTTCGTTAAAATAAATTAGTGCTTACAATGAGCAAAAAATATTCTCATTAACATTGAAGAACTCAATATTTGTGTAAATTTTAATTCACAAAAAGTTTTTTAACCGCAGTTTATTGACCAAATTT
Organism: Delia radicum; assembly: GCA_021234595.1. Taxonomy (NCBI): domain Eukaryota; kingdom Metazoa; phylum Arthropoda; class Insecta; order Diptera; family Anthomyiidae; genus Delia; species Delia radicum. Next base: position 88,723,532 of record CM037851.1, on the reverse strand, counting down.
TATGGAAACAAATATCTTTGCCAAGGAGACAGCTTATAATAATTTCATGGCAGTACCCCTATCGTATATATTTAGAATTGAGGACCAAACATTGCGACTTATACACGTTTACTGTGAAAAAATTCAAAGTATAAAGTTGTGGTGTAATGGTTAGCGCGTTGGACTTTTACACAGAAGGTCCCGGGTTCGATCCCCGGTGCCGGCAACATCAAATTAATATGTTTGAGTTTCTATCCCTCTTACATATCGCAACGTCCACCTTCGGTGTTCCCATAGCAATTAACCCCACCGAAGTAAAATAATGAATCAGGGCTATGAACTAAAAAGCTTCAATAAGTTCGCCAACTCTACATCAGGTGGCGAGCAACAACTGTTCTAAGATTTATCATCTCGCGCAATTACAGAGTTGCCATGTCTGAAGCCCTTCATCTTTCCCACCTTTCATCTCTATACTATCCTTTCCAAAGAAAGCAACACACTAAAAATATAGGAAGTATTTCCTGAGTGTTGCCTCTCTTTAAAAAAAATAAAAAAAAATATGTTTTCAGAGAAAACTCACACATTACTCGTCTTATGGGCGTTAAATTCAAACTTGCATAAATATAAATGTTGAAATCTGAATGTTTTAACATACAGTTTATTTGAATTTCTTAATTTTATTTATCTCAAGATTTTTAAACACAATTAAAAAAATAAAAAAATGGTAAGGGTATGTTCATACATTAATTCGGCCATTTCTTACTTAATGTTCCGATTGCAATGAAATTTGGAACAGTCATAAGTAAAGTAATATCGGGCTTAATCTCACCACCCAATTAAAAAACATCTCGCTTATGATTTTAAAGTGGTCGCCATTTCTTTGTTTCTAATCCGATTGTTAAAAAACATATAATATAGTCTATTTGTAATCTTCTACTTTAGACTAACAAAAAACATGTTCTCATGTATGGGTTATCTCTAATAGTTCCGAGATAGTCCCGTCTAATAATATATAATTCTAAATTTGGTCCGACTCAGGTCCAGTTTTCTGCGAATAATGTTGCGATTTCTTAGCGAATTTAATTTTTAAAATACTGATTACTTATCTAAATAAATGCTTGATTACATAAAACAAAAACTTACGCAATGTCTTGTTTGTCTCAAAAACTACATTCGTTTAAAGTAGAAATTAAAAAAAAATATTTTTTGCGATTTTTTTCACAAAAAGCAGCTCAAATCTTTTACTTCCACATAAATATTTCTATCTGAATATATAAAGTATGTACACTATTCTGAAATGTCTTTTATATAATAGCGAGTTGTGGTATATATAAAGGGTGTTTTTTATGCAGGTATAGAACTTTAAGTTATAAACACTTTTTTAACTGTCATCCAATTTGCCAGCTGTCAAGTGATTTATGTTTAGTTTGGTTTGGCATTTCAACATGAATAGACTGAGGGCTGAACAACGCTTCCAAATTGTGCAAATTTATTTTGAAAATCATTGTTCTGTTCAAAATACGTATCGTGCACTACGTCCATTTTGCTGTCAACATAATCGTCCATTTAATTCGATTAATTATGGAACGTTTTACGTTTACTCTAAATGATAAAATGCATCCACAGATACACAGCACAGTGCGTACAGAAGAATTCATTGCTGTTATAGAGTGTAACGTAGAGCAAGACCCCAATCAGGCTATCTGTCAATGGTGACCGCTATAGAGCCATGATTACTGACTTTTTCGTTCATCAATTGAGCAACCATGATGGGCAGGAGCTGTGGTTGCAACAAGACGGCGCAACATGCCACACAGCTCGTGCCACAATTGATTTATTGAAAGAAACGTTTGGTAAGCGCATAGTTACATGTTTCGGACCCGTGAATTATACTCCAAAAACGAGCGACTTAACGCCGCTGGACTGTTTTCTGTGGGGAAAAGTGAAGTCGCTAGTCTACCACTTAGAGGACAACCACTTAGAGGACAACATTGCCAATATACGGCCACAAATGTTGTAAAAAGTCAACGAAAATTGAACCTCCAGATTAGACTACGTCCGAGCCAGCCGTGGCGGTCATATGCCAGAAATCATATTTAAATTATAATGCCAGAAGATTATCTTTCGAATAAAGTAAATTTCATGTCAATTTAAAAAATTCATCTTTGTTTTATTCCATTTCAAAGTTCTTTACCTCTATAAAAAACACACTTTATATATCGCATCACGTCGGTACCGCTGGACGTATCGAATCAATGTTCACACCATATATTAGTTTGGTGCTCCGATATGTTCTTATATATTTGTGGATACGAAAATGTTATTTATGGTCCGATTTGACCCATAATCTCGATTGTCTATTTATTTGAGTGTACAATATTCTACAACATTAATAATATTATGCAACATTGATTTATGAGGCACTTTAAAGCTTAATCGTCTATAACCCACATTAATATTCATCGGCTCTGCGATACTTTGAATTTAACTTTAATATGATCGTATCTGGTACACATTGTCTTTAACTAAAATAATGATCGTCTGCAGAGCACTTTTAGTTGTGAAATTGTCAACAAAAATTAAATATAAATATAATTCTGTCAATTGAATCTAATTCGTTTCTACAAAAATGCCTACACAACGTATTTCCAACCTTGGGCGAAATACTCGAGGTAGTCATAATACTCAAAGAAGCCGTAGAAACTTGCCACAGTTTCAAGGCATATATCCATTTTAATCCACTGTTTAAAATTGTACACGTCTCCAATTAGGCAGCGGAAGCGGTTGCATATAGTCCTATACATACCTTATTAATTGGGTAAGTCTCTTCCAATCGCCGCTTTAGATCTAGACATGGCAGCAAAAATTGTAAAAAGTTCCATTTTATTTTTATTTTTGGGAATTGTGGGATTGCTTAAAGCAAATCATAAATTCGGACACATTGTCGACTTAAAAGTCCAATTAAGTAAAAAAAAAACCATTGTATTATGTTTATAAATTAATATTTTACTGAATAGTGAAACAAAAACAGAAATTTTTACCTTCCTATTAGAATTACCCAGGTTTTCGCTCTAACAAGAGTTCTAAAAGCGAATTTTTTGAAAAATATCGTAAACTATAGTTAATTTTCTTTCAAACGATATCAAACGCTTCTATGATATGTTTATAACTTCTTAAAATCTTCAATCATTTCTTATTTAATATAACATTATATAAAAATAAAAACATGTAGTTTTATATAGCTTAATATGGATATTTGTAATGGTCATATATAATTTTATCTTGGATTTGGTTTTCTAAAAATTTTTGATGTGGTCTCATCCAAATTAATCAGAGCTGTGAATGAATCATTCATTTTTGATTTCAATTCATTACGAATTTGAATTGAATTTTGAATAATTCTTTTCACATAAAATAAGAATTGAATGAAATTTGAATTAATTCAAATGAATTTGGTAAAATAAATTGGAATTCATTTCCAATTCAAATGAATTCGACAAAATGAATTGCAATTCATTTTCAATTCAAATGAGTTTGGCGAAATGAATTGCAATTCATTTCCAATTCATTTGACTTGAATTGATTTTAAATTAATTCAAGTGAATTAGAGAAATGAATTGCAATTAATTTTCAATTCATTTGTATTGAATTGATTTTGAATAAATTCAAATGAATTAGAAAAAATATTGCAATTCATATTAATGAAATGAAAAATGAATTGTAATAAATCAAAGTAAACATGGTGTTTGGAGTTTGTTTCGTCAAGTATTACTTACATTAATTCAAATGAATTGAAAAAGAATTGCAATTCATTTTTCTAATTCATTTAAACTAATTCAAAATCAATTAAAGTCAAATGAATTGGAAATGAATTGCAATTCATTTCGCCAAACTCATTTGAATTGAAAATGAATTGCAATTCATTTTGCTGAATTCATTTGATTTAAAATGAATTGCAATTCATTCCAACCAAATGCATATGAACCGATTCAAATTTCATTCAATTCGTTTTTTGGCGAAAAGAATTAATTGAAAATTTTACTAATTCAGTGCATGAATGATTCGAGAATTAATTCAAAAATGAATGATTCATTCACAGTTCTGATATTAATATCTTAATACATATCGATTGCTTTAATCGTAGATGTAACATATATTGCTGCATATGGTATATATTAATTAGCATGATTTCATATAATATATCATACCAAAATTTATTTTTATTCTACATTTATACCCCAGTCAAGAACTAGTAGTTCTAAAAAAGTTTTTGTCAAAATGGCTCAATTTTACGACTTTTAAGGTCTTTTTAGTTTTAATTTAAAACAAATATAAACAAAATTGGTAACAATTTATAGCTCTTTCAAAGTCACATTGGCAGGGGTATTAAATATGTCTAAAGCCTTTCAAGTGTTCTTGTTAATCTTGTGAAAAATGGGTCTTTATCAAAAAATAAGATTTCGATTAAGCTACTAAGAATGCATGGCAATGCATATTTAATTTAATTGAGGGGTTTTCTAATATTTTGCCAATATTCGTAGTAATTCGCTACTTAGGCGACTTATTCCGAATGGCTTCTTTTTCCCATATTTCAAAAATTCATAAATTATAGGCAATACATAATGGTATTAAAATTTCTTGAGTACACAAAGAGACATATTTTGGACGAGTTTTAATGGAATTTTTTTCACTAAATTAGTGCAGTTTTCTTTACAATATGAATGAGAAAATTTTTAAACCTTATGAACAACCTTCATAGTTTTAATGAAACTATTTTTAATGGAACTAATTCATTAGTGGTATGAAGTTTTTAATAAATTAAATTATATTTTTCTTTAAATTCTATGGAAAACTGCATTAGTTTAATGAAAAGTTTCAATGGACGAGTTCCAGTGACATTTCATAGATCTAATGCAAAAATTCAGTGACATCATTCAGATAATTCTCTCAGTGTACTCCGATCACAAGCAAATGTTGTTTTCGTAAATAAATACAAACTTTCATACAAACACAAATGAATTTTTAACCCCACTTTTTTTATCCCTAAACGTTTCTTTTTTTTTTGCTATTTTACAACATATCCAAAATTTATTAAAATCTGCGAGTTTGGTTTGGTATACCTCCCTTGAGAGTTAAATGGAGCAATTTTTATGTTGGTGAACACGCCCTTTTCCGGCGGCCACGTCCCTTTTAAAGTTAGCGGGTCATGGAATTCCCTAATTTTCTGTACGATTACCTAAAAAGTGAAAGTCGCATCCGGATAAAATAGTTAGCGTTAAAAAGTTTGATAAGTATGAAAATGATATGTAATATAATAAAATTTCCAGTGATGAGAGTTGCTCAAAAATTTAGTTTATTTTTAAACTATTAAACGTTTTTACAAAAATTAGTTGTTCTTAATTTTAAAGAAAACCGCAAAGGATAATAAAAATTAAGTTAATTAAAAAAAAAATATCAGTACTTAGTTAATTTTTAATAAATTTTAGAAACGTTACTACTTTAGCACTACTTTAAACTACAGAAATAAACTAAAATAAAGAAATAAACTAACTGCCCAGTGACCCAATATCCACATTAGGGGATCTTAGGGGCATTGGATGGAAGAGGTTGAGGAATTTCGTCAGAGCGGCGGAGTTCCTGGGGTAGGAGTATGACATGGGACCGATTTTTTAGAGCGCACAACAACCCGACATTCTGGCTTAGGTGTAAGTCCTCAGGAACTTGAGTCGGAAGCATTTCCCTTCTCCGTATCCTCTTTTCGACCTAACCTAGCCTAACTGCCTAAATATATTTAATTTTTAGCAAAATTACTTTTGCCGACTTTTTTCTTGAGTGTACTAATTTTCAAATTAATCTTTACAAGAAAACCTTCATAATTTTTTTTATTTTTTTTTTTTTTTTTGTATTTTAAATCTTTTACATATTTAATTTCTACAATGTGCCTTTTCTACTTTATTCTAACTACGACTATTTAAAGATTCATGCAAAAGCCAGCCTATGCTGGGATAACTGACTGGTGGTGATTTTGGATACATGGTTCGTTGGCTAGTTGGTGATGTTATTATGACCAGTAAAATAAAAATGCAAATGATGTTTGTTTGCATAATGCCATAGTCATTGTTAGCTCTATTTTAGTATTAGTAGTGGGAGTAGCCCTATATATGCTGGCAATAGCAGTCGTAGTTACACTGCCCTGGTTTATAAAACATCAGGGTATTATTATCGTTCTTCGGCTATTGTGTTTTATATGTAGTTGCTGCTGACTGTTGTTGTTGTTACTGCGTCTTTGTTTCTTCAATGCCCGATAAAAAATAAGTTATGTTTAAAATATAGAATCATATCTCATTAGATATAGATGGGCATTTAAACTTATACAAGTTCATCTCAAAATTGAGGTATACAGCAATATCAAATTATATTCTTCAAATGTATTAATTGATTAAATTAGATCAAAACTGATCTCCAAATTGGTGAATCCAATTATACCTAAATAAGGTCTCCGATGGATCCCAAAATATCCCAAAGGATTAATTTTGATGTAATTGGATGTAGTTAGATCCAAAAAGAAAAGTCATTTTTGGTGGTTCGAATAAGATATTTGAGATTAAATGCTATCATATTAAATTACACCCGAATAATGGCGCGATATAATTTAATCAGTTTTTATGTAATAGTATAAAAATATATCTGAACCAGCACAAACATATACAAAATCAGTTATAGTTGTATACGGTTTTTGTATTAAAAACTTCACTGAGATCCGATATATTTGCAGAAAAAATTACCCCCACATACGGGTTTTTCTTCAACGTTATTAATACTTTCAGACCTTAGTCACTTGCAAAAAGTTCACGACTTTATAACTTGTACAAAAATGTTTAGAAAATTCTTTTGCAATTGGAAATCTAATTTTATTACATTGAAAAAATCTATAGCTAAAGTAAAAACTTCTAGTGTTACAAATGATATTTTGACTAACGCTCCTAGCACAAACAATTCTCCTTTAGTTTATGTTCAAAAAAAATTTCTGCAGAAATTCTAAGATCACTGTCCCCTGAACATTTCCTTAGGCAAGAATGAAATCCGATTAGGGACCAGCCTACAACAAACTAGTTTTCACAATTTGTTAAATAAGTTTTCGGATGTTAGCACATTTAATTACTATAAATGCAATAAATGGTTGTCCCGAAAAAAATTAATTTTAAAATGAAACAAGTTTTGTTTTCAACAGAAGATTGAAGATTGCCTTATATTCTAATAGTAACTCTTATAGGATATTACACAATTTTATTAAAAATTAAATAGTGTTTTTCTTAATATATGTCAAGGTATTATTATTAATAATTAGCGCAATTTGTCAATCACAATACAATATGTATTTAGACGTAATGAGGTAATAAACCTGTAATTAAATACACAAGTATTGTAATTATGTCCCATTTTTGGTATATACAAAATTAAAAATTTTGTAAATGAGCGCTTAAGCCCACAAGATTGAGCGTATTCCAGAAATAAAATTAAATTATTAATGATATAGACCAATTTCATAAGTGAATGGCTTCAAAATGTAATGATATTGCCCATGGTTGATTTCATGAAAATATAAAATTTTATTTTAAATTTATAACGAGCTTCCAACCTCCGTATATTTACAAAAATAAAGCAAATCAAACATATTAGCTAGGTTGATACTAGTATTTCGATCTGGCTAAAGATCTCATCAGAACCCGAAGTTTTAGAAAGCTAGAGCCTCCATAATAGGCAGAACTTTAACAAAAAAACCTATTAATCATCAATTTTGCTCCATCTTAAATAAAATTAAAAAAAAAAATAATTGAAAAAAATAAAAACTAATTTTGTCATCAGGCGAATATACATGACGAATTTCAAAAATTGTCGACATTTTGAACCAAAATATTTTACCAAACTTGTTTTGTATGTCATGAATAACCTGTTATGTATATATTAGCCGATGTTTAAACATGCTAAATCAATTATAGTTAACCCATTTTACACTGCCGTTGCTTTGAAGCAACACCTACCTTTAAGGTCTGATAATTTTGGATAGAAAAGAAATATAACAACGCAATAAAAAGTATGTAAAAATTTTTATAATGCCAACATTTAAAAAAAAGTTAAAAATCATTGTCTAGGATTGCCATATAGTTAATTAAAAAAAGGAATTTATTTTTTGCTATTTTGTTATAACAATTTTTTGAAAAATCGTTAATTTATTGAAAAAACTTTAACATACAGAAAATTACTTAAAATTTTTTTTATTAATTAATAATCATATAATTACAAATTATATACTATTACCCTTACTAAGCACTAGCTACTATGGCCTTCGGCGCGTTGTAGCGAAAACAGACTAGTGCCTCTGGTAGGAATTGAACCCACGACCCCCGCACAGATAAGCCAGCACGCTACCAACTAGCTAGTGTTGCCATATTACAATTTTGAAAAATTTTCTAAAAACATTAATATTTTTAAAAATTCTCAAAACTCTTGAAAATTCGTTATATCAAATTATGTATTACAATTTGATAAATATTTGCCTTAACAACATATAAAAATTATAATCTTAAAAAATCTTAACCCGGTGAGTACATACAAAGTGTCATAGTTTGAATTTAAATTGCGTGCACCAGCTCTAGAGGGCACAATAAGAGTATGTATTAAAACTTCAGAAAAAGCTTATTGATATAGAGAACATTACATCTTTCTACCAAATTTCGACAGAAAATTCCCAAAGGATCGATGAGTGGTATAAGATGTATTAATCATTTATCTTTAACAACACTAAAATTATAGCGGTTTTAAGTTTCAAGTAAATTGAAATTATTAAAAGTAAAGCTTGCGTTTTGAATTTTATTAAACCTACATCAATTTGTAGATCTCATTGCATTTGTCACAATTCAAATTATATATAAAAAAATTATGCGATTTTTTAGATACTGTTCTCAAACGCAATTCCGTTAAACGGCGACAATTAAAAAAATCCGAAATTTTTGGTTTCACTTGTAAACGACCATAGAACTTTTCAGCAGTGATATAGAACCTTTTTTATTGGCGATGTATTTTTAAAGTCCAGTGACTCCATTTTGTATTGTTAAAAGCTATGAACAAAAAAGTAAAATGAATGAAAAAAACTCTTGTCATTTTTAAGTAATTTTTTATATATTTTGACATTAAATGGCCATCAATTCTTTAGGTGAAGAGATTTTAAAGTGTCCATCGTTTCTCTCAAATCCAAAAACCTTGGAAATAAGAGGCATCTAAAGTCAGTTTCACCAGGTGACGAATATTTTTGAAGTAGCTCATATACATAAACACATAAGCTACATACAATATATGCCTATGCATGACTCCATATATACTCATATATATTAAAATAAATGTTCAGATGAAAAATACAAAGCTATTTATAATTTTTTTACTAGGGCATATATATATTTTTTTTTCATTATAAAAATTTTCTGTTTTTTATTTATACTTTTCTCTTTGTGTTTTTTTTTTATTATTATTATGACCAAAGGTCAAGGATTTAATTATTCTACTTACGCCTGTTTCCTTATAGTTCCGTTTTTTTATTTTTGAATACATTTTATTTTTGTTTAATTTTTTTTTTTTTTTTTAATATTGTTAACGCTTTACAATACGTTGACATTATTTTTTCCGGTTGTGTGCTTTACAATGTTTCTTTAATGTTTTTTATGCAAATAAAAAAATGTAAAACCCAGCACGATATTGTTATTATACAAAAAAGATCATTAATATATTATGCAAGGATTAATATTAAAATTCTTTGTGTTTGTTTTTAAGTAAAATCTGTCACACAATTAAATGTCAAATATACAACAGGGCTTAAACAAAAATATGATTAAATTTTAATTTTTTTGCTGGTCGAGTATTAAGTTAAATTGGATTATATTTTTTCTGAATTCTGTTATAAGCATGAAAAGGCGAACAATTTGTAATTTTGTGCATGCCATTAATATAATTAAAGGTAGTTTGTATATCGTTTGGCTAGTTTCGGTACTACACTTAGAATACCATGTAGGTAAAGACCACTGCAAATGTAGTTGAAAACAAATAAAATTCCACTTAAAGAAAGGACGACTTACAATGCAGTAAATTCAACTAACATTGTCATTTGTCAATTGTAGTAGAAATGAACCACATGGTAGTAAAAAATAAACAAACATTTTTTTTATTATTATTTTTTTAAATAACAAAAAACAAAGGTAGAAACTGAATGTAACATCATAAAACAGTCATTTGATGTGGTTTGTTTTTTTTTTTTTAATGAACTACAAGGTTAGTAAAAATTTTAATTTGTTCTACAAATAACTGACATTTGCATTAAAATAAAGAAACTGTATTACAACCCAAACAAGTACATATTTTTAAAGCAGAAGTTCCCTGAGTGTAGTTAAGATACACTCAAAAAAATAAGTTAGTAGAGAAGTTAGTAAAACTTCTTGTAAATCAGGTATACTATTTTTTAGCAAATTTTTTGCTAAAATCGCGTTTTCAGCTAAAATTTTTGTTATACTTATTCAGCACTTAACTGTTTTATACCAATGCTTTACTAATATACTAATGTTTTACAAATTAATTTTGTTAAAAAAATTGTGCTGAGAAGCACATTAATAGTGTGGACGACAACCAGATTGACGATATGCGCAAAATGAAGATGTCGTGGCACGTCAAAATGAAGTAGAGAAGATGAAAATGATACTAAAAAGTACAACTCTAATAAGACATATAAAAAAAATCAACCATGGAAGATTTTTGTATCTGTTTTTCATACATAAAACAAAATTGAGGATTAAAACAATTTAAATTTTGCGTTGTCACCGGCTTGTGAAAATAATTGTATATTAATAAAATAAAAGACAAAAGAAAATATTTAAATTTAATATGTATTCTATAATAAATGGTAATAGATTAATAATCTAGTGTGGGCAAATTGCATACAAACATATACAGACATGTAGCCAGAGTAAATCGAAAGACAAAGACACACATCTTAGGTAGATTTTTATGGTTCCTTTTTCTTATTGCAAAAAAGGGTTGTTTTTTTCGTTTGTTTAGTTTCTATAATTATCTTCGGCAGTTGCGTCCTTTAAAAGATAGCATCAATTAGACAACCTTTGATTTAAGTAGTTGAAAGAAAATTTTTGTTATATATTATATTTAAAAGAATCACAAAAATATGTTTTATGATTTTCAGCAAATAAATTAACTAAATTACAATTTTTCTACAATTTTTTTTGCGTTTTTTTTTCAGTCTACTATAATTTAGCAAAAAATTTATTAATTTTTATCAACGCTTTTTTATTTCTAATCTACTAAGTGTTAGCAAAACTTTTGCTGAATCTACTAATTTTGTTGCTAAAATCAGCTCGCTGATTTTCAGCAAAAGATTTTGTTGACATTAGCAATTTTTTTGCAAGCACCCTCCTGACTAAAATTTTGCTGACTCAGGAAAAATTTTTTGCTGACTTTACAAGCTTTTTTTTTGAGTGTATACCTAATTTTGCTGTGTTTTTCTCATGGTTGATTTGGTTTTAATATACACCACAAAATAGAATTCTGGCAGTTACGACCGCTATCTTCATAATAATTATATTTTAAGTCGTGGAAGCTAAACTGATGAAAAAAAAAAAATAGTAAAAATTGTTCATATAACTACCAAAAATTAGTTAAAAATCACGTAAAAAAAAACTGCTAATATTATCAAATTTTTTTATTAAATATTAGTAAGATAGAAATACGAGAAACAAATGTGTTGATTGTACAAATTTTTAGTTTTATATGATCTAAATTTCAGTTAATTGAAAGTAATAAATTTCTTTGCTAAAATACGTAAAAAGTTTACTAAATATTAGTAAAAAAAAAAATATAAAAACGTAAAGTTTTAAATTTTTTAAATTTTTTTTCAGATATTTTTTAATACTAATAAAAATATGCCCATTTTACTAAATTTAAGGTAAATATAGTTTTTGCTTATTTTAGCAGAGTAATATCAATTTTAGTACCTAAAATTCAGCTAAAATAAAGGGTGTTTTTTATACAGGTATAGAACTTTAAGTTGGCAACACTTTCTTACTGGCGGCCATTTTGTCAGCTGTCAATCAATCGTGGTTCCGTTCGAAGTACGTACCGCGCACTACGTGCATTTTCCGGTCAACATAACCGTTCATCAGAGCAGTTAATTTGATTAACTATGTATGGAACGTTTAAGCACCACGTTTACTCTAAATCAGAGTTCGAAATTAAACACAAGCAAACCGTTTTCTATCGTTCTGTTTTGCTTTCTGCTGGAACTCAACACAACCATTTTGTTGTGCACAGTAAACATAAACACAATATTTCTTTATTTTCATTTTGATTTGTAAACAGAACACAAATGCTTTCACAAACTAGTTTTCGATGAGAGACCAAACCAAACGATTTTGTTCTGTTTGTCAATATTTCAAACAGCTTGATTTTGTTGTGTTTATGGAATGGAACAAAACTATTCGTAAACCGTTCTTAGCGATTATGTCACATTACAAGTGAAAAAAATGTTCATTGAATTTTATAAATAATTCCGTTAGTTTAATAAAAAGTTTCAAAGGAGGAGTTCCAGTGAAATTTCATAAAACTAATGCAAAAAAAAAACATTGATAACATGCAGAAAAATCATTTCTTTATTTTGCCAGCCACCACGTTAAAAACGCGTTTTAATGTTTAGTTGAAAGAACACAAAAAAATAACCACCATGAAATAATAATGTTTTACGAAATAAATATTTTCGTTTTTTTCCGTTTGTTAAACAGGGTGTAGGCCGGGAAGGTATACTACTTTGTTTTGCCGCCATTTTGGTAAACATTAGTCTTGACAGTTCATATTTGGCAGTCGTGAAGTAGACACGTGGCAAACTTATTATGGAAAAATATTCGATAAACCAACGTGTTTTAATCGTTAAAACATTTTATCAAAATCAATCATCGATTACTGTGACGTTGAGAAAGTTATGTGAAATTTTTGGAAGGAACAACGTGCCAACAAAACGCACTATTTATCGTGTAGTGAATGATTTTGAAGAAAGAGGGTCTGTAGGTGATAGGCCCAAGCATGGACCAGAACGTACTGCAAGATCGGCTGAAAACATTACTGCTGCTCAAGAAAGTGTTCAAAACAATTCATCAACCTCAATTCGACGCCGTGTTCAGGAGCTTCCATTTAAGATTCAATTGACACAAGAGCTTCTTCCACAAGACCATTTACGCTGCCGTACATATGCCAATAGGATGTTACACCTCGCCCCATGACAACCCCGATTTTCCTGAAAAAATTATAATGAGTGACATCACATACAGCCAGGATTACAATGCAATTACTGCGAGACCTCTTTCCACAACAAGTTATTTCAAGAAATGGTGATGTTGATTGGCCTCCACAGTCGCATGATTTGACTGCTCCGGACTTCTTTTTGTGGGGATATCTGAAAAGCAAGGTTAATGCAAACAAACCAGAGACGCGTGATCAACTCAAACAATATATTCGAGATGAAATTAATGACATACCGCGTGAAATGTTTGAGCATGTAATGAAAAATGTGCTCAAAAGGGCTCGCATATGTGAGGCTAACATATGCGGACATTTATCTAATATTGTATTCATTACATAATTGCCGACATTAAATAAAACATTTATCAATATAAGATCCATTCTCTTTCATTTAATCAAAAATTATAAACAAACAATGTAGTATACCTTCCCGGCGGTCACACTGTATTACAAACAACAATTTGAGCACTTGTGTTTCGTCTATAAATACGAACGAAACAATAGTGATCGTTGTATGGTTTTTTAATAGGAAAGTTTTGTTAGTGGTACATACATTTTCGAACTCTGCTCTAAATGATAATATACATTTACAGAGACGGCGTACAGTGCGTACAGAAGAAGTCATTGCTGCTGTAGAGCGTAACATAGAGGAAGACCACAATCAGTCTATCCGCCATCGTGCACAGGAATTGGATATGTGTCCATTCACTTTATGGAATATTTTGCGGAAAGATCTTGGTTTGCGTGCTTACAAAATCCAACTCGTGCAATAATTGAAGCCAATATACGGCCACAAATGTTAGAAAAAGTCATCGAAAATTGGACCTCCAGATTAGACTACGTCCGAGCCAGCCGTTTCGATCATATGTCAGAAGTCATATTTAAATTATAATACCAGAAGATTATCTTTCGAATAAAGTAAATTTCATGTCAATTTAAAAAAAAACCATCTCAATGATTTCAAAGATATATACCTCTATAAAAAACACTAAATTTTTTTAAAGTTAACAGTTTTATATTTACTGTTATTATTTTTATTAATATATAGCAAACAAATATTCAAATTTTATCAGTTTTTCCTGCAATGTAATTTATAACAATTTTTTAGTAACTTTCAAGAGGTCAAATCTACTTTTATTTGTCTTAGAACTAAAAAAGAAATTTCATATAATTCGACATTTTTTCCGATTTTTCATATACCAGACTATTTTGAATTCTGGCTCCAAACATGATACAAAATATCTAATTATTATACAAAAATAGGTAAATATATGTATTAAATACAATGACCATAGCTATATTTCCAGCAAAAAAAAAAATGTAGGACTATTTGAACTTGCCGTACTGTCCTTATTATTTTTTACATTGCAATATGGACATTTAAATGAATTTTGTTGTTATTTTAAGTTACAACAACAAAGTTTAAATTGTTATACAAAATGCAAAGTTGTTGTTGTACAATAATCAAAAAAAAAAATATTGGTAATTCTTTGCAAGATTTATATGTTTTTATTTTTTAATTGAAATTTGTTACAGGGATGTGTCCTTATTATTTTTCACATAATTGTATATGCTAAGCAAATGTATCTAAAAATATATTTTAAAAAAATAACTAAATTTAATAAAAAAAATAATAAAATGTGCCCACATGGGATTCAAACGCGGAGCTCCAGGCTCTCAGTCAACCATCTGAGGTATCTCACCTTGATATACCTGATAGATTAAAGTAGAAATGACTTGCTTGCAAAAAATTTCATTACTTTCAAGCTTACGAAAAATGAAAAATAAGTAGTTATATATGTACTTACTTAACACTAGTAAGTTATCTTTATTTTTGTTGTGTAAAAATCATATGTCTTGCGTAGTCGATTCAACGAAGAATGACCTTCCAGGGTTAAAATGGAGTTTCAAAAAATATTTCGATAATTTTTTTTTTTTTAATAATGACAAAAATAAGTTACCCCTAACGCATTATTTTATGTATTGTAATAATGGAAAATTTAACTACTTAAAGAAGAGAAAGTGATGCAGAGAGTAAGAAGAGAAAGTGATGCAGAGAGTAAGCT
Organism: Delia radicum; assembly: GCA_021234595.1. Classification (NCBI taxonomy): domain Eukaryota; kingdom Metazoa; phylum Arthropoda; class Insecta; order Diptera; family Anthomyiidae; genus Delia; species Delia radicum. Next base: position 88,708,143 of record CM037851.1, on the reverse strand, counting down.
GGTAGTGAGAAACTATTTACATGTCACTACCGTTTCTACACTGGGCTGTTATTAGTTTAGTTGGTTATTTCAGGTTCTAAAGCAACCTGTTCTTGTGTAGCGGTAAGATCCCATAGTAAATAGGACAAACTTCATAGAAATTGAATCGGTTGTAGAACAGAAATTATAACCTATTGCAATACAGTATTTATACTCTAACTTATAAGTTGTTCGGCAACCTGTTTTTAAGTTTTGTACTGTTTTACTGGGCATATATTGCATTTTATTTTTTTAAGCAATTTTTATCTCTTCTTTTTTATTTATAGCAATAAGAAATTCCCATGAAGGTAATTGTTATGATATAAGCTTTGAAAATAAAATTTTTTTTCATGTCAATGAAGCAGAACATTTTACAAAAGACTTCTCTACAAGGATCAATATGGTATACTTTAATCACATCTCCGACATTTACCTCTATGATTTTTTTGGTTCAAAATTCAAAAAGAACTGTTCATTTTGGTCCCTGGAAAAAATTATCAAAAAAATTGTAGCCCATAGTAATTCATATTCTACTAGAAGAGTTGTAACAATCCAAAAATTATGGAAATGGTAAAGCTCATTACTACCCTGCAGGAAGCTTGGGGTCAAGTGTCTCCAAGTCTCCACTTTTGTCTACTATTTTGTTGACATTGTCAACTAAGCGTCTACACTTTTTACTTTATTAACTCACGAGTAAATTTTTGGTTCCAATGTCTACATATGGTCCCATTAGAACTAATTAGTCACTAGTGAATCTATGGTTCTTATGTCTACATGTGGTCCCATAAGAACTAACGAGTCACTAGTGAATCTTTGGTCCAATGTCTGCATATGGTCCCATAAGAACTACCTAGTCACTAGTAAATCTATGTTTCTAATGTCTACATATGGTGCCATAAGAACTACCTAGTCACTAGTGAATCTTTGGTTCCAATGTCTACACATGGTTCCATAAGAACTACCTATTCACTACCTAGTCAATAGTTCTAATGTCACTAGTGATTTTCAATGACACGTACATGTTAAATGTCTATAGCAAATTACATTGCCTGGGGAATATTTGGTTAGTAGTACTGGTGACACAGTCAATAGTGAATCAATACTTTTTCACTATTGACATTTCCTGCAGGGTATATATCGAATTTTATGGGGTAAATATAAGTTTGAAGTTTGAAGTTTGTTTTTTTTTTAGAAATATCTTAAAATTTTCTCACTTTTCATCAAATTAATTAGAAATAATATAAAAAAAAGATTTGCTTATCTTAAAATTCATCATTTCCCGAAATAACTGTCACCTTAATAAGCTTTTGTAAAGGTATACAAATTAAAATTAAATTTAACGAGATGGATTTATTTTCACATATTTTTGCTTTTAGAATTAACTTTTATTGGATTTTTATTGCCTTAATAAATGCTTATAAAAGAAAATACAGTTATGGATCATTTAATAATGAATTTAAATGTAACACATGTAGTTGTACTGAGAGAGAGCAAATTTAATATTATAAAAATATGTAGTAATTTAAATTGTTTAAAGCATAGGCAGGCAAAGAGTAAAATGAGGTTGTGTATGTGAAAGAACTACACAGCAAACACGAAATCGAGCGTTTCATATTACCATTATAGTTCCTTACATACAAAAAAATAGCTGCCAATAACTTGGCTAAATTAGCCCTATCCAAGTTGTTTTGTGAAATTTAAATAAGTTTTTAAACTTCGGAAATATAGATAAGGATATTTTAGTCAAGTTATTGGCAACAATATTTTTAGGTAATGTGTTACGCTTTTCACTTAAATATACATATTTGAAATTGTCTAAACATGTTGTATGACTTAAAAAAGGAATGCTGAAGTTTTACACACAGAGAAAAATGTATATATTTGCCAACTGAAATTTGGTTACTAGGACTCAAATTCTATTATTACGAATTTCAGTCGTTTGGCACAACTAAACATTAGTTTTTCACAGCAAAATTTGGTAAGTTCAACTGAAATTTAGTTCCAATACACAAAATATTCAGAAACCTAATGTAAATATAGTTGTACTAACTTAATTTCTACGTCGTTACCATTAAAATACACTTTTCAATTCAGTTGGCACTTTATTTCTCTGTGTGTAGGAATGGGAAAAAGTAGAAAAGAAATTAACAACGAGATTGATATACAAACGGAACTTCTAATACTTCCAAATTGATTTATTTACACAAAGAAATTCTCTGTATGCATATTGTTATGACAATTTATTATTAATATAATGTGTTTAAAATTTGATAACATAAAATTCATTGCATGTTACCAAATGCATTATCAATCATAAAATATTTTTCGTAATTCATTATTAATTTGAAATGTTTGTTGGGTAAGTATTGCTGAAGAAAATATAAAAGCATCCGCCTCATGTGCACTTGTCGCAGTCTCATCGACAACTAAATGAAAGAGCATAAGTATATGTGTGAAGTGGTATCTGCACAATTGTGCTATGAAATGCCTACCACTGGTTTAAAGCCATAAAATTAAAGAATTTAATATCCCAGTGTTGAAAAGGTAATGAGGTATCATTATTTTCTTGTTTTACCACACTCTACACCATGGAATAATTGTCTATTTACGCTCTATTTTCTTATAAAAATTTTTTATTACATGGATAAATCGAACATTTAACATATTTGTATCATCTAATTATCTCGACTTTTTTTAAAAAAAAAAAACCTTATCAATTATTTTCATACAAAAATTGTTATTATTTATATTTTGTAATCTTTATATTTTGTAATTAATTTTACTTAATTAAATATATTTGCTATTCGATATTCTACAATATTAAAATAAAAACTGCTTCTGAATACTAGATGGTTTTTTTTTCTTTACAGTAGATAGCTCCGTATTTTTATTTGAAATTAATCACAATGAGCAGATAGAACCTTAAAACTACTTTTATTAATACTAGAATTTAAAGCCTTGTGTTGTTTATATATTTTTGTATGATCCTGTATATAATTGTACTTAATATTCGTAATTATATATCACTATATATAAAATATAGAGTTATATATGTTCATACATTTATAAATGTTCATATAATTATATATAACTACATATGAACTAATAATAAAAATATATATTTGTTTTAAATTTGTAAAAAATCCATATATTGTTCCGTACAAAATTATATAGACATTTATAAGACCCCATACGCTTTGAATGTCGTCCACATTTAATTATATGTGCTGCTAGATCAACATTATTTTCTAAGTGATTTTGGATTTTAGATATTAATATACGAGGATGGTGCAATAAGTCCGTGACTTTTTGAATGAAACACAGTTTTTTTTTGCAAAAAAAAAAATAAATAATTTTTCAACATAATCTCCTTTTAGCACAATACACTTAGTCCAACGTTTCTTCAATATTTGTATCCCTTCCAAAAAATAGGATTTTTCGAGGTCCATAAATTAGGCATTTCTTGCGGTATTTTTTTTTAAATCCTCATTAAATCGGTACAATAGTTGGCATAATATTCGCCGTTTATTGTTTTTCTCTTTTGAAAGTAATCGACGTGAATTATCCCGCGTGCATCCCAAAATACTGATGTCGTCACCTTATTGGCCACGATTACGTTTATGGTCAATTGAGGGCAAACGCGGCACCCTTCTTGCAGACAGCTTTTTTAACCCCAACTTGTTAATTAAAATCGAAATCACACTACCATATTAAATGCTCGGGTGTATTAACCTCAATTGGCCGTCCAGAACGTTCAGCGTCATTTGTACTTTTACTTCACGGACTTATTGAGCCGCCCTCGTATATACATGACATGTATTCAACACAAAACACGTTAAATAACTGCACACGTTATAACTGCACTCACAATATTTTTTCCGTAAAGACTACTGCATATACACATTAAAGTAATTGAAAATCAGTTGAAAAAGGACTACTTACTTTTCGTTTAAAATAATTGTATTTTTTAGTTTATTTTCAACGGTTGAAAAATAAATTGACAAAATCGGTAAAAACAATAGATTTTTTTCGTTTATTTCAATACTTAATATAATATAACAACTTTTTGTTTAAATTATAAAATTTAAACTGAGTATTTTAACTATTACTGGAAGTCCTTTTTTTTTTGTTTATTACAGATAGAATGTATAACAGACAGAATGTTAAAAACAAATATATTTCATTGTTAATTTGACTGTATATTACATTGGAACAACTTTACCGATTATCTTTTTAAATAAGTGTTTTAAATTGTAAGTAAAGGTTCTTGTGAGTGAAGGAATGTCACAAATATTCTGTTTTTTATTCGCTAATCGCCATATTTTACATGTTTTGACCATTATTTGGTTATGAGGAAATATTTTAAAAATCTGTATTTCTCATCTAAAGCTTTTCTCTATAAAATGTCAAATACGGCTAATTTTTTAACATACAAATGGAGTGGAACCGTATTCCTTTTATTTTCATCTATATGCAAAGTACAGTGTAATTTTATATCAAATTTATATAAAAATTAATGTAAGAACTATTCGGTAAATAATCGGTATTCGAATGCACTATTTGTAAAAAGTCGAATGAAATATTATCTTGAATACATACAATTGTACAAATTTATATCTCCTTGCATCGAGTTCGATGTAATTCGAAACGATTATATCGAATTCGATACAATGTGATGTATTTTAGATATGTTCTAATTTTCTGATCAAATTTTATATCATCGCATATCTAATTTATATATAATTTGTTGCTGTCCCATATGAACTTTTTTTACTTGGGTATTACTTTCGACTAAACAATCAATGCCAAATTTTCTGAAAGCAAAAAAAAAAGATTTGGGTGCAAAATTCTGGAAAAAAATTTTGGGTAAAAAAGTTCTCCAAAAATATTTGCTTATCCGATATTTTGAATTTTTTTGAAAATAAAATAAATTTTTAAAAACTTTTAGAAATATGGGTGTGGTCTCGTTGGTGTATAGGCATACAAAAAATTTATCAAATTTTAAGACCCTCGGTCAGCTTGATTTGTGATGTATCATGGATCTTATGATATATAATCTTTAACAAGCTTTCCTACTAAATATATGTGTTTTAAAGACTATTCATTCAACTTTTTTGGTTTTGATTTTTGTATAAAAAATTTAGTTTAATGATCTTTTTATTGAATATGTTGGTTACTTTTATGAATATGTCAACACAAAATACATAATAGGAATGTTCGAAAGCTAAACTATCCATCTTATATTTTATTTATAAAAACAAATTTTTGTGAAAAACTAAATTTTTTTCAATTTATAACGAGCTTTCAACCTCCGTATATTTACAAAAATAAAGCAAATCAAACATATTAGCTAGGTTGATACTAGTATTTCGATCTGGCTAAAGATCTCATCAGAACCCGAAGTTTTAGAAAAGTTAGAGTCTCCATAATAGGCAGAACTTTAACAAAAAATTTTTTTAGTTTCTATAAAAAACTTGTTTTCAACCTACACACAGAGAAAAATATAGCTATTTGTCAACTGAAATTCGGTTACTACGCCTCAAATTCAGTCGGCTGGTGCAATTGTACATTAGTTTTCACTAAAGTTCGATTAATTCAACTGAATTTTAATTGCAATGCCCAAAATACTCGTATATATAATGTAAATATCGTTATGCTAACTGAATTTATAAGTTGTTAAAATTAAAACACAACTTTCAATTCGGTTGGCACTTTATTTCTCTGTGTGTACTCTCCGGAAATGATATAATACTTATTATTTTAAATGTACTTAAACAAGCCTTTCAACGATACTCCTTCACACTGGACAGCAACTTTTTCATGTAATCGTAGTTAAGATTTACTACTCCTAAGATCCGCCCTCGTTAAAAGAGCCAACAACAAAGAAATAGCACAATTTTATTTGTCGTGCAATGCTCAATTTTGAACCCATTTCGGCTAATGATATTTATGCAAAAAATATTATATTTTCGATATTGTCAGCTCATCTTTTTGTGAGCTTTAATATTGCAATGTAAATTTGTTGATGCAAAATTTAAGAAATTAAAATTCGAATTTCAGGAAATGAAAAACTTAAATTTTTTTAATGTTTTCTTGTAATGTTTTTTTTTTTTTTGATAATATTTTCTAAACAAAAAAAAAAATTAAAATAAAATACATTTTTTTATTCACAAATTGCTCAAGACTAATTATTTTTTTTTATAATAAGTGTAACAAGCAAAAATAATAATGCCGGCTTATTATTTTTTTTTTTTCATTATTTTGTTCTACATTCTGCTATCAAGAACAATCCCGTCGTTTTGGTAGGGCAGAAGTTTATAAACAATATCAGCCAACACACGGGTGTCATCTCTTGTTAGTTTCTTTATAGTTTTTGTTACAACAAACTGTATTTTTTACAACATGGTATGAATTATTATGTCCAAAAAGCTTATTTGTTACTACACTGAGAGTATTTCTGTATGACATTAATTAATGTTTGTATTAAATAAATGAAATTGCCTTGAAATTCGTCCATTGAAACTTTACTTTTAGTTACTGCAAGTTTACAAAATTGTATGATTAATATAATTTTATTAATAAAAAGTCTTATACACTCAATTCAGAAGTTTCATTAAAAACTGATTTCAAAGAAATCATGAAGCTTTTCAATAATTTAAAGAAAATTTTCATTTAATTTGCTACTAAAAGCTTCATTGATTTACTTAAAAATTACATTATTTTTGTCCAACAAAATTTTCTCGGTGTACATAAAATAAAAATATATAATAGTTACATATCACAAGTTAGGGTTTGCTATAGAAACATTATTTTAAGTAATATTCTTCGAGATTAGAAATATACTTTTCTGTGGTTTCAAAAAAATAAACTTAATTTTTAGTTAAAAACAGAACAAAGTTGATTTGATCCATAAAATTACGATAAAATTAATTTCGTTTTTGGAATCGATGTGTTTTCCTTAAAAATTGACACACGGATATTTCATGTTCCTGCACTGTACACAAAAAAAAATAAAATCCCATTTCAATTACAAAAACCACCAATTCAATAAGTTTAATTGCTGAAATTCCGCCAACAACGAAAATTGCCAATTCAATTAAAAATTGATAGCTCTTTTATTGAATTATTTTTCAATTAAATACAAACAAACTTAACAAAATATAAAAAGGAGAGAAAAACAAAAAACGTGTATTGAAATTCCACCAGAGGTGGATCTTGCACATCAAACAAGATTTCAATTTATTGTTTGATCAATGGTTATAATCTTTAACTTCAAACTCATATTTATATTAGTTATCATGTAGTGAGGAAACTAGTTCATATGAATGTTTGATGTTTGGCATGGGATTGTTACTGCTTTCAAAACGTGTTCTGATGATGGGAACCTAGAAAATTCCCGAAATAGATCTATCAACACATTCCTGAAAGGGTCAAATAATAAATATGAAAACAAAAAAATCTATAGATTATTTGTTAGGACAATATCCAAATGAAGAACTATAGAGTATGGCCTCGAACTTAAATAATTTTCATTTTCATTGCACAATTGAAGGTCGGAAAAATCATAATTTTTATTTTTAATAAAAATTATAACAAACTTGTAAAAAAAGCAAAGTACCGCCTAGTTAACTTCAAACTTAACAAAATATAAAAAATAGAGAAAAACAAAAAACGTGTATTGAATATCCCCCAGAGGCGGATCTTGCACATCAAACAAGTTTTTAATTTATTGTTTGATCAATGGTTATAATCTTTAACTTCAAACTCATATTTATATTAGTTCTCATGTAGTGAGTAAACTAGTTCATATGAATGTTTGATGTTTGGCATGGGATTGTTACCGCTTTTAAAACGTGTTCTGATGATGGGAACCTAGAAAATTCCCGAAATAGATCTATCAACACATTCCTGAAAGGGTCAAATAATAAATTTGAAAACAAAAAACTCTATAGATTATTTGTTAGGACAATATCCTAATGAAGAAATATAGAGTATGGCCTCGAACTTGAATAATTTTCATTTTCAATAACTCATTTAATTAAAAAGTGACCATATAGTAAAAATACCCGAAAATCAAAAAAACAAAAGTGTTGTTGCATAGAAAATATTTTTTAACATTTTGAATTTTATATCATTGAATTTAATCCGGCGTGAAATTCTCATTTAGTTAGCAGATTTATTTATACTTACTTTTTATACTTTTTTCTTTCATTTGAAGAGAAGGGAATATGGCACCATTTTTTTGGATGTTTCCTTTGCAGAATTCCGCCCCAAAAATTTGCAAAATTATGCTCTAACAAATCGATGCCAGAATTCGTATATTATTCTGAAACGGATAAATGTCTTTTTCAATTTTTAATATGACGCATAGAAAAAAACACGATACAGCATATTTCTGGTTGACCTGATGATAATATTTAAAAAAATAAATGCCAAAAAATAAAATCTACACACAAAGAAGCATTTAGCTATTTGCCAACTGAAATCCGGTTACTACGACTCGAAATCGATTATTACCAATTTCAGTCAGTGGGCACAACTTAACATTAGTTTTCACAACAAAGTTCGGTTAATTCAACTAAATTTTAGTTTCAACACCCAAAATATTCAGAAATCGTGTGTAAATATCGTTTAAATAACTGAATTTATAAGTTGTTACCATTAAAATACACTTTCCAATTCGGTTGGCACTTCATTTCTCTATGTGTAGATTTACATAAATTTGTTGAAAGCACTATGTTTTCGTTGATTAAAAAAAACAAAAACAATACTATAGCATGTTGTATAACATTTTAAAGATATTTAAAATATATTTAATTTGATGTATAAACTACTAATATTGGTTGGACCTATCTAAAATTATTCATCTTTTAGTTACTAGCTTTTTTGAACTTTTAGTGTCCTTAATGTCCTTTTTATGTAAACTAAGGACATTTTGATCTTATAAGGCTTTTCTATCTATATTTTGAAACTAAAAATTATAAATATAGGGAATTTTGACCCATTTCGTCAACTTAGTTTATCGCGTCGCAAGTTCTTCCCATCGTCGTACGGTGCTGAAATTTGGCCAAATTCTGTAAAATGATGCCCTTTATCATAATTTTTAGAGCACCAAAAAATTCCCACGAGTGGTCAAAATGGGGGACCCTTATATACATACGTGGGCGGATCAATAAGTCCGTGACTTTTCGAACTTCTCGTAGTTATATGAAATGCAACCCTGCCCCATCAAGTACCACCCGTTAATAGACTACTGTTAAATTTTGAGCAGGTTCCGTCATTTACTTTGCGTTTAACAGCTGTTCAAGACATACAACCTCGTGAATTTTTTTTTTTTAATGGAGAGTAAACGTGCGTGAGATTGTTTTTGCCATAGGCATTTCATATGGCAGTGTGGTTTCGGTTTTTAATGATCAGTTGGGCTTAAGAAAGCTGTCTGCAAGATGGTTACCGCGTTTGCTCTCAATTGACTATAAACGTAATCGTGGCCAATAAGGTGATGGCAACAGTTTTTTGGGATGCATTCGGGATAATCCACAACGATTACCTTTAAAAAGGGAAAACAATAAACGGCGAATATTATGCCAACTTATTGGACCGATTTTACGAGGATTTCAAAAAAACGACCCCATATTCCCAAGAATTACTTATTTAATGGACCTCGAAAATTCCAAATTTTTGGAAGGGATACAAAAATTGGAGAAACGTTGGCCTATGTGTATTGATATTATGTTGAATTTCACGTACTTATTGATCCGCCCTCGTATATGTTTAATTCTAATGCTTGTCAATATTGGCACCATTTACAGCATTGAAGATTTTTTCAGAATCTAGTATTTCAGATAGGTAGCTTTAATCATTTTTATAATATCTATTAAGACCAAAATAATTATATTGGAAAGTTTATAATTTTTTCTTATCCCCATGTTATTTTGTTTTAATAATTTTTTTAATATTAATTACTTTTACTGCCAATTAATTTTAGTTACTTCAAAATTATAAAAGTGGGTGTTTTTGGAGTCACAATTTTTTCAATGTTTGTATCAGAATTTAACATAGTTTTGCTGTTGAATGTTATAATAGAAATGTGAAATTATCGTATTTAATAAAAAAAAATATATTTTTCGCTATATAAATGTAACACCATGCAGTTAAGGGTAAACGTGATCAGCTTTAATTTTCCTATATCGCTTGTTTCTGCTTCTCACTTTTCTTCCAACACATGTTTCTTTATTTTTGCTTCAGTTTTAGGACCTGATTGCAGAACTAAAGTAAAAAAAAAAATAATATTTCTGGCTATTAAATAACGGTAGGGGAATCCAAATGTCTACAAAATTCTCTTAAATATCAATTTAAGTACATACACACAGAGAAAAATTTAGCTATTTGCCAACTGAATTTCGGTTACTACGACTCAAATTCGGCTACTACGAATTTCAGACGGTTGAAAAAACTGAACGTTAGTTTTCACAACAAAGATTAAATTAACTGAATATTGAGAAATTTAATGTAAATATCGTTGTACTAACTGAATTTATAAGTTGTTACCATTATTATACATTTTTCAATTCGGTTGGCACTTTATTTCTCTGTGTGTACCTTTAGAAAATTGGCATTGCTCTATAGAAATAAAGTAATTCATTTTTATGTATACAATAATATTCTTCATTAAAACTACTTAAAAAATTCAATGAATTTGTTACATTAATATCATGAAGGACAATTCATTCAGTATAGAAATTTGGGCTAAAGAATTTTTGGGTTTTTTGAAATTCGTAACGGTATTGCCTGAGGTTGTTGTATTTTTGGGGACCCAACAAAACTTTGGTAATTTGTGCGATAAAGTAATGCATTGCCTTGTAATGTGTTCTAATTAACTGTATCATCATTTTCCAACAAGAAGTAATAAGTTACCGATAATTAAATACTCATGTATTACATATTACATAACTTCAAAATATAAAATAATTATCTACCGATCATCAATTACATAATGTATAAATTATAAACTTAAAGTAATTATTAATATATATTTTTAAAAATCTATTTATAGACACATTTCTTTGTGAGTTTTTGTACGAACGAAAACAGGAAGCACAACAACTCATTTACATTTTAAGCAATTAAATATTATATGTATCGATAGCTCAGTTGGTAGAGTTCCCGCCTAACTAATTGTTAAATACCAGAGACCCCAGGTTCGAATCCCAGCATGACCACATAATTTATTTAATAAAAAAAAAACTTATTCATTTAATTAAAAAAAAAAAAAATTCTTAAAAAAAATGTTTTATGCATTTTTTTTTAATGAAAATCTATTTATAGACACATTACTTTTTCCCACCATGTAACCATATAAGTAACCAGTTACTTTACCCCCTACAACGAAATGAGGCCACCCATTACTTTCAGGCTCATCGCCATTAAAATTTATCAGTGAAGTAAGGTGTAATGTAATGCGTGAAGCCCTATGGCGATACATTACTTTTACCCATGATTTGGTAATGTGTGGTTTCGCTGGGATGTGATGGAAATGATAAGAAAATGTTAATTTTCATTCAAAAACGCTTATTGAAAATCGTGGATCTTACGTCTTTTTAAAGGATAGGGCTCGTTATATCCGAAGACCAAACCGAAAATGTGTTTGATCCAGAGTTGTACAAGTGAGTCAATTTTTACTTATTTCATTCACTACCATTTTTTTTCACCTTCCACTCACACGTAACTATATATATGATTTACCCATAGTCACACGTGATTCAAGCAAATCACTCAAAATTCTAAACTAATTAAATAACAATTTCAGCTGTAAAATTTTTATAATTTTTTTTAATAAAAATTAGACCCGTAACTGTATTTGAAAACCCTATCTGGTTTAATTTTAAAAAACTCTTCATTATTATTACTAGAACTACGAAAAAAACATGTAAAACACAATAGAAAAAATTAAAATTGTCTGGTCTGTTAACTGCAGAAATATGATTATATTTTTAATATTTCAATTTTTAGCTTCTTTGTTTTCATTTTAATTATTTCGTAGTGTAATTTAAAAGAGTGCCATGGAATAATGTTCAAACAAGGAGATGATGTGGAGTTATAAAAAAACAAACAAAAAAAAAGTTTGTAAAAACACACAGTGGTGCCTTTAATGAACACATCCCAGTGTAGGAAAATATTACTAAGTAGTGAGATATACATTGAGTAGTGGGATATACACTGCGTATAGCACTGCCCTTTTCGTCTTATTTAAAGTTTAAGAAATAATTTAAGGAACCCTATTGTGGTTTCTTAAAGCGTTATAAAGGACCACTCAAAATAGTTTTTGTAGTTTAAATTAACTAAAAATGAAATTTCACATAAATGATAAATCACTTGAAAGCTGGTCTACTTATTTTTAATTTAAATCAAATGTTCCTTTTTATTTATTTTTAAATATTTCTTAAATAGCTTACAAATCCGTAGGAACAAATTAATAGTAAGTTGAAAATAAATGCTAAAATTTAAACTACAGCTCAGCAAAAAAAAATGTTCGATTCATTTATCTTAAATTATTTCAGTTTTATGTTTATTTTTTCTTCTATTAAATGTATATACATATACATTCACACATTTGTGTAAACTTTTTGAATTACTTGTAATTTGAATTGAAATAATTTTGTGTAAAACCAGACCTTTTTAATAAAAAAACATACACGAATTTTTTAAATATATATTAGGGTGCGAAAAAATTGCATGGGTAAAAAAATCATACTAGAGATCGGCATTAACCCCCAGAAATATTCGTTTTTATATCAAAACATACTTTACAAAAAATTATGGAGATCGCTTAAGGGGTAATGGTGCCTCAAACGCCTTGAAAATAGGGAAATATGTCAAAAATGACCATTAGATGAAAAAAAATTCTTTTTTTTTGTTATTCAATTTTGCAAAAAAAAAAAAAAAAAAATTTGTACTAAGTTCGATAACAACAATTCACAAAATAAATATTAGCTTTCCAGGATATCGTTAACCTTTTTTAACTTACGATACAAAAAAGGGCAGTTATTTGTGTAAATGTTGCTTTTTGTCAAACGCAACATTTTTACATATTTAAAAATTTTATTAAAGACAATTTTAAAAAATTTATAACGGCTCTCCACTAGTTTCTTATATATATCCTAAAGATAAAAAATGTCAAATATAGTAGGCTAGGAATATCGGCTAAATATAATCAAAAGATCCCAGCAAAAAAATTCCAAAAAGGTAAGCGGGTTTGTAATCAAGCATTTTGGGCAGAACGCATTCCTTACTAGATTACCTACTCGATTCTTTTAACAGGGCGTGGGACTAAAATAATTGATTCTTTAGAATTGATTATTTTTTTTACCGAAGAACTATTTACTTTATATTTTTAAGAACTACATACATTTTTTAATAAAGAAATAGTTTCATTGTAAAACTCCGAAGTACTAACATTTGAAAAAAAAGAAGTAGTTCCATAAGTAAATTCAACTTTTACTCACACGTGAGTCTCATAGGTCACTCAAATATAACGATCTAAACTCATACGGAAATAAAATCCTAAAAAGTGAAACATCGAATTGTTATGATAACATGGGTTTGTCATAATTTTAGAGCTAAAACCACGAAAATATAAGTTTTTCAAATAAAAAAGAACAATTCAAAATTGAAAAACAAAAATATGACTCAAGCACAAACACCCTCGATTTTTTTTTCACACACACTCACGATAACATCACTAATTTTAAGTTTCACTCACAGTTTTCTGCGCACGTGCGCTTCCCTAATTTATACCTAACCACAGTTTAACAAAACTTTGACAACATGCAATTTCTGTGTTTAGTATTATTTTCCTGCAAATACAAATTTGTTTGAAAAAATATATGAGATAAATTCTTTAAAATTGTATAACTTCTTTTTTCGAAATTAGGAACTACTTCCAATAACGTCCTTTTATTAAGAAAAAGTATATGATTACTTCTTGAGTACAAAAAGTTATACATATAAGTTAATAACATTGTTATTTTCTTTTAAGTAAATAATTACTTTGTTATTGATTTCATGCTTTCTGGCTTAAATTTAAAGAATTGATTACAATACTACTTGCTTTTTGACTCTATCGTTGGAATGAGTTTGGTATTGCAGTTACTAAATTTAGCAATGAGATATGTAAGCAAGTGTGGGCATCACCTTCTTTTTGCAATGTGTAATTTTTTCCTGGGATTATTTATATCACACAAAAAAAGATTTTGAAAATATTTTACCTCAAAATTTTAAAATTGTTTATATACGAGGGCGGATCAATAAGTCCGTGACTTTTGAATGAAACACAGTTTTTTTTGCAAAAAAAAAATTTACTTTACAACATAATCTCCTTTTAGCTCAATACACTTAGTCCAACGTTTCTCCAATTTTTGTATCCCTTCCAAAGAATAGGATTTTTCAAGTAAATTAAAAAGGCATTTCTTGGCCATATGGGGTTGTTTTTTTTTTTTAATCCTAGTTAAATCGGCCCAATAAGTTGGCATAATATTCACCGTTTATTGTTTTTCCTTTTTCAAGGCAATCGATGTGGATTATTCCTCGTGCATCCCAAAAAACTGTTGACATGATCTTATTGGCCACGATCAATCAATTGAGAGCAAACGCGGCACCCATCTTGCAGACTGCTTTATTAAACCCAACTGATCATTTAAATTCGAAAGCACACTATCATATGAAATGCCTACTCTTCGATCGGCCAACACCATATCGTGGATTTTTTCGACATTTTCGGGTGTATTGACCTCAATAGGCCGCCCAGAACGCTCAGCATCATTTGTACTTGTGCGACCACAACGAAAGTAAGGAAACCACTTTTTAACCATTGAAATCGATGATGCAGAGTCCCCATAGTATTTATCAAGCTTTTCCTTGGTTTGATTGACGTTTTTTTTTGCAAAAAATAATGTTTAATGATCACTTGAAATTCACTTCTTTCCATTTTTAAAAAAATTCACGAGGTTGTACATTTTGAACAGCTGTTAAATGCAAAGTAAGCGACGGAACTTGCTCAAAATTTGACAATAGTCTATTAACAGATGGTACTTCATGGGAGCAGTGTTGCACTTCATATAACTACGAGGGAAGTTCGAAAAGTCACGGACTTATTGATCCGCTCTCGTATTACACCTCCAACAAATTTAAAAATACATTCGAAATTTTTTTTTTGTCGTAAATAAAAACTTGAAAGGAAAAGCGCAATTATTTTTGAAAACACGTCTTTTGTTACCGGTTTCATGATATTGAATTGGGTTTGGGATTCCGTATATGCAGAAAACCATATTAAATACGTTTAACTTCGCAAAGTTAGAAACTAAATATAAGGGTTCTTCTTGAGGTTGTGAAAATTTTGTTTGCTCCATAAACTTTAAAGTTCTTAAAATTTTTTGAGGACTTTTCGATTCCAGTATTTACTAAGCTAATAAAAATCTCTTATTTGGTGTACGTTTTGGTGGAATTGATACAGCAATTTAGTTGACACAAAGCGAAATGTTTTTGGAAAAAACGATTGCTTTACCCAATAGCGTTGAACATATGATATAAGATTTTTACTCTTCATAATTAAAGTCCGTTGTGAATATGGGAGCGCAGGTCTCCCATATTTTATTTTATTTATTTTATAATTAACATTTGTATTTTATTTTATATAATAATTTGGTTTTAATTGTTATAAAATATATTTTTATTATTGTAATTTAAAGAAATTCCCAAATCAAACTGAAAATTATTGACAGAAAACAAACAGAAGAATTTGTTAAATTTATAATAAATTAAAGGCAATTGGGGAAGTCTCCACATGAATATTCACTCTACATACCTAATTATGTTCTCAAGCCATGCTAACAAATAATTAAATCTAGTACAATTTTCTTAAAATGTAAATTCTTAAAGTGCGTTTTTGACTTGGATGTGCCGTTTACAAAGAAACTCAGTTCATGCAATACGCTAAGCCATTTCAATTCTGGAGGCTCTAGCTTTTCTAAAACTTCGGGTTCTGATGAGATATTTACCCAGATCGAAATACTTGTAACAATCTAGGTTTTATTTTCTTTATTTTTGTAAATTTATGGAGGCTGATAGCTCGTTAAAAATTAAAAATGACATAAAAATAATCTCGATGTATATAAAATCTAAAAACTACAATAACTCTAAAAAAAAATCAAATATAATTCTGAATGTCAGACGCATTCCGTTTAAGTTCGTTAAGTTCACATCCCGTTATTGGTGCTCTGACATTAACTTTATATATCGTTATAAAATAAAATTACACCATTTTTTAAATACTGTTCTCAGAACTCAAACACTATGGAAAAAAAGTGCAACAGTTTAATAATCATAAAATTCTGGTTTCACTTCACCAAGCAGCGATATGGAAATTCCTTTTCTAGTGGGTTTATCTCTCAAGCAAAGTGACTCCATTTTGAATTGGTTTAGATCTGTAAGTTAAAAACTATGAGCAACAAAATTAATGAAATAAAAAATTCTTGTAAATCTCAAGTCATTTATTTGATTTTTCGACTTTTGTGTGGCCAACATTCTTTTGCTGAAGACTTTTGAACGAGAAATTTCTTATGTCAAAGCTTTTATGTACCAAGGACTTTCCATCGTTACTCTTAATTCATAAAACCTTGAGAAATAAGAGGCATCTAAAATGGGTTTCAGCAGGTGTCTAAAATTTTTAAAGTAGCCCAAATAATTGTTTATTTATATTAATACTTTACTAATTACTACATTTTCGAAATATTCTTATAAATGAGTTTATTCTTTGAAGAATTATCTTTAAATAATAAATTTACAATGCTTTATAGTTTTATCTCTAAACAAGTAGTTTTTAGGTACACTTGAAAAACTACGTCAGTAAAAAAACGTTCCATATCTCAAGGACTAAGAGCGAGAAACTAAAATTAAAAAAACGTTTGAACTTGTAGGTACTCTAACATAGCCATAGTGGACATGGACGATAAATATTCCGAGACAATATAATTTCATTTTAAATTATATACGGTTATATGCAGTTTTGGTAAGTTTTTTTCTCTAAAACTTAAATGTCTAAGATTTAAATAAAAAAGCGTTTTAAGAGGCATATCGGCTTCTGAGCCACAAAAAAAAAAAAAAAAAAAAAAAAAAAATAAAAATATATACTTAATCAAATTAACAAATTCTTCGTTAAGCAAACTGACATATTATTTTGAGTGTAGCTTGTGAATGAAATATGTTTTTATAAAAATAAATGCAATATACTATAATGAAATAACTATAATATTATGTGATTACATAAATAATTCATTTCATTAAATTTCCTTTTGCCATAATTTAATATAAAACACCTTTCGTCATATGACATATTAAATCTGTTTTCATCCGCAAACTTATATCAGGTTATAAACATAAAAGCAAACACATCATAATAATATAAAATTTGCACTTAGAAACTAATATTAACCCAGCAACATATTTCTAAAGAAATATTATTGAAAAGAACACAACCAACTGGCAATTCTAATTGACAGGATCACAATTGTTTAACCCTTATGTAAAGTGGTACCTGTGTACCGAAATACAAATTGTATGAGAAATGTAATTTTTTGTCTTGTGTTGTGTTGTACAAAGTGTCGACGGTTAATGATTTAAAATTATAATTTTACTCTGGTTTTCCCTTTTCACACATTTTTTAAAATCCTACAC
The DNA here is from genome assembly GCA_021234595.1 of Delia radicum. Taxonomy (NCBI): domain Eukaryota; kingdom Metazoa; phylum Arthropoda; class Insecta; order Diptera; family Anthomyiidae; genus Delia; species Delia radicum. Next base: position 88,690,398 of record CM037851.1, on the reverse strand, counting down.
CCAAAAAAAAAAAAATAAAATCTGATGTCAGCAACTTGTATGCTGGGAGGATCCTTGCAGGAAAAGTTGCTAACAATAGCAAAAAAGTTGCTAAACTCAGCAAGTTTTTTGCTGAATTTAGCAACTTTTTTACTGAATCTAGCAACTTTTTTGTTAATATTAGCTATTTTTCTGCTAGGATCCTCCCAGCAAACAAGTTTCTGACATTACAAACTTTTTTTTTTTGTTGGTGTATGATAAATGGCGGTGTCGACAATATGGATAAGCTATTGGGAGAATACACTTCTAAACGTAGGAGATGCCGAAGGCCGTTAGTATTATTTTTCAACATTATCGATGTAGTAGCATTAGCAGCATACATTCCCAGCAAAAAATTGCCAAAAATTTAAGCGGGTTTGTAATCAAGCATTTTGGGCAGAACGCATTCCTTACTAGATTACCTACTCGTTTCTTTTTACAGGGCGTGAGACTAAAATAATTGATTATTTAGAATTGATTATTTTTTTACCGAGGAACCATTTACTTTATATTTTTAAGAACTACATACATTTTTCAATAAAGAAATAGTTCCATTGTAAAACTACGAAGTACTTACACAAAAAAAATAAATAAATAGTTCCCTAGAAAAAATAAGAAGTACTTACATTTAAAGAAGTAGTTTCATAAGTACATTAAACTTTTACTCACACGTGATTCTCCTAGGTCACTCAAATATAACGATCAAAACTCATACGGAAATAAAATCATAAAAAGTGAAACATCGAATTGTTATGATAATATGGCTTTGTCATAATTTTGGAGCTATAAACCACGAAAATATAAATTTTTCAAAAAAAAAAAGAACAATTAAAAATTGAAAAACAAAAATATGACTCACCCACAATCACCCTCGAAATTTTTTTACACTCACTCACAATAACGTCAGTAATTTCAACTTCCACTCACAATTTTCTGCTCACGTGCGCATCCCTAATTTATACCTAACCACAGTTTAACAAAATTTAGGCAACATGCAATTTCTGTTTTTAGTATTATTTTCCTGCAAATAAAAATTTGTTTGAAGAAATATATGAGATAAATTCTTTAAAATTGTATAACTTCTTTTTTCAAAATTAGGAACTACTTCCAATAACGTCCTTTTATTAAGAAAAAGTATATTATTAATTCTTGAGTACAAAAATTTATACATATAAGTTAATAACATTGTTATTTTCTTTAAAGTAAATAATTACTTTGTTATTGAGTTCATGCTTTCTGGATTAAATTTATAGAATTGATTACAATACTGCGTGCTTTTTTGACTCAATCGCTGGAATGAGTTTGGTATTGCAGTTACTAACTTTGGCAATGAGATATGTAAGCAAGTGTGGGCATCACAGGAAAAAATTACACATTCCAAAAAGACCCAGCAATAAATTTCCAAAAAGGTAAGCGGGTTTGTAATCAAGCATTTTGGGCAGAACGCATTCCTTACTAGATTACCTACTCGATTCTTTTAACAGGGCGTGAGACTAAAATAATTGATTCTTTAGAATTGATTATTTTTTTACCGAAGAACCATTTACTTTATATTTTTAAGAACTACATACATTTTTTAATAAAGAAATAGTTCCATTGTAAAACTACGAAGTACTTACACACAAAAATAAATAAATAAATAGTTCCCTAGAAAAACTAAGAAGTACTTACATTAAAAAAAAAGAAGTAGTTCCATAAGTTAATTCAACTTTTACTCACACGTGATTCTCCTAGGTCACTCAAATATAACGATCAAAACTCATACGGAAATAAAATCATAAAAAGTGAAACATCGAATTGTTATGATAACATGTGTTTGTCATAATTTTGGAGCTATAAACCACGAAAATATAAATTTTTCAAAAAAAAGAACAATTTAAAATTGAAAAACAAAAATATGACTCACGCAAAACCGCAGTTTAACAAAATTTAGGCAATTCTTTTTCAAAATTAGGAACTACTTCCAATAACGTCCTTTTATTAAGAAAAAGTATACACTCACAATATTTTTTTCCGTAAAGACTACTGAATATACACATTAAATTAACTGAAAATCAGTTAAAAACAGGACTACTATTTTTCGTTTGAAACAATTGTATTTTTTAGTTTATTTTCAACTGTTGAATATTAATTGACAAAATCCATAAAAACAATAGATTGTTTTCGTTTATTTCAGTACTCAATATAATATAAGAACTTTTTGTCTTGAATTGAAAATTTTAACTGAATATTTTAACTATTACGGAAAGTCCGTTTTTTGTTTATTTATTTTTGTTGAATAACAGACAGAACGTTAAAAAATATATTTCTTTGGTAATTTAACTGTATATTCCATTGAAACAACTTTACCGATTAAACTTTTAAATAACTGTTGATTTTTTATGGAAAAGTTCTTGTAAGTGTATGATTATACATATAAGTTAATAACATTGTTATTTTCTTTTAAGTAAATAATTACTTTGTTATTGAGTTCATGCTTTCTGGTTTAAATTTAAAGAATTGATTACAATACTACTTGCTTTTTTGACTCTATCGTTGGAATGAGTTTGGTATTGCAGTTACTAAATTTGGCAATGAGATATGTAAGCAAGTGTAGGCATCACCTTCCCCAGGAAAAAATTACCCATTTCAAAAAGAAGGTGATGCCTACACTTGCTTACATATCTCATTGCCAAATTTAGTAACTGCAATACCAAACTCATTCCAACGATAGTGTCAAAAAAGCAAGTAGTATTGTAATCAATTCTTTAAATTTAAACCAGAAAGCATGAACTCAATAACAAAGTAATTATTTACTTAAAAGAAAATAACAATGTTATTAACTTATATGTATAATCATACACTTACAAGAACTTTTCCATAAAAAATCAACAGTTATTTAAAAGTTTAATCGGTAAAGTTGTTTCAATGGAATATACAGTTAAATTACCAAAGAAATATATTTTTTAACGTTCTGTCTGTTATTCAACAAAAATAAATAAACAAAAAACGGACTTTCCGTAATAGTTAAAATATTCAGTTAAAATTTTCAATTCAAGACAAAAAGTTCTTATATTATATTGAGTACTGAAATAAACGAAAACAATCTATTGTTTTTATGGATTTTGTCAATTAATAATCAACAGTTGAAAATAAACTAAAAAATACAATTGTTTCAAACGAAAAATAGTAGTCCTGTTTTTAACTGATTTTCAGTTAATTTAATGTGTATATTCAGTAGTCTTTACGGAAAAAATATTGTGAGTGTATACTTTTTCTTAATAAAAGGACGTTATTGGAAGTAGTTCCTAATTTTGAAAAAGAATTGCCTAAATTTTGTTAAACTGCGGTTTTGCGTGAGTCATATTTTTGTTTTTCAATTTTAAATTGTTCTTTTTTTTGAAAAATTTATATTTTCGTGGTTTATAGCTCCAAAATTATGACAAACACATGTTATCATAACAATTCGATGTTTCACTTTTTATGATTTTATTTCCGTATGAGTTTTGATCGTTATATTTGAGTGACCTAGGAGAATCACGTGTGAGTAAAAGTTGAATTAACTTATGGAACTACTTCTTTTTTTTTAATGTAAGTACTTCTTAGTTTTTCTAGGGAACTATTTATTTATTTATTTTTGTGTGTAAGTACTTCGTAGTTTTACAATGGAACTATTTCTTTATTAAAAAATGTATGTAGTTCTTAAAAATATAAAGTAAATGGTTCTTCGGTAAAAAAATAATCAATTCTAAAGAATCAATTATTTTAGTCTCACGCCCTGTTAAAAGAATCGAGTAGGTAATCTAGTAAGGAATGCGTTCTGCCCAAAATGCTTGATTACAAACCCGCTTACCTTTTTGGAAATTTATTGCTGGGTCTTTTTGGAATGTGTAATTTTTTCCTGTGTTGTTTACATGGAGTACAATGCACAATTTATTTCAACTGACCGTCGCAGACTATTTTTGAAAGATTTAAGTTTTGAACTATGTAAGGACAATATTCAACGATGTGCCAAAAATTGAAATGTAACAAACGATCGAATCGATTCCACTCGATCAGCAATACAGGTTGTCTCGGGGAGCTATATTTCAACAACAGCTGTTGCTCATGTAGAAAATCGAGATAAGAATGGCCGTATTGCAATTTTGGAAAGTTGTTACCTATGCTTTAAGCTTACAAAGAAGCAGAGAAAAACTCGAAAGGCTTGCAAAAATTGCTTCTTGCCGATTTGTAACGAGAATTCAATCAATCTTCAAATATGCAACAACTGTTTGTATTAATATTTCTTGCCTATTATTTTTATATATACTATTTTTTTTGTGTTAAACCTTGAAATAGTTTTTTTTATGTAAACTAATTTTTTTTTTATCAAAAATAAGCCTTGAATAAATTTTTTTATTGTACAACAATCTTTCTTTTTATCAAGTAAAGTTTTCTTTTATGTTAATTCTAAAAACCAAGTCAAATAATACACAGAAAAAAATATTGGGTCAAAAATATCTAATTAATCGATTGTTTGAATATCAATGGCAATTTCAACAATTTTTTTAATTGATTCATTTAAAAAATTTATTAAATTTTCTAATATATCCATAAAGTGTTTACAACATTTAAACAAAATTTTTAAAATTTGGCAAACTTTTTTTTTTTCTTTTTTTATTTAGATTAAATATTCAAAGAAAGGTTTAATAATATCAATATATTATTTAATTTGTAAATAAAAAGAAAAAAAAATCACAGATGATTAACTTTTAATAAGTTGAATAGTTTACCGATTTCAAATACACGCAAAATCGTAGTTATTTCACTAGAGTTTTCAACACTATTTTTGTTGAGATATTCGTGTACGCACGAAAACTTAATTTAGTTTCGTGTTTTAGCTGTGGTAATAAAAGTGCACATGTGGATTTAAATAAACCTTATCGAAAAAGGACAATTAAACTATTATTTTTGTAAATAATTAAATTTTCAACAAGTATAAGTGTCATTAAACTATCATTTTAAAGTTGTGTGTGATTTTTTTAAGAAAGCAATTCAATTACAAGAAATAGTTCAAGACAAGACAAGCAAAACAAAAATTTTGTCTTTACTTTTAGTTGTTTTCTTATAATACATTTTTATATTAAAAAGCTTTAATTTTATTATAAATAAAATGTCAATTTAATTTACAAAACTATATTTTTTTTATTTAATGGGGGCATATAAAAAAAATAAAAATATACGAGTTTTCAATTAAAACTACCATTGTTTTCTTCTCAAGTTTCAATTAAAGTTTTAATCAATTTAACTAAATTTTTTAATTGAGGTTGTAAAGAAAAACAATAACTCTTTTAATTAATATTATTATTATTTTAAATAATAATAATTAGTTAATACTATCATTTCAGTGGTAGGTCCAAAATCAATTAAAATATTAATTGATTCAATAAAATTTTTAATTAAAACCCGTTTTTAGTTTTTTTCTGTGTACAGATTATCACGCGTTAATAAAACAACTAATTAATTTTTTTCATGTGCCTCTAATGTAAAACGTATACAGGTATCCAGGTACCCATTCACCCTAAAAGGGTGCAAAAAGCAAATTGATATGCCACGTTGAGTCGTAGTAGCCGAATTTCAGTTGGCAAATGGCTAAATTTTGCTATCTGTGTAGTTGTATTTAGCTAAAAATATTGCATGGTTATGAATATTTTCTGCATTGTATCAATGAATTTTTGCATTAGATCTATGAAATGTCACTGGAACTGGTCCATGGAAACTTTTTATTAAATTATTGCAGTTTTTCATACATTTTAATGAAAACTTTAATTTTATTTATTAGAATTTCATACGACTAATGAAAAAGTTTAATTAAAAACAGTTTCATTAAAACACTTTAGCATAAAGTTTAAAACATTTCTCATAAATTTAGTGAAAAAAATTTCGTTAGAACTCGTCCAAGGAATTATCTCTGTGTATATAATTTATTCGAGGGGTGCCACTTTTACCGAATAGCCACCCAACAATTTTATTTTCTTGAGTACTTACCCTGTGTATCCAATTTTCGTAAACTTAAGACACATTGTCATAAAAGAAAATTAACCCTTTGGGCAGCTAAAAAATACGTGTCTCTCTTATGTTGTAACATACCCAATGTTAATGAAAATCTCCGATTTTGTGTCGGGATATCTCTAGTGTAGTTCGCTTTCATATTTATTAAATTTAGTCCATTTAATACCATCGCGTGTTGCTTGCATATATTAATAATATATTATTACAACTAAAGAAACATTTCACTTATTAAAATCCACCTTAAAATTCCGTTAAATAAGCAATTCTTAAAAAAAAAACATGTCTGAGAAATATATCAAAATGTTATACGACACATTTTTTTACATACATATTCTTGAAAAATAAAGACATCATTATTTGCAACATAAAGTCTTCTTATTTGTTTTCTTTCATAAAACATTTATTTTGTCGCGTTTTCCATGTAATGTCTAGACTTTAAGTAAAAACGAATTAAAAGCACAATATTCGGTACAAAATAATTCTTTGAATTTTGAGACTTCTATCTTACACTAACTTAATTTTGAAGCAAAAAAAAAAAAAATTGTATCTCTTTTGTAATTTTTTAAACAAAAAAATAAAAAAAAAATAAATATACTATAGGAATACTGGCACCTTAGCACTAATGTCATGACAATGACATTGACAACACCATGACAGCACATTCAATACATGTGAAAATTAAGCAAATTGTATTTTTTATTTTTTTTTTTATTTTAGTTTTTTGTAGGTGTTACTTAAAAAACTTCCAGTGGTCCGTAATTTAGAAAATGTTAAGAATCTCTTATTATAAGTCATTTATTTGACTATTTTTATTAAAAAGAACAACAACGAAAAAAGCAAATTTAAAAATAAATATAATAGAATTTAACTAAAATTTTTGATTTAATTAATTTGTGGGTTTCTAATGCCGCCCGCATACTCGTTGAATAAACTGGAATTTTTTTTAATTCCTACATGTTGGGCAAATGGAGAAAAATTAACCCACCGACGACCTACTTCATTTGCTAGAGACATTTAATATAATACAAATAATCCTTCAAATTAGAACCAGTTGAATAAAAAGGTTTTCGTAGATAATTTAAAACAGGTACGCAGTACAAATGGAGTTCAAAGGTAAAAAGGACTTTCCTTTAGCGGCATGGCTAAACAACTAAAGTTATGAACTTAGGAAAAATTGTTTGGGGAGGGCTTAAAGGGAAAACATTTGCATTTACGGACTTAAACTTATTGAAAAATTAAACTTTTTTTATAATGGATTTTCTTTACAAAATTTACAAATCTGTTTGAGTTGATCTAAATCGTTGAGTGACAATTATAATACTAATTGATCAATAATGAACGTGCTTATATTTTTTTGTATTCAACTGGATAATGTTATTATATTTTCTCAAAAAAAAATATTTTATATATGCTGTTGTGTAAAGGTTAGCGCGTTGGACTGTTACACAGATGGTCCCGGATTCGATTCCAGGTGACAACAACAACAATTTAAAAAATAATGTATATGAGTTTTCTATCCCTCATATGTATTACAGCACCCACCTTCGGTGTTCCCATAGCACTTAACCTCACCGAAGTAAAATAATGAATTTGGGCTAAGAATTAAAAAGCTTCAATAAGTTCGCCAACTCACCATCAGGTGGTGAACAACAATTGTTCTAAGACTTATCATCTCGCGCAATTATAATATTGCCATGTTGGAAGATCTCCATCTTTCCCCACCTTTCGCTACCTACTATCCCCTTTCCAAAGAAAGCAACACTTTAATTAATAGTAAGAATTTTCTGAGTGTTGCTTTTCTTTAAACAAAAAAAATAATAAAAAAAAATCCGTATTTTTTTGCCCATATGCTAGATAAAATCTGCATTAAGTTAGCGGATGAACCCATTCTTAATTAATAAATAACTTTGTACGGATTTTATGTTTATAAAAAAAGAAATTATCTTGAACGTGAATAATCGTGCTCACATCATAATTTTTTAAAATTTTAAAATAAAATGTTATTTTTTGTTTTAAATATTAAAAAAAAAACTAAATTCTTTTTATAATTTATATTTTCATTAAGTACAATTTATTAATCTCTCTTCCATTTAAAGATTTATATTACTACCTTAACCGCTGGAGTATTGAACTCAAACAGCTGAAATATTTTTATGCATATTTGTGGTTAAGTGTACACTAGTGGAAAAAAGTAAGTAAAAGCTTTTGCTAAAATTATTAATAATAAGTTTTTTCTAAAACTATTAATAACACAATTACGTTGCAGAAAAACTGCTAAGTTTGGCAGATTTTATTTTAGTAAATATTATTAAGCTAAGAATAGCAAATATAAATCTGTTAAATGTGAAAATATTTAATTATATTAGCTCAGATATAATTAAATATTTAAATTAAGCTAATTTAAAGTATCAAATTAAACTGCTAAAATCAATTATATTGCAAAAATGCTTAATATTACTAGACAAAAAAATTCATAAAAACCTGAAATTTTGAAAAGTTGTTTTTTTCAGATTTTTTTAATGCAAATAAAAATCTTTCCTTCTGAAATAAGCAGTCTTTAATTTTTTAGCAAACATTTCTGTTGCTTTTAGCAGTAAGTACTGATATTTGTAGTATACTAAATTTAAGGTAAATATAGCAAATATTTTGTTGATATAACAGTTTTTGTTTGTTGTTTTCAGGCTACAAATATAAACACTCAGGGTACTCAGGGAACTGATTTATTTTAAATGTAAATGTCAGTCATTTGTAGAACAACTTAAATTTTTTACTAACCTTGTAGTTCATTTTAAAAAACAAACCACAGCAAATGACTGTTTTATGATTTTACATTCTTTTTTACAGTTATTTTCTGTTAATTAAAAAATAAATGTTTGTTTATTTTTTACTAACATATGTGGTTAATTTTTACTGCAATTGTGGTTAATTTTTTGAACATTAAAAAACAAATGACAATGTTAGTTGAATTTACTGAAATGTAAGTCGTCCTTTCTATAAGTGAAATTTCATTTGTTTTTAACTACATTTGCAGTGGTCTTTACCTACATAGTATTCTAAGTGTAGTAAAAGTTTTTGTTAATTTTACCAGAGTAAATGCTATTTTCAATTAACTAAAGTTCAACTCGAATATAACTTATATTTTGTAAAGTTAACAGCTTTAGTTTTGGTATCGTTATTTTTTTAATATTTAGTAAAACAAAAATCTGTTCATTTTAGCAGTTTGATAATTTTTGATAATTTGATAATTTTTCGAAAATTATGCAAACTTTGATGAAAAATTAAAATTTTGTACAATTTTTGACAAAATAAGCAGTTTTTATAAAATTTCCTGGAAAGGAGTCACTCCAAACACAAACTCGAATTATATTTTTTACAGTTTTTTTTTCTTTAATTTTACTGTTATATTGTAAAATTAGTAATCGACATCTCCAAATTAGGCATTTTAAAACATTAAAAAAAAAATTCGATTTTGCATTTATATCAAGTTCGTGCATCATTTTGCATGCCTACATAAAGTATGTTAATGATATCGGATGAAGTCAGAATTCCATACCTGAATTTGTTAGAGTATATTTAATGAATAAATCAAACCAATATTAATTTTTTCAAAATTTAAAATTTTGGAAATTTTTAATATTAGAGCAATTCCATATGAAAGCGATCACCTTTTGGACGACCCCTCTCCGATTTTAAAATAAATAGTCTCAATCGATTGCCCAGCAAAAAATAATGTACCTACATATTTTTTTTTTTTTTATAGTGACTGGTTTAGTGGTGGTGTGCACCACTGTCATGTGACAAAATTGAAGAATTCTTCATAAGGGACCTCATTGAAAGTTGTTTTAAAAAAAACTACTAAAGCGATCGCAACGAGTGATAGCTCGTTGGAAAGGTATTGAATCAGGCTTTAATTGAATAATAAAATTTTCCTAATTTTTCTTGTTAAATAATTAAAAATAATTCAATTATAAAAAATATAAAAACAATGAGAACAAGGTGGTCTCTTAAATGCTCTTCTCCTGTCCAAACAAGGAGTCGGGACCCATTTTTTTATTGCTGATTCTTAAAGCAAAAATTATGAGGAATCCAAAAAAAATAAAATTAGCCGGAAAATTTAGGAGCTTCTGTGGAAAATCGGAAAATTTAATTTTCATGGGAAAAAAGGTAAATTTCTGAGAAAAATTAGGAAAATTTTATTTTCAATTAAAGCCTGCGATTGCAATCGCTTTAGTAGTTTTTTTTTAAACAACTTTCAATGAGGTCCCTTATGAAGAATTCTTCAATTTTGTCACATGACAGTGGTGCACACCACCACTAAACCAGTCACTATAAAAAAATATGTAGGTACATTATTTTTGCTGGGCAATCGATTGAGACTATTTATTTTAAAATCGGAGAGGGGTCGTCCAAAAATTTGCCAATTTTGATCGTTCAGGCTCTGTGCAATAAGACCCATGTGGAAAAGGTCCAAAAAAAAAAATTAAATAAGTCCCAATAATACAAATTTGGGAGTAATTTCAAATGAAATAATACCCAGTTATTTTGGAGTTATTTAATTTTTTTAGAAGTTATTTCATTTTTGGTATAAGGTGTAAGTTCATAATGCAGTAATTCCAAAATGAAATAAGTCCAAACAGAACTTAGCGTGGAACTTATTTCATTTTATTTTCTTGTTTGGTTCATTTGCTGTGGCAGTTATTTAATTTTTAGTAGGAGCTATTTCGTTTTCAAAAATTCATTCTTTTTTAATATTATTAATATTCTAAACGTCTCCTATAACGGGATCTTTCAAAATATTTTGACGATCTTCTTAAATTGACCTAACTTAATCTGTTGTTTAATTAATTTTGAAGGAGTAACGTTATATTCCCCAAAGTCATATTGCCCAAGAAAAAACAACATAGCGCCAAAAAAAAAAAAAAAAAAAAAAAAAATTATATGTAAATTGTTGTTGTAAAAATTTTCTTGTATTTGGGCAATACGACATTGATTTGGACGAAATAACATTTTTTTGTTTGGCCCAAAATAAATTTGGGCGCTATGACGGTAAAAAAAAAGAAGTTATTGCCCAAAATCATAATTTATTTTTATTTTAAATGTCATAAGACCTTAAATGTCAAGGCTGATTGATGAAATCACACAAAAGAGTTTTCAGGAAACTTAAAAAAATTGCTTTATTTCGCGTAACCGCCTGCCGCTTTCTACGGAGGAAAAAAACCCTACGAGCGGCCGAAGGCCGCCACACAAAAAAAATTGTTTTTACAAATTCAAAGTCAAATACCTTGAAATCTTATTTTTAAGACAATAAGTAATATAATTTGACCAGTCATAGGCGTGTTATTTAAACAAGTAATTGATTGTTTTTATCTTAAATAAAAGAGTAGAGCATTGGCCTTCTGTTTATTTAACGTTTAGACACTAATATGTACGAAAAATTTCTAATAAAATATACTTAAAAAAAAAATAATTATTAAAAAACAATAAATCTTGGTGTGGGTTGGTATTTTGGGACATAAAAAGTTATGACAGGTCAAATAAATGTTACTTGATGTCTTGAAAATATAAGATTTCAACGGATTCGACATCTGATTTGAAAAACATGTTCGTCTGGGTGGCGGCTTTCAGCCGCTCTTAGGGGTTGTTTTCCTCCGTAGATCGCGGCAGGCGGCTTCGCGAAATAAAGTGTTCTCTGGGTGCGACACAAAAGACAGTATGTCTTATGACATTAAAAAAAAATAAATAAATTATGATTTTGGGCAATAACTTATTTCTTTTTCACCGTCGTAGCGTCAAAAAAAATAGTTTTTTTTCAAAATAAAATGCCATAGCACCCAAAAAAAGTTTTGGATTTTATGTCATTGATTTGGTCATTATAACATATTAACATCCACAATTTCGGGGGATATGCGGACATTTTGGCAATATGTCATTTTGGTTTTTGGGCGATACGACTTTGGGGAATATATCGCTACGCCCTTACTTCATTTGTGTTGTATGGATTTTTTTTGGGAGTTATTTAATTTTTATTCTTTGGAAATTATTTCATGATGATATAAAAACCAAAACGTTGGATTTATTTCATTTTAGTTTTGGAAATTATTTCATTTTAGAATTTATTTCACTTTTCGAGACGGGACTTATTTCATTTTTTTTAGAATTTATTTCATTGGGAGGTTTTGCACTGGGACTTTTTGCACCTGGAACTTATTGCATAGAGCCAAAAGTTCAAGCTATTGAAATCGGAAAAAAACAGCAATAAAAAAAAAACCTAAGATAGTTAAGCCCTTAAACAAGTCGATATACTAGTTTTCTCCCAAATGTTGAATTAAAATTATTCTATTATATTTGCCAAATATTTCCAGAGAGTTTCTAGCATTATTGAAAAAGTTTTCTTTGTGGCCTTATTCGCATACACTCTAAACTACACAAAATGAAATGAAACAAAATTTTAAAGGAATTTAATATTATGCTTATATTGGCTCATTAGAGACTGATACAATAGAATGCATAGAATACATATTTGTGAGTATGCATAGAAAACATTCCATTATATGGATAAATTATTTTCAACAACTGCCAGCACAAAATATACTTCCGGATTTTTAAAACATAAATATTCACAAATAAAATACCCAGCAATTATTTGGGAAAGTACTGTAAATTATTAACTTATTGTAAAAATATGTATGGAATAAAATACTGAATTTTTACACAACAAGAACGAATGCATTTTTGCATAACAGTGGTTATTTTTTAAATAAAAATCGTAACATAGACAATCGCAGTTTTCCTATGCTTTTTTTAATCTTTGAAATAGTAGATAAGTAATTCTGAAGTGATGGTTTTTTCTGACAGGTTAAAAACTAGCAACAAGTCAGAAAATTAAATATTTTTTTTTTTTTTTTTAATTTAACCAATACTCAGGGGATGCTCCTATTCATGCAGTGCATTGTATTGATCATTCCAATAGGGTATGGGAATAAGGAAAGAGGGAGTAGTGTATGTGTGTATTTGATATAAATTTTTCTAAATTGTAAGTAACAGGGAAGACTTCTGCGGGAAGTTTGTTCCACATACGAATCACTCGACTAAAAAACGAATTTTGTCTGTAATGCTTTGTGCGAAACACAGGGCAATCAACTACAAACGGATGTGCTCTTCAAGATAAGCGCGTACTACGAATAAAAACTCGGGCTCGTAGGATAAGTTCACTTATCTGAGTTAAGCATCTCCCATGGTAATATTGATAGAAAAGTGTCACACAACCCACATTCCGACGATGCTCCAATGAATCAATAGATATATGAGAGTTGTATTCCATTTTCGGCCGGATATAGCTTGTATGAATAGTAAGGGGAATCAATGGAGTGAAGTAATTCTTGCACCGCTTCAGAAAAACAAGACACTTAAATTCCTCTTTCGACACTTGAAATACGTGCTTGAGCTTGGCTTGTGATCGAATAAAATGCATGACAAATGTTGCTGTCGTCTGCAAAAGAGTATATAGGATTGAAGGTCTGACCAAGAAGGTCATTAATAAAAATAAGAAAAAGGGTAGGAGAAAGAACAGAACCTTGCGGTACCCCTGACTTTAGCTGAAACTCGTTTGATGAGACCCCATCTACAACAACACGTACAGTGCGGTCTCTGAGAATACTTGTTATAAATCGAGAGAAGACATTACCGACACCAATATATGAATCAACAAGTAAACAAGTCAATAATTACAATTACTATCTAGGAGTAATTTTAACTCCTAAGTTGAGTTTTATAAAGCATGTTTAGAAAAGCATGTTCAGATGGAAACAGCTTTAATGCTCCATTGGCTAGTTTCATGAATAAGCCAAATATTTCACTTAAAGCTAAATGGAATCTCTTCCAATCCGTTTGCCGTTCTATACAAGCATATACTGTTCAGGTTTGGGGATGCTGGTTCTATGATAAAGTAGACACTGAAGAGTACAACGATACTTTCTCAAAAAGAATTTAAAAATTACCAAATTGCACACCTAAATATGAGCTATTGTTGGAAACAAATGCAAAATGCAGTTATTTGTACACACTTGAATTACATAAGAATTATATCTACAAGACGTTATTTCAGTACAATCTTGACAGACTTCCTAATAAATTGTCGAGGATGATGTTACGTACACCCAGAAATAACATTTGTTGGAATTTGTTGGAACTACCAATAATCGATTAATAAAGCTTAAATACTGTACTGGAAATTGAAAAGAGGAAAAACTAACTAAAACCCAATCAATTTATTGAATTCTTGGTATTTCCAATCAATTTTTCAAATAAAATTCGCTTAGTAATTGTGTATGGTAGAAGCAACCATTTATTTTGTGATAATACAAGAGAATTGTAACCATGTAAATTTTTTTTTTTTTAAATTTTTGATAATCAAAAGTGGTGGCTGCAAACACGGTATTCGCAATCAAATATGCCTCTAAATTAGAGGTTTAGTAGTACTGACCGAATTGCAGATTGCACTATTTATAGAAGCAAGTAATGATCGGCATAGGCAAACTAATTTGAAGCAATGTTTGTTCTCCTAACAAAATATTTAAATTCAACTGTAGCACTCAACATTTATAAGTGTTTGTGGTATACGGGTTAGTGAGTTTGCCTTGTACTCCGAATTGCCGACCATAAATATAAGAATATACAAACACAAAAAGTTTTTTTTTAATTAAAATAATGTATGCAAATGTTTAACTAGCAAATAAGGCAATATAAATTGAAAGTGATTGTGGTGTTATGAGTAAGACAGAAGACTATTAATCTGAAGGCAATGGTTCAATACCAGAAAATTTTGTGGATCGTAGTAATATTTATTTGAAATGTAATATTGGTTTAGGCAACTGAATATCAGCTTTCACGACTTAAAATTTAATTTTACAATACCATAGTTCTCGCAACTGTCAGAATTCGATGGTTAACAAATTCCTTGGCCATAACTGAGACTGTTTTCTGGGTGTAATAATACTATTTTTGTTGTGGAAATAAACGAAATCGACAGTGAATTTGGATTACAATTTGAATGTGAAAATTCTTCCCTAAAAGATTGGATTTAGAGAAGAACTGTACTACTACACTCACACAAAACTACATCCAACCGAATTGATTCGGTTGCTGCAACCCCGTGAATTCGGTTGTCCTAACCGAGTTCAGGTGTAACAACCGAATAACCCGCAATTCGGTTACAACAACAAATTCACTTGTGACAACCAAATTCATGAGGTTGCAGCAACTAGCTCTAATCAGCACTAACCAGTTCTGTTTGGCGCAGTCAGTTTAAAAAAGTCAAGCTTTCGCGATAATAATTTTTTTAATGCAAATATAATGTATTTTTGAGATAGACGTGGTAGAGAAGATTAAGCATACTTTTCTAAAAATCATAACTACATTGTAAATTTTTAATTGAATTAGACTGCGCAGTTTCTGGTAACACAACCTTCATCAGTAATCCTTTTGACAATACTGTAATTATTTGTTATATTGTACTTATTTTTTAATTACTGATAAGTATAAGTGTATGCCTGTTTATTTGCAAAAAACATAATTTTCAAGTTGCTTATAAGTGTACTAATAACTAATTATTTTGGTAATCACTTATTGTTTGTTTTTGTAATAAAACGGGTTAGCGTGTGTGCAAATTTTGTGCTTTGTTTTCATGAAACTCAAAACTACTTACAAAACTTACCTAGTCGAACAAAAATAATGAGTTTTGACGCCGAATCATATACAGTTGGCCATACTGCTTATTATTTAGATACTGGTAATGATACCCCAACACTGAGATTTTGCTGGGTTATGCCAAATGTAAACCAAATCAAAGCGCAAGAGATAAAAAAATGATAGTTTTTGAACGTTCTCTCATGGAATGGACGGTATATTTTTCAATAAATTATTTATGTTCAAATTCCTAAAACAGTTTATGGATATGCACACAACCAAAATTACCCACTGAAAATATTAGAGCAAAACACAATTTTTCATTATTAATAATACAAAATTATTTGTAGTTTCAGTTGTATTAAAGTAAACCAAAAAAAAAAAAATTAAAAATTTTAGTCAATTTACGTTTAACAAAATACTGAAAGTAGGTTAATTTATATAGTACTTCAGAGTTGTATATACAGTGTCAGGATATATTACACATTTGCATGAATTCTGCAAAATTTTTTCAACTGTATTATTTTGCTATGTTGTTCTATTATAAAATAATTTAAAAAATATTTTATATTTTGGGCTAACATTTTTGAAATACCAACATAACATTCATAGGATAATAATTTACGTAAATATGTATGTATTTTAGGATTTCAAAACAATTTTTAAACACACTTATCCCTATACTCCTGCCAGCACCCAAATTGTTTGCTTGTCAGGATATGACAGTTAAGCAGTAAGAGAATTCCAAATATTTATGTATTTGGAACACTTGGAAATTGTATTTAAACACACGCAATATTTTGTCTTACTCTTAACCCTTGAGTAAATATGAATTTAAAAATATAGACCCACAATTTAAATAGACACAAAATTAAAGTTTTAAATTATCAAAAATAATACGAGGGAAGATCAATAAGTCCGTGACTTTTCGAACTTTCCTCATAGTTATATGAAATGCCACACTGTTCCCATCAATTACCACCTGTTAATAGACTTCTGTCAAATTTTGAGCAAGTTCCGTCGTTAACTTTGCATTTAACAGCTGTTCAAAACATACAACCATGTGGATTTTTTTTTTATATGGAAAAAAGTTAATTTCGAGTAATCATTAAAAATTATTTTTTGCGAAAAAACCGTCAATCAAACAGCACGTTCTGAACGGCCAATTGAGGTCAATACAATCGAAAATTTTAATTGTGAAAGACGTGGTAGAGAAGAATAAGTGTATTTTCTAAAAATCATAACTACATTGTAAATTTTTCAATTTTCTGAATCAGACTGCGCAGTTTCTGGTATTGAACCTTCGTCAGCGACCCTGTTTTTTATTTGAATAATGTAATATTTGTTATATTTTTGTTTGTTCGATTGCGTCTATATGAAATTTTCTGTGCAATCACTGACCGTGGTATAGATAAACTGATTTCTAATGCCACATGCACTCGCACTACACTTTAGACAGAGCGCTTGAGCTCACTGATCTATCGCTATCGAAAATGTCTAAAAAAATCAACGATATGGTGTTATCCAATGGAAGAGTAAAAGTGCGTGAGATTGTTCATGCCATAGGCATTTCATATGGCAGTGTGGTTTCTATTTTAAATAATCAGTTGGGTTTAACAAAGCTGTCTGCAAGGTGGGTACTCTCAATTTACCATAAACGTAATAGTGGCCAATAAGATCATGGCAACAGTTTTTCGGGATGCACGCAGAATAATGCACATCGATTACCTTCAAAAGGGAAAAACAATAAACGACAAATATTATGCCAACATATTGGGACGATTTAAGGAGGATTTAAAAAAAAACGATCTCGAAAAATCCTATTTTTGGAAGAGATACAAAAAATGGAGCAACGTTGGACTAAGTGTATTGAGCTTAAAGGAGATTATGTTGAAAAATATTTTTTTTTTTTTTGCAAAAAAAAAGATGTGTTTCATTCAAAAAGTCACGAACTAATTGAGCCGCCCTCGTATCTTTAGTCTATCCACAGTAATTTATAATACCAATCAGTTTTAAGCTGACCTACACAAAAATAAATTAAAAATTCTCTTTCAAATATTAAATATGTCTCATAGAGTGTTTTGTAAATACAAAAAAAAAAAAATTTTTTAATTGGCACCAACAATGGGGATTTGAACAGACAAACACCATTTTGTTAATTTTGAGATTTTGAGATTTTGTTGCTTAAAAATTTTTATAGCAAAAACTTCAATTTACAAGCATTTCAAATAAAATACTAGATGGAAAAAAATTCGAATTAAAAAATGATGGTGTTTGAATTTACAAATTCCATTGATGGTGCCAATTGTTTTTTTATGTGTACGGAAACAATATTAACTTTTTAAAGCCGGTACTAGGACCAGCCCTTGAATAAGACACTCCCATTGTAAAATAAATTTTTAACCGACATATATGATCACATATGTTCTTGTTTATGAGAATATGTTAAAAACTTGCCGAAAATTAATATCTAAGGATTTTTTTTTGAAAATTAATTTTTAATGTATTTAAATTTTGACTGTATTTTCTATGCAGATTTTTTTTTTTTTTAAGTAAATCCATTGTTGAAAAGAATTTTTAGACATTTTTACTCATATTTGCTTTTTTTGTGTGGCATTTTTTGATTTTGAATTTTTTGGCTTAAAAACAGCTTTTTGTAAAGATTTTTTAAATTTAAAATTGCCTTTTTTATATATTCGTAGCTTTAAAAGCTTTTTTCCTTAACATTTTATAATTCTTTTTTTAAAAGTGTAATTTGTAGTTTTACTTTTTTTTCTGTTTTCCACTATTTTTTTTTTCTCAAACACTATTAATTCTGCTACTTTTTTTTTCTTCTCTGTTTATAATTATAAAGATTATAAATATCACTCAGTGGTCTTAAGTATGCAACGGCAAGTTTCAAAAAAGCAATACATACATAATTTATTTTTAATAAAACTTAAATATCACTCATACGTCTGGCCACCTTTGTTTTTATAATATGTTTCTCGAACGTATGCTACAAAAAATTTGGCGTTGTAAGACTCACACTAGACAAATTATACGAAATATTTATATATCACTCATACGTCTGGGTGTGTTTTATTTTTTTATAATAAGCGCTCTTTAAGTGTGTAACATCCAGTACTGTTATTTAAGCATTTTTTTATTTTTAACATTTATAATAAAGAAAACAGGTGTAAATGCTTAGTTTGATTTTTTTTAATAAAAAACTTATATATACATATATTTTAAATATATAAAATTTTTTTAAAAAAACATATTTTTGTCTGCATTAAACAATCTTTTTAACTTTTAATTTTTATCCAAGCTAAGCTTTCAAAACCCTTTGTTGTTAGTGTTTAATCCCACCGTCCTCGTTAGGGATACAATTTCACGTTGCATAGTATAATTAAAATCATTAACCAGCTGGCAAGTAGTGAGTTCATTTGTTTAAAATTTTCATTTAACTCGATTTAACGATTGCGTTATTTTAATAAAAGATTATTTTAAGACATTTATTACAAAGTAAGCTTCCAATTAAAAATTGTAAGATATAATAAGGAGAGAGGGAATATAGCATCTAAGGTCTGAAGTTCCTGTAAGACATTTAATTCACGAAAAGATATGGAAAATATCGTGGATGTTGGACCAACAAAAAATGCAAGATTTTGAAAGTGGATTTAAAATGGGGTATCAGCTAATCACGTAGCTGTAACCGTTAAAAAGGTATGAATGATTAAGAACGACTGCTTCTGTTAAATTTTCGATTTTTTTTTTTTTCATAATGTAAAACGTAATGTTTCCAAACCGTTAGAGCTAACAATTCAAAACTTGTGAAGGGCGTGGTAGAGAAGAATGAGTGTATTTTCTAAAAATCACAACTAAATTGCAATTTTTCAATTTTCTGAATCTGACTGCGCAGTTTCTGGTATTAAACCTTCGTCAGTGACCCTGTTTTTTGAATAATGTAATATTTGTTATGTTTTTATTTGTTCGATTGCGTCTATATGAAATTTTCTGTGCAATCACTGACCGTGGTATAGACAAACTGATTTCTAATGCCACATGCACTCGCACTACACGTTAGACAGAGCGTTTTAGCCCACTGTTCTATCGTCAGGTCGAGTTTTGTTGTGATTAAAACTAGTTTTATTCAATACACGGTGTTTTTGTTCTTGCATACATAATCTCAGAAGTACAACTCCAACAACACAACAGTTCTATTTTTAGAAACTTACCTCACTCTAACTGCTAACGTATGGGTGTTTATAATTGTTAAGATTTTTTTCCAAATCAAGATATTTGAATCTGGCAACCCCAACTGTATGGTAAATGTAGTAAAAATTGCAAATTATGTGCAAATTCCCTTTGTTTTTTGTAAAGATAAGTAGTTTTTTGGATATTAGAATTATTATTTGTGAAATATAGAATTACGTCTGACGCACTGAGAGAATTCTCTGCATGCTAACAATGAATTTTTGCATTTGATCTATGAAATGTCACTGGAACTCACCCATTGAAACTTTTCATTAAATTAATGCAGTTTTTTTATATAACTTAATGAAAAATTTGATTTTATTTATTAAAGATTTCGTACTACTAATGAAAAAAACTCAAGGCTGGTGTTGGAGCGCAATGGAGTTTTTTGGCCTGATGGTTTTCTCCATTTGGTTTTTTTTAAAGATTCTTTTTTTTTTACCCTTTGTTTTTTTTAGAATAATCAATTATTAATTGTTTAATTAAATGTATATTGGAGTAAATTATAAAATCGAACTTACGTCTTAACATGAATTATTAAATAAGACGTTAATCTATTACATGAATTTATCTACTATTGGCAACCCTTTTAAATGAATTTGCTTTTAATGTTAAAAATAACGGTTGTGCTGAAAAGAAAAGAAAAGCATAAAAATAAGAAAAAATATAGACAATAAAGAGTTGAGTTGAATCACATATATACATCAGCAAGACGTGTTTTATTACCGCTCAAAAGAATTTTTAAACCGTCCACCATTTTATTTTTTTTTTATAAAATTTATAAGTTATTTAAATTTTATTAATTTTCCTTATAAACCAATAATTAACAACATTTTGGCGCCCGAGCAGGGACTTGTTTAAAAATTCTATAATTATTTTGATAATTTATTTCAAAATAATTTGATAAATTTGTTAATTTACTACAAAATATTTTTTTTGCTAATTTGTTGCAATTAATTATTACAACACATCTTGTTGGTAATATAATCGTTAAAAATAGTGCGCGATTGATTATTTTAACTAAAATAAAAATAACGTCAAAGTTTTCGGTAGTGCACTTATCTTTGGAAGACTCCTGTTGCTGCTTTCCATGCCTCGTCGTTGCCGTTGCCGTAATTGCCGCCCTCATCACAATCAGGGGAGTAATAGTGATTCTGGATTATCAGAAACAGAGGTAAAAGCGTAAAAAATATTTGTGTTTGTTAAAGCAAAATCTGTAAATTAATCAGATTTTGGTGATTTCTGTAAATTATTCAGAAATTTCGAAGTTTCCGCTCAATTGCGAGTATAAACACAAAATTATTAATTACGCTTCCCTTTTTGAATTTAATATATATTTATTTAATTTATTTGTGAACATAATCGCCTTGAAAAGTGACGAATATAGTCGAGTGTTAACAATAAAAAACCACACATACACACGTATGTACATATTATAATTTATATTTTCGAACCGAATAATTAATTTTCCGCTCGTACGTATTTTTTATTCACCCGAACCGTCGGCATTTTCATTAATTTTCATTTGCAGTAAATTCACTAGTGTTAATTTTACTAATTTTACATTAAAAATTAATTAACAATTATCCCTTAGTTGTTTTGTTATTTTTCTCGCTTATTTCACATACAAAAAATTTTGTTTTGTTGTCGATCACATGTTGTTTCAATTCCATTCGTACTGTGCTGCCATACTCTTTAAAGGAGCATTTAGTGTGGCCACTATAAACAAACCATTTAGTGCTACCAGATCAACCACAAAGCTGTTTTTACACTGTAGTGCATCCAGCACGGTAAATTAAATTTTTGGGAATTGTAAAAGGTTAGCTAATTGTGAGTGAAAATTAAAATAATTTTTGTATTTCTACATCTGAACAGTTTTTTAAGAATAATTTTCATAAGGAACTTGGTAAAATATTTGGTTTTAATTAAAACTTTGCCAAAGGCTTGTTAAGTGGTTTGTTTGGTTCTAAACGAGGTTTATCAATTTTAATTGACTAATTCCGTGGATAAATAAACAAAGTTATAACAATAATATAATTTTTTGTGAAATTTAACAACAATTTGGGACTAAAATTGAATTTAATGCGAAATTATTATTCTGTTTTTTGTAAAAATTGCCAATACTTGTGTATTTTTAACGGAATAATTGCTGGTGAGATAAGTTTTATTCAATTCTTTGTGAATGAATCGAGCGCGGTGTTGAATATTGTAAATCCGATATCAACTACTAATTTTCGGTGTTTGAATTCAGTTGAAATATCACAAAAAATTAATTTTATATTTCTTTCCATATAGATTATTATATATTATTATACTTAATTATTTCTTTCCTGGTTTATTGGAAAGATTTTATTTACAAACCCAGTTCCAAATAAATTGCTATAATTTTGTGATTTTTGTTCCATAATATTTGGACAATACAACAATCTTCATTTTAACGTTTTATATAGCCTGGATACACATTTATTTTTGAGCGCTGTGTATTTTATAAGTTTTTATTGACTTTTATACAGAATTTTCAAGTTAAACCTTAATTTATTTGCGAATTATCTGGGAAATTAGTTTTTGCGAAAATTCGGAAACTTTTTCCGCTTTTTACTGATATTTATTTTAATCTATTGAATTTTGTGATTTTTCCGATATGGCTGGTGGTAAAAAACACCAAGATACTCCTGTATCAGCGGATTTATCTAAATTGATACAGAGAAAAGCCAAGGTGATTGAAAGTATTTCAAGAATTCGTAAATCTATTATAGAAAAAACGATTTCATTCAATCCCTTTGAGATAGATTGTCGTCTGGAAATATTAAAAGACCATATAGCTCAGGCAATGGATTATTAGTCGCAATTGGATGATTTGGATCCTGAGAATAACGACAGAAATGAACTTGAAGATCTTTGTGTGAATACGAAGTCTCTTTTACTGAGTCTTCAGGCCAAAAATAGAAGAACGAGTTTGCCTGAAAACTCGTTTATGATGCAAACTCACCGTTCTGGGCTTCCAAATATAAAACTCCCTAAATTCAGCGGGAAATATTATGAATTTAAAAATTTCATAAGCCTTTTTGAGGATTTGGTCCACAATGATCCCACGTTATCTGACATTCAGAAGTTCAATCATTTAATATCATGCTTGTCGAATGAAGCTTTGGGCACAGTCCAAGCTTATCGAGTTTCGGAGGAGAATTACCCCAAAGCATTAGCTAGTTTAAAAAAGGTTTACGACAATGAATGTTTGATATTTTCCGATAATATTTCGAGACTTTTTGATCTTCCGGTGATCTCTAATCCTTCGGCTACTGCTTTGAGAAGCATGATTGATACTGTCACTGCTATTTATGAATCATTGCTTTCTATTGGTGATGATAAAAGATTTCTAACGCCATTTTAATTCATTTAGTGATGTCAAAAGTTGATCCAGTCACTAAATCCAAGTGGGATGAACAGCTTGACTTCGAAAAGCTCCCATTGTGGTCTGACTGTGAGGCAGTGCTAAACAGACGCTATCAGCATATAGCGGCTGATGAATCTTCGGGTTCAAGGTCTAGATCTTCGCGGGATAAACCCGACAACGCGCCTAAGAAACATTTTAGAACATCACTATCTCTATCGATTTCGAAACAGTCTGCCAATAAACAGTCCCCTAATAAATGCTTATTTTGTGGAACCGAGCAACATACTATTTACAATTGCCCTTCTTTTGCCGCAGTGCCAGTGCTTCAAAGATTTGACTTTATAAAGGGAGTGCCTGCGTGTATAAATTGCCTTAAAAAAGGTCATAAGTGTAATACTCAGAAGTGCAGAGTTTGCAATGGGGCACACAATAAACTTTTACATCGCTACGGTTCTGAGACTCAAAATGCAAGCACTGTTCAAAATTCGTCTGTGAATTATTTGTCAGAGCAGCTTTCGTGTTCTCACGCTTCGGTGCATCACGCATCTGTGAATAAAAACGTTATTCTTGCCACAGCCGTGGTCAAAGTGAGAACCAGTTCTGGGAATTATATCCTGGCTAGAGCTCTTTTGGACTCCGGTTCTCAAGTTAATATGATAACCGAGGAACTTGCTCAGAGACTTAGAATGAAACGAGAAGGAGGCAGAATGATTTTGAGTGGCGTTGAAGATATGAGTGCGTCTTCAAAATCTAATGTCGGAATATCTGTCATGTCAAGGGTTAATTCTACTCAATTCTATTCAGAGTTTTGGGTAATGAGGCAAATTTCTGGCTGCCACCCGAATCGCAAAATTCTGCGAACGGAATTAAATATTCCGAGGAATATTGAATTGGCAGATCCCTGCTTTGATGTACCACAAGGGGTTGATTTATTAATTGGTGGTGAAGTTTTCTTTGATTTATTATGCGTTGGGCAAATTAGGTCTGATCCGAGCCTTCCAGTTCTTCAGAAAACGTCTCTTGGCTGGATTGTGGTTGGGAAACACAATCATTCAAAGGGCTCGATTTCGCGTGTTTACCACCTTAGCAATACAATTGAAAACGAGGAGTCTGTTGATTCAATTGTTCGAAAGTTCTGGGAGTTGGAAGAATGTTCGAGCGAATCAACAGTTATTTATAGTGAGGAGCAACGGAAATGTGAGGACAAGTTCATGAATTCGGTACGACGTTTACCGACAGGACGTTTTGAAGTCTCACTTCCTTTTAAATCGAATCCTAATCTTTTGGGAGCTTCCTATGATACTGCTAAGCGGCGATTTCTCGCGCTTGAACGTAGACTCTCAAACGACCATAATATGAGAGAAATGTATCACGATTTTATGAAAGAGTATGTCGACTTAGGTCATATGTCTATTACGGACAATCAAATACCGAATATCTCTCATTATTTCATTCCGCACCAGTGCGTTTTGCGTCCTCAAAGCACAACTACAAAACTTCGTGTAGTTTTTGATGCTTCGAGTCGAACTTCTTCACGAACTTCGCTTAACGATTTGTTAATGGTTGGGCCTACTGTGCAAGAAGAACTATATTCGACTTTGATCCGTTTTCGATTTCATAAATATGTTATCACTGCTGATATTGAGAAAATGTATCGCCAAGTTTTGGTTAGCGACCATGATCGAAATTTTCAGCTAGTCCTTTGGAGACAGAGTCCATCTGATGCGCTACAGGTGTTTCGTTTGAATACTGTGACTTATGGCACTTCTTCTGCACCGTTTTTAGCGATCCGATGTCTAATTTATTTAAGCGATTTGTACAAAGCGTGATTTTTATGTTGACGATTTGCTAACTGGTGCCGATAGTGTTCAAGAACTTGTGACTATTCGAGATCAGGTGACTCAAATCTTGAGTTCAGCTGGATTTAACCTAACTAAATGGTTTTCGAATCACCCCGATTTAAATTTTTCCGATTGCAATGAAAAATTATTGCATGATGATTCCGAAACGGCTAAAGCTTTAGGCATACATTGGGTTCCGAAGAATGATTCATTTAAGTTTCATTTGGAAAATAATTTTCAGGATCTTAAGGCAACAAAAAGAAATATTTTATCTGTTTCTGCTCGGTTGTTTGATCCTCTTGGACTTGTATGCCCAATTATTACAAAATCCAAAATGTTGCTTCAAGAACTTTGGATTCAGAAACTTGACTGGGATGAATCAATACCCATGCGACTAGATACAGCATGGGATAACCTTAAGTGTAATTTGTTGAAAATTGATTCAATTAAAATCCCAAGATTCGTCCACACTACTTCTTCAGCAAAAATCCAAATTCATGGCTTTGCTGATGCCTCAATTCGGGCTTATGGGTGCTGCATTTACATAAGGAGCAGTGACTCAAATGGAGTCTTTTGTCGGCTACTTACTGCCAAATCTAAAGTCGCTCCACTCAAGACGAAGTCACTTCCGAGACTTGAGTTGTGTGCAGCACACCTTTTGGCAAAATTGTGGATTCGAATTAGAACTATGATAAGATTTGAAATCGAGAGTGTGAATTTCTGGACTGATTCAGAAATCACCTTATATTGGATAAAAACACATCCATCCACCCTCGCAACCTTCGTGTCGAACAGGGTTGCTGAGATTCAGGAATGGTCGAACTGCGTTCTCTGGCGCCATGTGCCTACGAAGCAAAATCCTGCTGAAATTGTTTCACGAGGATGTGACGTAGATGACCTTAAAGATTCAATCTGGTTTGAAGGTCCTTCGTTTTTAATTGACGATATTTCAAATTGGCCTGCTAATAATCATTTTAAATTAACAGAGAACCATGAATCTTTGGAGATAAGGAGATCTAATGTGTTTCTTGCAGTAGACGGAATTGGAAGACTCTTCGGGTGTAGACAGTTCTATAAATAGAGACCATCCGGAAGATGTTGAGAAGAATATTTTCATAAAATTGACTGAAGATCATTCTTCATATAGGAAGATTCTGAGAATCATGTGCTTTGTACTTAGATTCATTGACTTTGGAAGGAATTGTAAAATTTCCAAGTCAAAATATCCTACTGCAAGGGAAATGAATTGGGCCTTTTATAGGTTTGTGGAAATAATTCAGAGAGAGTCGTTCTCTGAAGAGATTCGAAAATTGCAGAAATCTCTGGTGTTACCGTCGAATATACAAAGGTTAACACCCTTTATCCACAATTTCACGGAAGATAAAAGAAACTTTTCACTAATCAGGGTAGGTGGGAGGTTGCTAAATGCACCATTACCGTATAATACGAAATGCCACTTTTATTACCAAGGAAAACACTCTTTGTGACCCGATATTTACTCAATTTGCACCTCGATAATTGCCATGCTGGAACGAAAGCATTGATAGCCCTTTCAAGGGACAATATTTGGCTTATAAATGCCAGGGAGGAGTGCAGCAAAATTGTGCGTAAGTGTGTTCACTGTTACCGCTATAAACCTAAATTGATGACCCAAATAATGGGAAATTTACCCACCGATCGGGTGAGAGCTCTACGGCCATTTTTAATAGTAGGCGTAGACTTTTGTGGTCCCGTAAATATTTCATTGCGGATTCGCGGTAGACCACCTATAAAAATATATATAGCGGTTTTTGTTTGTTTCACATCCAAGGCTGTTCACTTAGAGTTAGTGTCTGATTTATCGACTGATGCTTTTATTCTTTCTTTTAAAAGGTTCACTGCCAGGAGAGGTCTGCCCAGCAAAGTTTATTGCGACAACGCCACCAACTTCGTAGGAGCCAGCCGAACCCTCAAGGAGCTGTACCAAGCGTTCGAGAGGAGCAAGGAAGACGTCGTGTCATACGCAGACTTGTGCAAGGTCGACTTCATCTTCATACCTCCCAGAGCTCCTCACTTCGGGGGACTATGGGAGGCAGCCGTGAAGCAGGCGAAGCACCTACTTCTGCGGGCAGCGGGAAATGCGCCGCTAAATCAAGAAGAAATGACAACAATGCTTGCAGAAGTAGAGGCGGTGCTCAACAGTCGTCCAATAGCACCGCTGTCTCCAGACCCGAACGACGGGGATGCACTAACTCCAGCGCATCTTCTAATAGGAGAGGGTCTGCGTTCGCTGGCGCATGCTCTGCGCTCTCAAGCAGAGGTTCTGGCGAGCCTGGTAAAAGGATTACGTCCTGGGGTTGCAGGACAAGGGAAAATGGAACAAAGAAGAGCCCAACCTAGTAGTCGGTCAAGTAGTGGTTGTCCACGGAGACAATCTCCCGCCCCAAGAGTGGTTGACCGGGGTAGTCGCCCGCGTAATAGAAGGCCAAGACGGCAAGGTCAGAGTGGCGGAGGTAAAAACCAAAAACGGCGTTTATAAGCGCCCCATTACTAAACTGGCACCACTACCAGATGTTTGAAGACCTGCGGTCTTCATGTGGCCTGATGGTTTTCTCCATTTGGTTTTTTTTAAAGATTCTTTTTTTTTACCCTTTGTTTTTTTAGAATAATCAATTATTAATTGTTTAATTAAATGTATATTGGAGTAAATTATAAAATCGAACTTACGTCTTAACATGAATTATTAAATAAGACGTTAATCTATTACATGAATTTATCTACTATTGGCAACCCTTTTAAATGAATTTGCTTTTAATGTTAAAAATAACGGTTGTGCTGAAAAGAAAAGAAAAGCATAAAAATAAGAAAAAATATAGACAATAAAGAGTTGAGTTGAATCACATATATACATCAGCAAGACGTGTTTTATTACCGCTCAAAAGAATTTTTTAAACCGTCCACCATTTTTATTTTTTATACCCTCCATCCCATAGTGCAGGAGGGTATATTCACTTTGTCAAATGTTTGTAATTCTTTTAAAAAAATTCTGGGACCCCATAAACTATATATATTCTTGATCAGCATGGATAGAGAAGTCGATATAGCCATGTCCGTCTGTCCGTCTGTCCGTCCGTCTGTCTGTGGAAACACAAAATACTCCTCCAATACAGAAGAGGTACTGCTAATTTTCAGTCAAATTGTTTGTTGATATCATGAGCAGTTTTCTAGTGAAAATGATCAAAATCGGTTAACGCGTTCAAAAGTTATGAGTGAAAATGTGGGAAGACCACTAAAATTTTTTTTTTTTATTTCATCATACATACATACATACATACATACATACATACATACGCACATTCAATGCTTATACACAAGAATATACGCAAGCAGGGATGGCTGTCAATATCGCTGAATTACCGTCCCCGATTCTAACACCTTTCAACTGGCTATCGTTATCGCTTAAATACCGTTACCGATATTCTTGAAATACCGTTATCCGTAAAATACCGTTACCTTAAAATACCGTTACCGAAATAATCTAACAAGATCTGAACAAAAAAACTTCTGTAAATAGATATATTTTCCCAAAGTATGATCATTAACTAGACAGTCATTTAAACTCGGGCATAATGCGGTTAAAAATTGTGGTGTGCATTAACATTACCTGAATAACTAAAATAACGTTATCCTTAAAATGCCGTTACCAAAATAATTGAAAAATCTTTTTCCCTAAAATAAAGTTACCGAAATATCTAAAATATCGTTACCGCTGAAATACCGTTAGCGAAATAAATAAAATACCGTTAACGCTAAAATACCGTTAACGCTAAAATCCCGTTACCGAAATAACTGAAGTATAGTTTCCCCTAAAATACCGTTACCGAAATAAAAGAAAATAGCGTTACTACGACCAATAACCACATAGAATCGGTTACCATCCATGGTCATGATCAACACTTAAAAACAAAAAAAAAAAACTCACAAAATATTGTTGTTGTTTTTTTGTTTTGTTTTGTATACAGTATGTATGTACGTATGAATTAGTAGCAATCGCATGCAGAGTTGCCAGGTTTGGCGATATGTCGTCATTTTGATGTTATTTAATACCCAAAATAACTAAATGACTATTTGACGACTTTTGCTTCCAAAATGACGATTTTTTGACAATAATTTAATATGTCAGCAAGATCTACTTATTTATCATTCTCATAAAATCGCCGGCTCGATCATTAAATTTATATTATTTCGTTAAAAATTGAAAGCAAAAACATTGTTTTTTGATCGATAGCTAGCTTTTATATGCTAAAATGATGTGAAATACAATTTTGCAAAAATGCAAATCCTAGAATTGAATAAAACTTAATCCAAACCGCATTTATTTTTTTAATAAATTCATTACGGGTTTAGCTTAATTTAGTTTCTGTGTTTATATGTGTAGAACATTTCTTTAAATTTTTATAAAATTTAATTGAAGTTAGATTTAAATAAAAATAAAAAAATTTTCATGTTAAAACACAAGGCATGGACTTTTTTTGCGAAACAAACAGATCTCTAGCCCGAATATATTTCATGTTGAAAGATGATATATATACAACTTTAAATGAAACAAAATACATCCAAAAATAAATCCGGTGCTTAAAAAACAGGCCTAATAATATAAATAAAGTGCC
Organism: Delia radicum; assembly: GCA_021234595.1. Taxonomy (NCBI): domain Eukaryota; kingdom Metazoa; phylum Arthropoda; class Insecta; order Diptera; family Anthomyiidae; genus Delia; species Delia radicum. Next base: position 88,660,543 of record CM037851.1, on the reverse strand, counting down.
AAAATTTAATAATTAAAAATATAATATTAAGTTTGTTCGATAACACAAAAATTTGTACAAGTTTTTACTGGAAGGTGTTCGTTTAGACAAATACGCAGTAAAAACTGGTAAAAAGAGAGAGTAAAGTGACAGTTTGATGCCAAAGAACTTACAAGTTTTTACTGGATACATTTTTGCCAGAAAGAATTTGTAAGATGAAAAAAACATATGACTAAAAAATAAAAAAATATGCTTGTATTTTTAGTAAACAAAAATTAAATTAAATTTTAATTGTTTATGGATTGAAAGTGAAAATTATTAAATAATTAACTATGGAAGAAGTTAAAAAACATTTAAATTATTTTTGGTCGATAATTTCAATTAACTTTTTCCTTTTCCATAATGACCAGTTGATTTTTTTTTTTTAATATTTAAAACAAGCTGTTTTATCTAATTTAAAATTTCCTACACATTTTCCGTTCGTTTACTTTTTTGTAAATTTGTCTTACTATTTGTAATTTTGTTACTGAGTAGTTTTTACTGAACTTTACAGGAAAAGTAATCGAACAGACTTATTGTTAAAGAATTTAAAAATTTTGTAAAAGAATTTAATATTTAAAAAGTTGTGCCACTGAAATGTTGTTCACAGAATTATGCAGTGTGTGTTTAACAGTTCAAGTGGTAAAATTAGTTTGATTTAAAGTTCTATTTATTTGATCTTTCAACATTATATTTTTGTTATTTTATTAATTAATAATCATATAATTACAATTACCATATAATTACAATTACTATTACCCTAACCGAGCACTAGCTACTATGGCCTTCGGCGCGTTGTAGCGAAAACAGATCAGTGCCTATGGTGGGAATTGAACCCACGACCCCCGCACTGATAATCCAGCACGCTACCAACTAGCCTACTGGGGCACACTGTTTCAACATTTTATAAATATGAATATCGTTGTAAAATATAATGATTTTCGAAGTTTAAACCAAAGAGAAGTGTGAAAAATCGTGTTATATTACAACGATAACACGTTAACATTTGAAATGTGAATAACATTATTGTATTTTATATTTTATTAAAACTTTATTCCTCTTCTAACAAATATATTTTATTTTGACGATTTTTCAAAATATGATGACGATTTTGACGATTTTTTCTAGAAAATTTGTCGTTTTTATGCTTTGCAAACCTGGCAGCACTGGTTATAAGTGCAAATGCGAGAAGCCCTCGAAAAATTGTTAAGCTAATATATAAAGTATGCTTTTGTTTTCCATATACCAGGCTTGCCATATACCTTTTTTAGTTAACCCCAACAAATCAAAAAATCACCAATTAGAAAAAAGATAGAACAAAATAGTTTAGTTAAAATTCTTTATTTATTTGACTACATTAACCGGAGTTGCCAGACACATTAATCGTTATCAGATCAAAAAAATATCCAGCAACAAAATCCCCGAATCCAACAATGTAAATTCATAACTTTTTTTCGTACACTATTTTTACTTATTTTCATTCTCAACCTTTAATAAATTTGCAAGGAAACTCTTACACTCTAATTACATTTATTAAAAACCCCATTAAATTTAAAGGACATTCACTTTCAGAACTTTTTTATTTAAGACATATAAGGAGCATACTTCATCTTAAAATCTTTTGATTATATGCATTTGTTTTCCTTAAAAGCCCTAATTTTTATTTGATACATACAAAAATAATCTAAATTAAAGTATTGATGTGTAAAAACCAATCGAATTTTGGGAAAATTTCTTAGGGTTCTTATTCTAGGAGTCGTAAACGAGAATTGCACAAGCAACTGAGCTGAAAAACAATAATTTGAAATACCAGTTTCTTTAATTTTTTGTATCTCGAAAACACCCTAAACACTCGAAAGATTTTCTTTTATAATTTTTGACAAACTTAGTTTCATCACACTTTCCGTTTTACTTATATGATGTATAGTATAAACACATGTGTTGTAATGTAAACTGGCATTTCATAATTATTTCATTATGTATGTTTCCGCAAGTGTATTTTTGTTCCCTTAAATTTATCTAAAATTCTGATTATTCGAAACTGTTTTTATGCGTTTGTATTCATTGCATCTCTTCTAACGATCCAAAAATATATTTTAGTAACTTTCTTTCATTATTATATAGGCAAAGAGACAAACAACAGGCGAATTTTACAACAGTTTTTTTAACATCATAAGGAACTATACAAATATATATATTTTTCACTACACGTTCTTCTTTAGGTAATCAGAATAACCTTTGAATACACACTGTTATAAGCATGCAGAATTTCAGATTCATTTTAGTAAACTTTAATTAAACATTTTTTCTTTTGTAACATCCCAAATACATTAATCAATCAGTCATATTTTGTTTTACTTATAAAAACAACATTATTTTTGTTATTTTTACAAAGAATATAGATATTAATATTGTTTGCACTTTCCCTGGTTTATGAAAACACCGAGATGGAGGGTATCCAAAAATTCGTCACAGCCGAATTTAATCTTTTTTAATACCAAATTCGTCACATCGGACTTTAATGCTTCCACTTGTTTTTAATTAAATTTGTAAGTTATTTAAATTTTATTAATTTTCCTTATAAACCAATAAGGAACAACAGCTGGATTAAAACTATGAAGCTTTTTTCATAAAGTTTAAGAAATTTTTCATTCACATTGCGAAGAACACTTTCTCAGTTTAGTGAGCAAATTTCATTAAAAGTCGTCCATGAAATTCTCTCTGTGTGGGGAGCTCTTCTGAGTACCTAAAGATTCATGTGGAACAATATTTGACACCAGAACTAAACCATAATTTTCTAATGGTATTAGGGGCGCTGAATGCAAGAGCCTCGATTTTGAAAAAATGCTCCGATTTTTCACATTCCGGAAAATATATTTTTAATAATATTTGTACCGGCACCTGCTTACATTATTTATGTATATATTACCCTTTATTTGATTTTTGATTTTTTACAAAAATAGCTTACATGTACTCAGAAGAGTTTTGCACTGTACATTCATGTAAGTAATGGAGAATAATTATGCTTTGTTATTTAATTACTAAAATATTTTGATTTCATATATAATTGCATTAACAATGCAATTACATTAACTAAAGTGCAACTAATTTTTTTTAGTTTTTTTTTTTTAATATTCCAAGCTCCAGCAAAAAATTTTGTTTATTTCAACGATTTTCATTTGCATTGAAGTAAGTGTCAGCAAAACACATTGCTAAATTTACAAAGTTTTTGCTAAAAATCAACTCACGGATTTTCTGCAAAACACTTTTACCAATTTTTCTGCAAGGATCCCCCCAGAAAAAATTTTGCTGACTCAACTAACTTTGTTGGTAATTCTACGGAGTTTTTGTTATTTGAGTAACATCCATATATAGATTCCTTTGTATTTATAACATTTCAAAATATATATTACATCAACAAAAATATACAAATACACGTTAACTATTTTTTTTGTCTTATATTAGAAAATAAAGATAAAACCGCAATAATTTTGGAAAATAAGCATATTTAATGATATAAAGAGTTCAATATTTGCAGGAAATCATATTAAATAATTTTAAATTCACAAAATTAAAAATTTTAAATAACTCTGCATTTTGAGATTATGAAAATATAGTTTGCCTCATAAAGTTAAAAGTTTTTAAAATTTTTTAATGCTTTTTCAATATTAGTGTTAAACTCACTAAAATATTTTATTTGTTATACGTTTTGGCGGAATTGATACAGCGCTTTAGTTGTCACAAAGCGAAATGTGCTCACAGAAAACAGTTTTGCAGTTGCAACCGAATTTTTTGCCAACCGAATTTTTGTTTTTCCACGTACTATCACTTTTATTAACGGTCTGTTTTTGTAAGACGTGTCACTCAAAAAATTCGTGTAAATGAGTGAAGAAATTCATTTTGGGGTTTTGTAATGCAAATGTCACTTTGAATTTTAGTGAAAACGTAAGAGTTGTCGTTTTCGTCTCTTTTTTTGGTTTCCGCAATGCGATTTGAAACGTCACAAACGTCAAAAGCAGACGTTCACAAAAAAGTATTCGTCAAAGAAAAAAGGCAACACAATTTAATATTAAAAAAAAAAAATACAGTAAAACTCGGTTAATACGAACCCTCGATTATTACGAACTGTTTTAAGCAGTCCCAAAAACTCGTTTTCATACAAATTACCATGTTTAGTACACTCTTTATCCGTTTAATGGGATAGACCTAATATGAATTTCATATCCGTGGATGACTTTCTAGATATAGATGCTAATGTTTTGACGTCACATACTTTATCAGGTGAAGAAATATTGGAAATTGTTAATCCTGCCGATGTTGAAAATTTGTGAAGTAATATATTCGAACAAAACCGTGTGCCGAAGAAGCTGACAATCATATTTTGGTAATAGAACTTATAACGAATGAAATCGTTAATTCAGTCATTAAGAAAAAAATAACAGATTTTTTTTGTTTAATGAAGAATTTTAATTGAATTTTTAATTGTGGATGCATGAAATGCTAATTTTATTTTTTATTTATGTAAAAATCTAAATAATCTTGTTTTTGTTTTAATAAATACATATTTTTTATCGTTAAAAATACCCGCTTAATACGAACCTCGCTTAAGGCGAACTAATTTATTTGGTCCCTCGGAGTTCATCTTAACCGGTTTTACTGTAATAATTTTTAACAAAAAATTGTAATAAAAAAAAGAATAATGATTTTTATTTTCATTTATATTTATTTACATTTTTAGTTGTAAATGTTTTCGTTTTTTTTTATACAAATTATATTTTTATATCCACTTTTATTGTTTTCCAAACAAAATAAATTAATTTTTTTTAAGCAAAAATCAGCTGTTTTTGTTTATATTTCAATTATAGTGTTGGGTTGCCATCTAGTAACGAAAAATGAGTTATTTGTATATAAAATAAACTAACAAAAACCGAAAAGCAATGTCATGGCAATCTGTACTGTTTGACATAACATAAAGCTTAACGTACTCTAACGTAAGTCAGGCGAACGAATTATAAAAACTCATTTCCTTACTTATTCGTTCGGGTGCCACACGTTCGTCTGAAATTATACACGTATTGTAAAAACAGACCATACATTTTAATGCTATTGTAACAACTGATACTTATTTACAAATTTCGAATTTGTATTGTAACAATTGAATAATTGACGTTTATTGACTATAATATTCTATAAATAGATTCACATGCGTTCAATAAAATTTATCGAACTTGTCATCTTCCTTTTGTCAGGCAAGTGCTTTATTTCTAGCCTAAACCCAATTTAAATATGTTTTTTTTTTTAATTTCTACCTTGAATAATTTCAAGTTTCAGATTTAAACACATGTCTAGAAATATATTTGAATGTACAATAGAAATTCGGTTGCTAAGCTCAATATTTTATTAGAGTTACCAAAACTATAAAAAGAATTTATATTATTTTAAGATTATATTATTAATAAAAAATTCTTCTCCGTGAACTGGACTCGAACCGGCGTCCTGCTGCTTGTCCGGCAATTACTTTACCCCTAGCCTAAACTTAATTTGAATTTGTACTCACAGAGAAAAGTTTAGCGAATTGCCAACTAAAATTCGGTTGCTACAACGAAAATCAGTTTGCTACAACAGAATATTGGTTTCTACAACAAAAAACAGTTAAATCAACTGAATTTTTGTTTCAACAGCTAAAACTTTATGAAATCACAAATTTATATGGTTGAGCTAGCCAAAATTATTGGTTGAAACAAACAAAATACTCTTTACAATACAGTTGGCATTTTATTTTTCTGTGTGCATTTTCAAATTTCTACCATAAATATTTTTGTACAACAGAAATTGGGCTGCTAATCTTAATATTTTATTAGAGTGACCAAAACTATTAAAAAACTTTATATTATTTTAAAATTTGTAACGAAAACTTATATTTTAGATAGAGTGATTGTTTTTTTTTTTACAGGCGAAGCTTCTATTCGATTTTAACTGCAACTATTTTATTCAAGGTATAAAACCTCCGAAAAGTGGTTGGTTGTTGGTATTAAAGCTAACGCAGAAGATAATATTTTTTTAAATATTGATTAGGAAAACCAATAGTTGGAATTATGTGACTGTGTTTTGGTTCATTTTATATATTTTCTGTTTACAATATAGTTTAATTATTCTGATGATGAATTTGAAGAACTTACAACTAAAATTATTGAATATTGATTAAAGTTTGTTGGTTACAATGGAATTTCAACCAATTTATTCTCTGTGTTTGTTTGAAAAAAACTTGAGCTGTATCCGCTTGGAATGAAAAAAAATTAACTTTTTTGGACTTTATCAATTTATTCCGTCATGAAGTTTCATTATAGACACGTAACTATGTTCTAAAACCATCTTTTTATAAAATAAATCAGAAACAATAATTAAATTTACCAAAATTTATATAAAGTTCGTAAAATGATTGCTCACAAAGCTGTTTTTACAACGAATCTCAGTTAACGCAATACGCAAGTTAGTTTCAAATTCCCTATAAGTTTGTTATGATCGTATCCCATTATTGAGGAGGTAACATAAACGTCGTTTCAACCTGTATAGAACTACAACATTTTGTAATTATTGTTCTTAAAACTCAAATCCATTAAACGGCTCAGAAACCCTATGAAAAAACCGCGAAAGTTTACAAATCGGAAAATTTTGGTTGCATTTGTAAACCACCATACAACTTTTCACCTGTCAGCGATATGGAAGTTCACTTCTTAGTAATTGGAACTCCCAAGTCTAGTGACTCCATTTTGTATTGGTTTTGGATGTGAAAATTAAAAATTAGGAACAAAAAAAAAAAAAAATAATTACAAAAACGTTTGTCAGTTTCTAATAATTTTTTTTTTCCATCTTTGGATTTTTAATGGCCATCAATTCTCTGGCGAAGACGTCTCAATGTCATATCTATTAAGTATATTCAAACAATTAATATCCATCCTTGCTCCCAATTCATAAAATCTTAAGAGGCGTCTAAAGTCAGTTTCATCACGTTTCGAAAACTTTTGAAGTAGCTTATATACATATTTTTACTCGGGACTTAAACCTTTTATTTAAATTAAGCATTGATGGCAGTCTATACCGCTAAAATACCGCTTTCAATTCAAAACCCTTTCAACTGCCTATCGTTATCCCTACGATACCGTTACCGAAATAATTGAAATATCGTTATCGGTAAAATTACGTTACCGATATAACTTAAATACCGTTACCGGAATAATTAAAACGGCGTTATCGCTAAAGTAACGTTGCCGATATAATTGAAATAGCGGTATCTTGCCGAACTGGAATCTGATTTAAAATTCAAAATGGCCGATCCAATATAGCGGATGATTTTATAAACTTTTGAAATTTGCCTCAACGTTGTCACTTAATAGTTTTTCGGATCGCTGATTACCAATCTGGCAATCAAAATTAAAAATGTCGGATGATTTGTTTGAAATGTGAAAGTGTTTGTTGCATAGTATTCGTATAGTTTTCTGGCTACGAATCTGAAATTAGATTTTCAAAATTTATAATAGCGGATATCATATGGCGAACTATATTTTTTTTGGGATCGATAAATGCGAATCTTAAATAAGATCAGAATCAAAATTGTGGAGCCAATATGAAGGACATTTTTTTTATTATGTATATTTTCTTGGAAACTTTTGGGGGTCGATGAATACAAATCCAAAATCAGATTTAAAATATTCAACAAGGCAGATCTAATGCGACTGATGATTTTTTTTTAAGTTATCGGTTTCATTGCATAGTAGTTATCGGAATGTTTTGAGGGTCGGCAAATATGAATTTGACATCTGATTTTTGTTATAAAAAATAGTGGATCTAGTATTTTTCAATTTGATGCGAAACCGATCAATTTTCAGAAACATTATCTACGATTTTGAATTCCTCAAATCTGATTTCAGTTTCGTATTCAGCAACCATTAAAATTTTCGGAAATATATTTGACACGAATCCGATGGCCATTTAAAAATATTGTCCGACATATTGATTCCGTCATTTTGATTTTTGAAAATCCAATTTCAGATACGTATTTAGCTAACACCAAAACTTAATCTATAATAAAGTCCAACAACACATATTTCAAATAATCATCCCACATTTTGTATTTTCGAATTCGTCAGATTCATAATCAGTGACCACAAACTATATTAAGGCCTAGTTTTTGGGATGTAGATTAAATATGTTTGCTAGTTAAGCTTTAGTTGAACTTAGAATTTTGTTTTTCAGATGTAGTTTATATTATTTTTAATTAAGGTTTAGCCCAGCCGGGTTGGCTTAAACCCAGAATTTTATTTTTCAGATGTTGTTTATATTATTTGTAATTTATGTTTAAGCCAGCATGGTTGGCCAGTTAAAGTAAGGTATAAATATATCAACAAAGAACAGCCGTTAGATAATTATTTGTTTAGATGATGCCACATTGTGACGTATTTAATAAGAAAATATAAAACGTTACCACCTTTTTAGGGCAATGCCAACCGTACATTTATATATAGTTAACCCTCTAACGGGTAAGGCTGCCTCAGAGGAATCTTCATAAAATTTACCACAAATGCGTCAAATGAGCGTTTTATACTTAGAAATTAATATATTCGGATAGAAAAATAAATTTACTAAATATTTTGAGAAGAAATTTTTCGCGTCCCTACCGAGAAAGCTTCAAAATCAAGATTTCATTGAATTTCTAAAAAATATTATTTTTGAAAAAAATAGTTTTCAAAAATCTAAAACACCAATTTAAGTTGACTAAAAACTGTTTATAATAAAATATAAGTAAGACTGAAGCTTTATTAATAAGTTTTTACTTTAGTCCAATGTCTCACAGGATTTTATCAGGAAGCCTCTGAAGGACATAATCTTAACTATAAACTAATGGACGATTTTTTATGAAATTTGGCAGAAAGAAGACATTAAGTATTAGTAGCAAAGCGTTGAAGTTTGAACAATATAAATTGAAGTTTCGATACTTTTTCGCCTAATTTCGCTTTTTCCAAAGAGCGAAAATCGTGATATCTTCTTAAATAGGAGCAGACAAAAATAATATATTTTTGAGTGTGGTTATATCTTGGTAAGAGAAATAATTTTTCTCAAAAACTTCTCTTTTATATGATTTAGTTTCCAAAACGCGTCCTTAAATATTTTAGTTCATTTTTGTTGAAGAAATTATTATTTGTTTTTCGAGTGGAGCACATGGTATGAATTTTGTTGCAAAACATCGTTTGCCAGTTGGAGTGTTAAGCGTCTCTAAAATTAGATACTTTATACCATCATTACCTTCATATTGCGCCACTCGACTTTAAAAAGTAGATAGTATATACACTTAAATTTTAAGCCATTATACAGCTGTGGACATCAAGATCAATTTTGGACAGTCGGGGCCTCGTGTTCACAAAGAATGCCAGATAGATATATTTTCTTAAAGTTTGCTCATAATCTAGCCTGTCATTACAATTATACCATGATGGGGTTAAATATATTGTTATCGTTAAAATACCGATACCGAAATAACTAAAATAACGTTACCCTTAAACTACAGTTACCGAAATAACTGGAATTCCGTTATCCTTAAAATACAGTTACCGAAATAACTAAAACAAAATCACCGCTAAAAACCCGTTACCGAAATAACATAAATACCGTTATATCAAAAACACCGTTACCGATTCAACTGAAATATCGTTACCCCTAAAACACAGTTACCGAAACAAACGAAAATAGCGCTACCTTTACCGATACCCGCATCGAATCGGTTACCATCCATGAAATTAACATCTCTTTTAATTATATACAGTACTTGTACATTAAAGAAACTGGAGAGTTTTTGAAGTAGAATATTAAATATGTTCACATAAGAGATGTTGAAAAATAATAAGAATGGCTGTGGAAGGAAAAATGAGTAAAATCAATAAATTTATAGTTCAATGATTAATATGAAAGAAATTAGTTAAATGAAAAAAATTGCGCTGTGGTAATTTATTTATAAGAAAATGCAGCGAAGTGAACAACCCGAAAATTAGTCATAATATTCACTCAGAATATTATGTAGTTAACTGATTGTAGCTTAATTAAAAAGTTTTCAGTTGAGTTAGTAAATATTTATATCAACTTTTTTAAACATTTGTTCAAAATAATAAAAAAATAAATAATAAAGTTTCATAAAAATTTAACCACAAAAACGGAATATTGTAGTTTATTTGTGTCAGTTGCTGTTATTCTAAATATTCTCCGCTTAAAAAAAAAAAAAAATATTGAAAAAATTGCAATCTGTTTTTTTTTTTGTTTTTTTTTAGTATTATTTATTTATTAATAATCATATAATTATAAATTATATACTATTACACTAACCCACCACTAGCTACTATGGCCTTTGGCGCATTGTAGCGAAAACAGACCAGTGCCTCTGGTGGGAATCGAACCCACGACCACCGCATTGATAAGTCAGCACGCTACCAACTACACAATACACACGAAAATGTCGAAAAAATCCACGATAAGGTGTTGAGCGATCGAAGAGTCAAAGTGCGTAAGATTGTTGATGCCATAGACATTTCATTTGGCAGTGTGGTTACGATTTTAAATGATCAGTTGGGTTAAGAAAGCTGTCTGCAAGATGAAAGCTGACCGCGTTTGCCCTCAACTGACCATAAACGATATCGTGGCCAATAAGGTGATGGCAACAGGTTTTTGGGATACACGCGGGATAATCCCCATCGAATACCTTCACAATTAAAAAAATAATAAACGGCGAATATTATGCCAACTTATTGGACCGATTTAACGAGGATTTAAAAAAAACGACCCCATATGGCCAAGAAATGCCCCTTTTAAGGACCTCGAAAAATCCTATTTTTTAGAAGGGATACAAAAATTGGAGAAACTTTAGACTAAGTGTATTGAGCTAAAAGGAGATTATGTTGAAAAACATTTTTTTTTTTTTTTGCAAAAAGGACTGTTTGATTGAAACAGTTACGGACATATTGATCCGCCCTCGTAACTTACTATTATTTATTTATTCGTACGCATTTATTAGTTATTGAAACCATATTTAAAAATATCTAACATGGAACATTTGATTTAAATGAAAAGTAAGTAGACCGGCTTTTTAGTGATTTATCATTTATGTTAAATAACATTTTCATTTAATTTAACCTACAAATTATTTTGAGTGTTAAATAAAGAAGTAAAGGGGTAAAATTTAAACGCTGTGTCTTACACTGTTTTGGTTACAAATACAATTTTTAAAATTAATAAAATATCGTATTAAACAAATGTTAATTCCAAAAAAATTTTTTGATGTAAAACTAATATTTTAAGTCGAAACAAATAAAAATGTGTTTGCGTTTTTTTATGTACAAAAAAAAAGTTTTGTGAAATTATATAAAAAATTGTTTTCATATTTACTCAGAACTGTTGAACTAATGAGCTCTGGGACTGTATTTAATTTTTTTGCAGAATATGTTTCCTAAATACACTGCGTTGCAAAACCATAATTACACATTAATTTCACTAAATTTAAAGAAATTTGCAGTCAAGCTGCTAAAGTGTTATCATATTAAATTTGTATGATTTTTAAAGGTTACAAATTTCACCGCTTTAAAAGAAAATATTTCGGAAAAAAATTTCTACAAATTATTAAACAAATATATTTTTTTAAACTATTTCCTTAAATTTATGTACAAAAGTTTTTATTTTTAATAAAAATTATAACAAACTTGTGACAAAAGTTTAATTTAAACTATATTTTACAGATTTTTTTTAACAGAAAGAGTAAAATATCTTAAAAAATGTCAAAGATAAGAAAAAATTTAATTATTACAAAATAATTGCAAAAATGGCAAAAGTGATATTCAAATGCCACTGTAATAATACATAACCAATCTATGCATTAAATAAAATATCTTAATATTAAAAAAAAAAAAAAATATATATAAAAAAGTATTAAAAAAACCCTGCAAAATGTATGGCATACCCGGTTATGCCGGGTTTATGTTTATGTATATTTTGTTGGTTGCTGACATAAAGACTAAGATGTGGGCTCAAAACTACATAAGTTTTATTTTTTTGCGTTTTTTTTCACTTTTTTCAAAGATGTTATTTTGAAAGTAACGGTTTACCAAATATATTTAAAGCGGCCTATAAATTGGTTCCTTTTTTTTTTTGGTTGCAAATTGTTGAAACAATGGTTTTTGGAATATATTTGCGCAAATCACTCTTTCGAAAGCAATTCGTTAGAAACTCAAACCAATTTTTTATGATTTATATTTATTCACTTCCACACAAGCAGTAACACGTGTTAGAACATAAGGGGAAACTATTTTAGACCGTAATTTAAATACATATATACCCCTTCAAATATATTTCGTAAGCGGTTTGCCAGGTTTTTAAAATATCTTTAGTTTGATACCAGTTTTCGTATAGTTTCTTAGAAACAAAATGTGAAAAATCGCAAAAAAGCAATGGGAACATTTTTGACTACACCATTTTAACCGCTAAAAGTGAGATTCAGACAATAAAGAATTGAGCTTTATTTAGGTTTAATACATATCCAAATTTTATAGAAATCTTACAGATGTAATTTTGTAAGTGTGCAAGTGGTCACAATTCAGACAAAAGTGGTAACAGTAACCCTATATGGATCAACCTACAATTAATAAATAATCATTTTTATAAAGGTTCACTTTTTTCTATCAATTTAAAAGCTTTAAAATCTGGCAGACATTACTTAAATTTGATTCATGGGGTTTCTGTTTGTCCCCAAGCCACTAAGGGTTAATAATATTTTCAAAAGTGCGCCCCGGTAGGCTAGTTGGTAGCGTGCTGGCTTATCAGTGCGGGGGTCGTGGGTTCGATTCCCGCCAGAGGCACTGGTCTGTTTTCGCTACAACACGCCGAAGGCCATAGTAGCTAGTGCTCGGTTAGGGTAATAGTATATAATTTGTAATTATATGATTATTTTTTGTTACTTCAATAATAATTCGATAGGCATTCAATTAAGTTGCCAGCACGAATTTATATTCTGGGTGTAGTAATCTATATATGATGCATACTAGGCCGGGTCGATTTGTATGGAGGCAAAAAAAATTCGCTCAACGTTCAAGGAAAATCGTATTCTAGGGATCAAAATAAGAAACTTTGCCGAAGGAACCATACCTCTAAAACGAAGTCTGATGTCCCGACTTTTGACCAGTAGGGTTAAATTTTGAAAAATTCCACTTTGACCCATTTAGAGTGCCCCAATCGAATCCAACCCAATCGAATATAATTTATACATTTATCTGCTAGAGCGTCTTCCGGAGAAGAAATAGAGACCCTAATCTTGGAAAGACTCCTCCTACTTTCTGAAATATCTATATCCCTTTCAACTTAAATTTTAACCAATTAACGGTCACCTAGAATGATGATTTATGCATTAATCTGCTGGCGCGTCTCCCGGAGAAGAAGCAGCTCCCATAATCTTGGAGATATTACTCCTACTTTCTGAAATATCAAAGTGGGATTTTTCAAAATTTGACCCTACGGGTCAAAAGTCGGGACATCAGAATTCTTTTAAAGGTATGGTTCCTTCGGCAAAGTTCTTTATTTTGAATCCTAGAATACGATTTTACTTGAACGTTGAGCGATTTTTAAATCGACCGTGTATACACATTTTCATATAATCTCCTCATTTAAAATTTGCTAATTGTTTTTTTTTTTTAATCTTACTTTTTACGCTAATATTATATTGAAATTAATTGTGATAATATGCTTTTAGTTGTTGTTACGTTATGTTTAAAACTAATTAGATTTTAATATGCTTAATTTTAATTTACATAGCGTATATTTTTAAAAATCCAACATTCTATATATTTTTATGTATGCATATAGAAAATATATACACATGAGAAAAAGCGCAGAGTTTTTTTCATATAGATTAATTAAGGTACGTACATATGTTGCTTGAAAAGCCAACTGTCCCGGTGGAGGATAAATTTCTGCTATAAGTGACAAAAAATCTCACATCTTTTTAAATATTTCCCAAAAATGAGCAAAGTAGGCGCGGCTATATGTTGACACATTTTGGCAGCGTTTTCAGTTTATTGTTAATTACACTGTGCTACACAGAAAAATCACTTCGAAAGTGACCTAGTGTAGGTTGTAAGTATCGGTGAATAAATTACGAAACCGGTTTTAGAAGTTCCAATATACCCCAAAATTTTCGAGATAACGGTTAAAGTGTATTTTTTGCTACTGTCGAATTCAAACATTTATAACTCAGTCATTTTTCAACCGATTTTGAATTTTTAAACGGTTTTGAAAAGAAAATTACCTCGTCTTTAAAACATATATACATATTTTCCCGTATTATTTATATTATTATGTAGAGATTTTCATCATAACAATTCAAATTTTTAGTTCTTTTTTAACTTTTTAAACTTCTACAAGGTTTTTTGCGAATCTTATTTCAAAGCAACAATATTCTTAAAGTAGTTGTGTTCCTGATTATAATGAGGCATCATTTGTTAAAATTGGTTGATTAAATGAGGCATCAGTTGTTAAAATAGGTTGAAAATTTACAAAGTTATGGTACGTTTTTCCAAACACTGAAAACTCGATTTTTAGTATACTATGATTGAATGAAAAAAGCAATAATACAACGTATGTTTTCTAATTGTTTATTTAAAAATGTTTATTTAGTCTACAACGTTTATAAGATAAATCATCGGTGTCATGGGTAATGGGACAGTAATGGCCATATTACCGGGCACCGTACTATTTTGGACCAGTTGCCAGGGTATTGCGTTCCAGAATGGGACTGCGACAGGATTTCAGAGAGGTCTGTCACGACGCTCTGTGACACGTTAATCCCCAACATGGAGATATGGTCAAATGGGACCTTCTTGGGGAACCTTCCGGGGATCCACTTTTACACGGATGGATCAAAACTGGATGGGAAAACGAGTCTGGGCTTCTGTGACGCTGACTTCAATGTACGCAAATGCTTCCGTCTTCCTGACAATGCACGCAAATGATTCCGTATTCCGGGTCGAAATGCTATCCAATGACCCAGTATCCACATTGGGGGATCTTAGGGGCATAGGATGGAAGAAGTTGAGGAGTTTCGTCAGTGCGACGGAGTTCCTGTGGTACAAAGTGACATAGGACCGATTGTTTAGAGCGCACAACAAGCCGACATTCTGGCTTAAGTATAAGTCCTCAGGAACTTGAGTCGGATTAGGTAAGTATGCAAAGTATTAGTGATAATGCAAAAAATGTATTTTTATTGACAATCTGCACCAATTTCTCAATACGCCTCTAGGAATTTTTTAACAGCAATGTAGGCGGCACTTCTTTTGTTACCCAAAAAAGTTTTAGACAAAGATATGAAACACATCCATGCTCTTTTTTCCACTTTATTTAATTTTTTGGGAAAGTCTTCATCTTTGAACATTTTTCGAGTTTGTGGTCCAACAGAAATACCTGCAAATTAATACATAATATAATTGGGAGTAAATACAATACATATGTCTCGTGAATGTGTCAAAATTTGTATACCTTCTTTTATTTTATCATCACTCAGTTCTGGAAACACAGATTTTAGGTACCAAAAGACATAATTAAGCAAAAAATAAATAACGCAATAATAAAGGAAAATATATTTATAATAGAGCTTTAACACTGATGATTAAACTAAAAACAAAGAACATAATTTAAGGAATTTAAATATCTCCTTGTTCAGATGAAGTACCATAACTTTGTCAATTTTTAACCACTCTTAACAAATGACACCTCATTTTTGTCAGAAAAAGAAAGAAGAATCGAAAAAAAACCTCGTAGAAGTACAGAAAGTTGAAAAAAAACTGAAAATTTTAATTGTTATGAAGAAAATGTCTACATATTTATATTAATAATATTGTAAAAGTATATATATTTGGAAAGACGAGGTAATTTTATTTTCAAAATTTATTTAAATTTTTTTTATTTCTAAAAATATAACTGCTGTCTCGGACGTAGTATAATCCGGAGGTCAAATTTTCGATAACTTTTTCCAACATTTGTGGCCGTATATATTTGTTTTCCCCCAAGTGGTCAATCGTTTTAAGCTTATCGGCGTAGACTAGCTACTTCACATATCCCCACAGAAAATAGTCCAGCGGCGTTAAATCGCACGATCTTGGAGGTCAATTCACGGGTCCGAAACGTGAAACTATGCGGTTATGAAACGTTTCCTCCAATAAATCAATTGTGGCACGAGCTGTGTTGTTGAACCCACAGCTCCTGCACATCATGGTTGCTCAATTGATGACGAAAAAGTCAGTAAGTATGGCTCTATTTACGCAACGCGCTTCAGCAGCAATGAATTCTTCTTCATTGTACGTCGGCTCTGTGGGTGCATATTATCATTTAGAGTGAATGTGGTACAAAAACGTCCATAGTTAATTGAATTAATTGCTCTGATGGACGATTATGTTGACCGTAAAATGGACGTGTTTCACTCAAAGTTTTATACACCCTTTACTAATTATATTATTTTTTTGTAACCCAAAAAAACATATCTATCCTCAACCATGCGTGAAGTACAAGTGCAAAATTTAGTGACATGAAAGATGATCAATAACTGCACAGATAATTTTAATAACTGTTTTAAATGCAGCGAAAAGCGGAAAACCGGTTTTCTTTGAAAAACTAAAAAAAAACTCTTTTAAAATCGGTCCAGCTCACGAGATTTTAAAACTAGACAAACCAAGGCACTTTAGTACAGTGTTATATTAACGCCATATAAACAGTCGCAATTAATTTTTAATTAATATGCATTTGACAAATTTAATTTAGAAATGTTGAGGTTAAGAAGAAGACTAAACGTTTTTCTCTAAAACTTATAAACACTATTATTTTTTAAATCAGATTATTTTTGTAAATATACGGAGGTTGAAAGCTCGTTATAAATTTAAAATAACATAAAAATAATCTCGATGTATATAAAAACAAAAAAACTAATATAACTGTAAAAAATATTACTTGAGCCAGAGTACACACTAAAAATTTTTTATATAAATAGAACATTTTTGGTCTTCAAAGTTTAGTAACGTCATGATGCTTGTTAGGAAAAGACCTAACCACGTGGTTGATTACTAAGAAGACAAGAATGGAGCAACATTGATTATTAATAGGTTTTTTGTTAAAGTTCTGCCTATTATATAGGCTCTAGCTTTTCTAAAACTTCGGGTTCTGATGAGATCTTTAGCCAGATCGAAATACTAGTATCAACCTAGCTAATATGTTTGATTTGCTTTATTTTTGTAAATATACGGAGGTTGAAAGCTCGTTATAAATTTAAAATAACATAAAAATAATCTCGATGTATATAAAAACAAAAAAACTAATATAACTGTAAAAAATATTACTTGAGCCAGAGTACACACTAAAAATTTTTTATATAAATAGAACATTTTTGGTCTTCAAAGTTTAGTAACGTCATGATGCTTGTTAGGAAAAGACCTAACCACGTGGTTGATTACTAAGAAGACAAGAATGGAGCAACATTGATTATTAATAGGTTTTTTGTTAAAGTTCTGCCTATTATATAGGCTCTAGCTTTTCTAAAACTTCGGGTTCTGATGAGATCTTTAGCCAGATCGAAATACTAGTATCAACCTAGCTAATATGTTTGATTTGCTTTATTTTTGTAAATATACGGAGGTTGAAAGCTCGTTATAAATTTAAAATAACATAAAAATAATCTCGATGTATATAAAAACAAAAAAACTAATATAACTGTAAAAAATATTACTTGAGCCAGAGTACACACTAAAAATTTTTTATATAAATAGAACATTTTTGGTCTTCAAAGTTTAGTAACGTCATGATGCTTGTTAGGAAAAGACCTAACCACGTGGTTGATTACTAAGAAGACAAGAATGGAGCAACATTGATTATTAATAGGTTTTTTGTTAAAGTTCTGCCTATTATATAGGCTCTAGCTTTTCTAAAACTTCGGGTTCTGATGAGATCTTTAGCCAGATCGAAATACTAGTATCAACCTAGCTAATATGTTTGATTTGCTTTATTTTTGTAAATATACGGAGGTTGAAAGCTCGTTATAAATTTAAAATAACATAAAAATAATCTCGATGTATATAAAAACAAAAAAACTAATATAACTGTAAAAAATATTACTTGAGCCAGAGTACACACTAAAAATTTTTTATATAAATAGAACATTTTTGGTCTTCAAAGTTTAGTAACGTCATGATGCTTGTTAGGAAAAGACCTAACCACGTGGTTGATTACTAAGAAGACAAGAATGGAGCAACATTGATTATTAATAGGTTTTTTGTTAAAGTTCTGCCTATTATATAGGCTCTAGCTTTTCTAAAACTTCGGGTTCTGATGAGATCTTTAGCCAGATCGAAATACTAGTATCAACCTAGCTAATATGTTTGATTTGCTTTATTTTTGTAAATATACGGAGGTTGAAAGCTCGTTATAAATTTAAAATAACATAAAAATATTCTCGATGTATATAAAAACAAAAAAACTAATATAACTGTAAAAAATATTACTTGAGCCAGAGTACACACTAAAAATTTTTTATATAAATAGAACATTTTTGGTCTTCAAAGTTTAGTAACGTCATGATGCTTGTTAGGAAAAGACCTAACCACGTGGTTGATTACTAAGAAGACAAGAATGGAGCAACATTGATTATTAATAGGTTTTTTGTTAAAGTTCTGCCTATTATATAGGCTCTAGCTTTTCTAAAACTTCGGGTTCTGATGAGATCTTTAGCCAGATCGAAATACTAGTATCAACCTAGCTAATATGTTTGATTTGCTTTATTTTTGTAAATATACGGAGGTTGAAAGCTCGTTATAAATTTAAAAAAAACAGATTAGACTAGTTTCTGTCTTTTTTTATGGACAGGCGCATCAGTGATTTTTCATTTAAATTGTATTATTATTTGTATCTTATAATTGTCAGATTGTCTCTATATGATAAATTTGTTAACAACCTTCGGCTGTAAGAATCAAACCTGCGCTCATCTTACATTACAAACGTATAAATATCAAGTCATGGCTATTTAGCGATCACACCCATGTATGGCCTCGAATCTAAGGCAGCTAAATTGCAGTTTTCTTTCCTATTAGCTTTTTCTGTTATTGTATATGAGTATATATCGAGCAGTGACAACACTAACAACACAAATATTCTATTTTTAGATTTTTGTTTAGATTTCTAATCTCCTCCATCTCTATTTCACAATGTTACCAGATTGAAGTATGGTTTTTACGTTCATATAGTACATTTTAAGGGGTGGACAAAAATCACCTTTTTCTTCATACACGGTGAGTCAAAAATGGTTAAAAGTGCAATTTTTCACTTTTAATCACGGTTTCCTCAAAATTGTGACTTAAAGGAAAAATTTGGAAAATGTATTTGAAATCAGCGAGACAAAACCGATTAAAAATATATATTTTGCGGTTCAAATCGATGCGACTTTTTCTAATTTTGTGACTGTGTGTAATCATTAAAATTTTAAATTTTCACTGATAATTTAAAAAACAGTTAAAAATAGCCAAATGTCAAAAGGCTATAGAAATTAAGTTCGAGCTAAATTTTCAAACCCGTTTGGGTGTTTTGGTTAACTGGCAGTCTACTTTTATTTCTCGTTGGTTTCATTAAGGATACAATTTTATGTTGCACATTATAATAAAAAAAAAATACTAAAAATGTTCTCAAATTTTGTGAATACCAAGCTTACTTTGCAAATGTTTTGGAAAAATTTAAAAAGTTTTACCATTTATTATTTGTCTCTTACATGAGAGCAAATACCGCTACACTCATAATAAACCATGCTAAAAATACAGAAAAAAATGTCAAAACAACGAAATCGAAAAATTTTTGGTTATTTTGACATATTTTTTGTATTTTAACGCAGGGATTATTATCAGTGTAGTTTGCCATTGGTGTAATATACTTTGTTCTGTAGCGGGACAGTTGGCTTTGAAAGCAACATATGTATGTGTATTTAACACTTTAATATAATTTTGTGCCAAATAAACTGTAGTAGTTTGCTGCTAATTTAATCTGTATGCAACCGTTTATTTTTTCTGCCGTATGTTATTTGTAGCCACTTTTTTTTTGTGCCATAAAATGCATAAATGTGGAAAATTTAATTATAATAATTTTTCATAAAATGACCCAAAAATGTTAAAAGGACATAATGTGGTTACAGTACTTTGATGCTGGTTGTTGTAGCTGTGTCCACAATTTTTTTTAGAGAGATAAAAAGATTTATTTGCTTACATTAATTATAATAATATTTTGCATGCATTAATTATAATAACGTATTTTTATTAAATATGGCCATAATGGCACTAGGCTGCAAACATTTTACATCGGTTTTGTTAAAGTTCAACTAAAGCTAGATGTTGTTCGGGGAATCAATTAACATCACCGATTTTCTGTGGTTGGTTGGTCAAACCTTAAGTTTATTGTGGGTGGTGGATTAGAATGAGGCTGAAGACGAACTAGTCGCTTAGGTCGAAAGTGTTTCACTGCCTCTAGAGCTGATCGCCACAAGATATTTTTCATCTTCTCTTACATTTATAATTTCATTTTACTATTACAAATAGAAAACACTAGTTGGTTTTCTATTTGTAATAGTAAAATGTAATTATGATCTCAAACCTGACAATTCAAAACGAAATGCAATTTTAAAAGATCAACAATTTATACGAAATTCACAAACCGAACATACAGGTACCATGCAATGTAAATTTTAATAGAAAAGCTATCAACTAGAATATGTTGTGATTAAATATTAGTATACATGCCGGATTCCCAATTCGTTCCCAGAAATGGTAACATTAGCAGTTGGATTGGCAACTCTGCCAAATAAAAAGTTTAAGATTTCAAGCTGTTTCCTAAGCTTATAAGAGAAGTCAAAAATAACACATGTTGTTCATTTAATCAATTGACATCATCGATTTTCTGCGGTTTGTTAATATATATACCTGATAAAACCTTGAGTTTCTTGTGGGTGGTAGATTCGAATGACCTTGTTGTTTAGGTCGAAAGTGTGGCACTCCCTTTAGCGCTGCTCCGCACAAGATTTTTTTCATCTTCTCTTACATTTATTAACAACTAGCTGATCCGACAAACGTTGTTTTGCCTTCAAATTTTATTTTCATTGAAAGTCTGGTTCCGTTACAAAGTCGTGGTGGATTGATATTTCGAAGAAGAATAATAGTTGGACTGCTATATTTAAACAATTTTTTTTTTTTTTTTAATAACCATCCTCATTGCATGTTATTCAAAACGTATTCAGCCATTTTTTATTTTATGCATTCGTTCTCGAGTTATGGAGTGACAATCAAAATGTACACTTCCTTTTATATATATAGATTAGTGTTTTCTATTTCTAATAGTAATTACAAATATAATCTTTCAACTCTCGTATGTACCCCTTCCAAAGAAAGCGGCTCTTTACAAGCCTAGTAGAAGGAGGATTTAACGCAGAAGTTAGATAACCAAAAACGGTTTTCCTAATTATGTATTTAAGTTGTCTCAGTACAATTTTCATATAAATCTTTGGTAGAGCACTTTTTTCAAAAATCAATTTTTGAACACTTAAAAGTTTAAATATTCCAATTTGCTCGGAAACTATGCGAGATATAAAAAACAACTTAAGACCAAAATTATTGCTGAGAAAATGTACAATTGATATGTTATGCTTTAAAATTGTATTGCATTATTATAGCTGTCAAAAAACATGAAAAGAACCTGTCGAAAATACAAATGTTTTTGCACAAATAAAATTAAACGAAATTATTTTCAAATTGCACAAAAAAGTCCACGCTAAGTTAAGTGACCTTATTTTTTGTTTGCAGTCAAGCCTTTTTAAAGTTGGCGGGTCTTTAAAGTTAAATATGTTTTTAGCCATTATTTAAGAAGCATTTTTAAGGTCCAGATAGAACTAATATTGCCGGAACGTCTGTTCAAATACCTTTAAAATAATAAAAACTTTATATTTTATATAATAAAAACTTAATGATAATATATAATAATAAGAGTTATTAACCCGATTCTTGTAATCTGGCGCTATGTAATTTAAATAATTTATAAAATCAAAAAATAGTTTTCACCAACAATAACTATAAGTTATCATAAGTGTTGATTTAGGATTATTAATACCAAAACCTTAAGACTAATTACTTATTGTCTCATAAACCCAGGTGCAAATAATATGGGGGGAAAAATATATAAAGGCCCGCCATCTAACGTTGTTTTTTTCAACTAGTGCTTATTTCGTTAATGGTACCAAATAGATCATGTCTGATTTGACGGATAATTAGTTTTATCCTTCCGCTGAACGAATATGGTTGTGTATACGCTTGAACAACGCTGGGAAATATTGCGACATTACTTTGAAAATCATGGTAATGTTGCAGAATGTGTGCGAAAATTGCGTTCTGCTTTTGAAGATTGCATTATCAGTCACGGAGCTGATGTCGTTTGGTCACCTCGGAGCTGCGATTTGACACCGTTGGACTATTATTTTCGGGGTGCCGTCAAAGATAAGTGTTACGCCAACAAGCCAGAGACAATTGACTCTTTAAAGGACAATATTCGTGAAGTCATTGGTGAAATACAGCTGCACACAATCGATAATGTGCTTAAAAATTGGACCGATCGTGTAGGCTACTGCACGGGCAGCCGAGGCAGCTATTTGAATGAAATTATTTTCCATTATTAACCGGAAGGATTGTACTTTCAAATAGAAAAAGATATTTGAGAACATATTCAGTAGTTTTTTTTTATAGCATTTTCAAAAAAAAAAAAGTTATTTGGCGGACCCTTTATATATTATCCCGAGATGGGAGTGTTTTAAAAAAAATTATTTATTTCACTTCCAAGAAAAATGTATACAAAATTTGTTATATCCATTATATATTTTTAAATTTTTATAATTTATTTTTCATAATTTTAATAAAACTTAAGCTTGCGAAATTACAGTGTTGCTATATGGGAAGTCCTTTTAATTTCAGAATCTTTCGAAAGATAAAGGTTCTGAAAGATAAAGGTTCTGAAAGATAAAGGAAGCGACTCATAACAAGCCTATTAGCAAGAGGATTTAACCCAAGAGTTTGATCACCAAAAAGCTTTTCAACTAAATGAAAGTGTTTTTATGTCAATTTATTAAATTTTTGAGCGCCGTTCTTCCGTTTGAAAAATTTTGTGGTATGGCTTTTTTGAATGAAAGTGTTGGTTCCATATTAGGAAATGGCAACGTGTAATACATAATTGGAAAGATTTAAAAAAACTTATAGTGCGCCCCGGTAGGCTAGTTGGTAGCGTGCTGGCTTATCAGTGCGGGGGTCGTGGGTTCGATTCCCACCAGAGGCACTGGTCTGTTTTCGCTACAACGCGCCGAAGGCCATAGTAGCTAGTGCTCGGTTAGGGTAATATTTATATAATTTGTAATTATGTGATTATTAATTAATAAATAAAATAAATAAATAAAAAAACTTTTATTCATTGATTAATAAAAAAATTTATAAAAACTTATTTTTGTACAAATTTTTTATAGTTAGATTAGAAAATGTTTTTGACCTACTCCCATGTATATAATATGGGATAAATATTTCTAGAGAATGCTTACAATTAATTTTAAATGAATAATATAAAAAAACTATATAAACATATATAAAGATGGATTCCAACGGCGTCAAATTTAACCTCGCCCAATGGGTAGTTAGCGGTTCAAAAGTCTTTTAAAAATTCTGGAAGTGAAAAAGCGAAACATTTTCTTCTATGCTAATGGAATTATGTGGTCCTTATTGTACAAAAAATATTTATCTGACCACTCACCTGGGCTTCAGGTATGATTGCTGACATGAACATTAAAATACCCATTTAACAGTTTTACAAAATATCCTTCCTTGAAATATCACTTACTTTATTTTTTTTTTAAAATGTGAAGTAATGATTAAATTACTATTATTTTCAGTTTTGCACGATAACTAATTGATTACGATTACAAAGTACACAGGATTACTTGCAATTACGATAAAATAACTAAGCTATCAAAAAATAATCTGACTACTTTCAAGGATTACTTTTAATTTTTTTTTTATTGTTTCTAAAGTCTATTGCATTCACATGAAATTCCACCAGATTGATTTTAGATATTTCTTTCTTATCTAGCACATTTTTTTAAAAATTGTAGTGTATAGATTTTAGTATTACTAACTTGTTTGCCTTCTTCTTAGTTTTTTTTTTTTTTTTTTTTTTTTTTAATTAAATCTTCATTTACATAACCGAGCCCTTAGGGCCTTATATGGCTAATTATAGAATTGCAAATAATTGCTTGCGGTATTTGTGTTAAAAGACGGACTGTTTTTGCGCTTGGAGTGCAAATTAAAATTAATCTCCACAGCTTACGAATTACTCAAAGAAATAAAATAATATACCAAATTAACAAAGTAATTTCTAGCATGAAAATATATTCTTTCATTTTGTTGAAAAATTTTCTATTCGCTATATCTCGAAAACTAAGCAAGATTGCTTTAAACGGGCAAAATGTTTGCCGAAAGCGTGTTAATTCACTTCTAAGACCTCACAATTTGACATATCCTAAAATTTAAAATTTTTGAAATTTGTATATTTTGCTTATATCTCAAAATTTGTATAGGCGTATTAAAAACAAATTGCGTGAGAAATGTAATTCTTTTTGAAGCTGGAAAATTTTGATCCACACTATAGTTGTATAGGTTGTTACCATTCTAATGCTTTTTTAATGACAATTATCCGATATTTATGGAAGTAGATACACATGTTGAAAGTTACGCACTTTTTGCATATTTTTTATTAAGAAAATCACGAATAAAATCATTTAATTTTGAGAAAATAAAAACGCCTATGTTTAAGTAGCTCCGTAGATATAATTTTAAAAGGAAGACACACGGTCAAATTTTGGCCAATGTATCATGGAATGGACAATATATATATTTTTTTTTATACAAAAAACATCTCATTTTGATATTTTTTCTTTGAAATTTTTTCATGATAAAAATAAGTTTTTCAACATAAAATAGTGTAAAATGCAGAGACCGAAAATAACAGTTATCCCGAAAATTTTAACTCAAAAACTCTCTATGTTAGAGTCAACGGAGACACATACTATTATTTACCAAATGATTCGTATTGAAGTGCTCTTTCAGTATCTATTGTGATCTTAAGAAAACGATCTCAACTCCATAGTTAAGAGTTATTTTTCAACGAAAAAATAAAAGATCGGATCAAACTCTTAAGAAGAAAGTTTTATTTCGCCTTCATTAAATAAAACTCTTTTGAGGAGTTTTATTTTTTCCGCCGAAATAAAACTCTTTTGAGGAGTTTTGTTTTTCACGTCAGAAAATAAAACTCATTTGAGGATATTTATTTTGAAACTCATTTATGGAGTTTTATTTTTCCGTCTAAAATAAAAGTCATATTGTTTATTTTCATCTTTTTTTATTGACTGTATTTGCTATAATGTGTTTAGTAATTTATTTATTTAATTTAGCGAACATAACTTTTTCTGCGGAAAGCTTTGAAAACAGGTCGCTCAATGTCAATTTAAGAGCAGATAATGCTCTTTCCACGCTTACCTGGGTTGCAGGTACACACTGTATAGTTTTTGCCAATGTATTCAAGTACGGATAGTGTAATCAAAATCAGGTTTATCAATCGATAAGGGCCTTGGAGAAAAATTGTCTATTTCATAGAAAGCTTTTTTTCATCCTCATTACCACTTCCATCGCTTTATTGTTCCACTTCGACATATATAAGTAATAAAACAACAACCATTTAATAATAGGAATCAAACAATAACAAATTAAAAACCCACATGTTTTCATTTTAATGCCGCTTGTGGGCAAGCTTTGAGTGTTAATTTACATAAAATGAGTTTTATTCTCTGACGGAAAAAATAAAACTCCTCAAATGAGTTTTAAAATAAAACTCCTCAAATGAGTTTTATTTTATACGGAAAAAATAAAACTCCTCAAACGAGTTTTATTTAATGAAGGGAAATAAAACTCTCTTCTTAAGAGTTTTATCCGATCTTTTATTCTTACGTTGAAAAATAGCTTTTTTATGTTTTTTTTTTTCTTTTAAACCACAAAATAACTGTTTTAAAGGAACTTTTTTGATATCACTAATAACCGATACGGTCCCTGGTAAAATGTTTTAAAAATAATCATAAAAATCAACAGTAATACTTTAAAGTACACCTGTTACTCGTTATTCCACCTGTTATTCCTCGATTTACACGATTTTTTTTTTCGATTTTTATCGATAATGCGTCAGGTTATCCTCAAGATTTACAACACGAAAATGTCCAAGTTATATTCCTGCCAAAGAACTTCTTCAATACAATAGTTAAGTGAATTATTTAAACGTTCAAAGCATTGCACATTTAGCGTGCTTTTGCACATATTTTAAATCAACAATGTTGAGTCTTTGGGAGTAATAACAGCATGGAAAAAATTTAAAATCTTAGATTGTATAAAGTATGCTGCACTGTCATATACTGAAATCAGAAAATTGGGAGGTATAAAAGGATTTAACAATAATTCGTCACAATTTCTAATAACAAAATATATTTCCAAATCTCCGCGGACTGAATTTATCGCTAACATCGAAACAGAAACTTTTAAAATACTATTGAGTGATGAAAGTGATTCTTTACTTATCAGGAAGCTATGATGAGGTGTCGAGGAATCTGATGATGAAATAATAGACAGCGAAAATGATTGGGAATAAATTTTATTTAAATTTATTTTTATTTTTTGTTACAATATTGTTTGAAATGAACTGATCTCATTTAATGAACTGAATAATTACTTTTTTTTATTAATAAATATTAGACTGATTTTATTGATTTTTTTCTTAATTTATAAAAATACCTGGTTTTATGGATTTTTTGATGTTATTCCAGGCTTTATAATTTACTAGCTGACCCGGCAAACGTTGTTTTGCCTTCAAATTTTAATTGTAATTAATTCTTTAAATCAAGAAATTTTTTTTACTCAAATAAATAATTAAAAAAATAAATTCACATTAGTAAATCATTTTAAAATTTGTAATATCATGGGAAGCCCAACGCTTTGTTGTCCTTCTGTCGCCTTTATTTGCTAAAGTATATAAAATGAATAGCTGAAAACAACTGCCATAACAACTGCGACTGTTGTGTTCGTGTAACATAGCTTCAAGATTAACATAGGTTTTTTTGTAAATATCTTCGGAACTACATAACCGACTTAAGAGTTTTATATGTCGTTTTGAAAAACATGACAACCGCTTTCAAACAAAATAAAATAAAATAAAAAAAGCAAAAAAAAATCAATATATGTATATGTCATTGGTGGTACAATATGAAAATTTGATTTTGCCACGCCCCTCCGCCCACAGACCGACAATCAAAAATCAGACTTCACAGTGTCACCCGCCTGAATATTCTGAAGATTCCCTGTAAATTTCATCAAAATCGGCCCAGCCGTTTTGGAGTCCATACGTTACATACATACACACATCCTGTTTTATACATATATATAGAAGAAAGATAGAAGAAGATAGATAGAAGATTTTTTGGTTTTATGGATTATTGTTAGTTTTTCGTTTTGTTTTATATTAAAAAATTAGCTTATATACAACATTTGTCTGTTTTCGATTTACACGATTTGTCATACAAACTTTTTTGAATTCGATTTACACTATTTTTTTCTGGAACGTATCTATCGTATAAATCAAGGGATATTTTTACTTTTGATTTTTGTTGATTATTTTATCGTAATCTCAAGTAATCTTGATTACTTTTAGATTATTATTATAATGACGACATATATGAACTGAAAGGATACCGTATCTTTCGATCTCACAGAAGTAGTCATGCTGGAGGTGTTGCAATCTATATTAGAGATAGCATTTCAAGCAAACTTATTAGTTCGTATAATGTTGCCGATGAGGTTGAATATGTATTTATTGAGGTCAATTATTATGGTGAAAATATGATGCTTGGATGTGTATATAGACCGGATAAGCATATGAAAATTGACACTTTCATTGCTAAGTTGGAGCTCCTTTCGGTTTC
Organism: Delia radicum; assembly: GCA_021234595.1. Lineage (NCBI taxonomy): Eukaryota > Metazoa > Arthropoda > Insecta > Diptera > Anthomyiidae > Delia > Delia radicum. The sequence goes on along the minus strand of CM037851.1, from coordinate 88,632,384 downwards.
GCACTCTGAAGTTGTTATATCTGGCGATTTTAATAGCAATTTGCTTGACAATATTACGGATGTTACTGACGCTATGTCAATATTTAATTTATCTATAGTCAATACTACTAGACCTACACACTTCACAACCACAAATAGCAGGTTGCTGGAAATATTTTTTGTTAGTAATGGGAGAAAAGTCTTATATTATGAGCAACTGGCTGCATCTGCCTTTTCAAAGCACGATCTAATTTTTGTTTCGTATGATTTTGCTAATGAATATCAGCCCAAACAGTTTACTTTTCGGGACTTTAAGAATATTAATTTTTTAGCTTTAAAACATGACCTTGATAATACCGCATGGGACCATATTTACTTTTTACCATCGGTAGATGAACAATTAGCCTTTATTAATCAACATGTTTTACAGATTTACAACAAACATATTCCCGTCAGAAACAGCGTTATCAGAGGCAGCGTACGACCATGGTTTTCGGGGGAAACTAAATTGTTAATTGATCGTCTTGATAGTCTTTATAACAGGTGAAAGCGTTGTAGGACTCCAGAGCTCAAACATGAATATCTTTTGGCTAGAAAAGCTGTTGTTTCGAGAATAAAACGTGACAAATCTTCTTATTACACTGATCAATTTAACGCAGCGGCTGACAGTAAAAATACATGGAAACTGATTCATGATATTGGTATAGGTAGATCAAATTCCCATACAGTAGATGCTGACATTGAATTGCTGAATAACAACTTTGTTAATATTCCTCTTCCTTCTGTACAGTTTGACTTCTATGATCAATACCTTCCTTTGAACACAACAGATAATCAATTTAATTTCCAATGCCTTAATGTTTGGACGTAGCCGCAGGTTTTAATGCTGTTAAGTCTGATGCAGTCGGCTTGGATGACATAAATCCCAGGATATTCGAGGCAAATTGGATAGTGGAAAAATATCGTTTCTGGTCTTATTAGATCATTCAAAAGCATTTGACACGGTGCATCATACAATTCTTTGCCTTAAGCTAGCTAAATTTTTTAACTTCTCTTCGCCCTCTGTTAAATTAATATCGTCCTACCTGTCTAATAGATTTCAATCTGTTGCCAATGATGGATCCATCTCACAACCTTTGTTCGTCTCAAGAGGTGTTCCACAGGGATCCATTCTTGGGCCACTGTTATACTCCTTATATATCAATGATCTTCCACTTCAGATAAACTTTTCGAATATTCAGATGTACGCTGATGATGTACAGTTGTATCTCAGTAGTTCTAAGCATACCATTGCTTCTAAAGTCCAAGAATTGAACTATGACCTAGGGAAAATTTTTACTTGGGCTTCGGCGAATGGTTTGACACTGAATCCGAGGAAATCAAAGTGCATAATAATTTCGAAAAGGTCAATGATAATGGGGAATGGTATAAATATTTTTCTTGGCGGCGCAAAAATTGATATCGTTGATACGTTAAAAAATCTCGGTGTTACTTTCAACAAAAATCTAACCTGGTCGAATCATATTAACCAATCATGTGGGAGTATATACAGTATGTTACGAAGTCTGTGGGCCACTCATTATTTCACTCCGCCAAGAGTAAGATTACTTCTGGCAAAAACATATCTGTTACCGACTCTATTATACGCATCTGAGCTTTTTACCGGATGTAACACGAAGGATTATAGAAAACTGAGACAACTTTCAATAACATCATACGTTACATTTTCAGCCTTAGGAAATTTGATCATGTGTCTCAGTACTCATGTCGTGTATTCAACATCTCTTTTTGTAATTACCTTAAGTTCAAAAATCTCATATTTTTACACAAGATTATAATGACCAGGGAACCAAATTATCTTTTTGAACGTTTACAGTTTGCAAGATCGACTAGAGGAAACTACATAATACAATTCCGTCGCCGTGACCATGCTTCTGAGTGTCAATTTTTTATTTTAACCATTCGTCTCTGGAACCAACTTCCCTGGGATATTAAACTCACTAGCAACGCAATACATTTTAGGAAATTATTGTTTCAGCATTTTTCGTAATTTTTTGTTTTATAAGATATTGTATCTTGTTGTATTAGAAATTCAAATTTAATAAATACAAATACAAAATTAGTAATCAAAAATTGTTTGATGGAGAATAACATAGTCATTACAATTATTTTTAAAATGTAATATAATTGATTACTAATCGTAATCGAAATTCAACAGCTGTTTTCAAACAAAAAAAAATCATACAAAAATATTTTATTAAAAAAACATTATTCATAAGTTCCAAGCATGGGAAATTAAAAAGGAAGTAAACAATATAAATACAAAAACTTTTAATATTGAATGAGTGAAGTTAAATCGATATTGAACAAAGGAATCGGGAGTAAGTCATTAATGCGTGAAGTAAAATTTTATGAAATTTCTTTACTTATTTCGAAATAATTGCCCTTATTGCGTTAATTGTTCAAAAAATGACAATTTACCTCACTTCGTCTTTATCACAATTTTTAAAAGCATATTTTCATACAATTAAGCATTATTAATTTTTTTTCTATTACAGCACGAGTTTCCTAGATTTTTGATTGCTACCAATTTAACTTTTGTGAACTTTATATTAATAACATTTGTTAGGCATACTGCTTCAATTGAATGATGTAACGTGTATGTACTAAAAATTTATTTTCGTTTTGATTTTCATTAATGATTAATCTTACACAAAAAAAAAAAAAAAAACATTTTACAAAGTAATTGAAACAAATATCGATTTCAAGAAAGATTACACTGCTTAAGAAATCTGTATACAGTGAGCATTTTTCAGCCAATAAACATACCAATCCTTATCAACATTTATACTTCTACACCATATAATGAAAAAAACACTATTTTATAATCTCCGTTATCCCGAGTGTTTGGATACACCACTAATGCCCGTAATTTCAAGCAATAGATACCTACCGGTGCTTAGATATCTACACGTATACACGAACAAAATCGGGTAGGTATCTAAGCACCGGTAGGTAAATATTGCTTGAAATTACGGGCATAAATGGATATTCACAAGTTATATACAGTTAGAAAGCTATGTTGCTGTAGATTGTATAGGCTATATTTTAATTTGATACTTATAAAGTGGGTGTTGTAGAGGGCTTAAAAGTTTTACAAAAAACTCAATATTTTCACTTTTTCAACAAGGACTTTGACCGATTAATATAAAAGTGGTAATAGATGATATCCCTACTAACTTTAAGTAAGCATCCATTTAAATCATTTCGATATCTCAGCTGGTAGACCCGTGGTGTTAAATTAAAAATCCATATCTGTGTTACATACAATACACCCAGGCGTATAGTTAATGATATCGGGTGTTTTTTATAGAGTGACACAAGTTTAAATCATAGTAAAACAAGGAAATATATTTTTAATACCAATGAAAAGAAAATTTTATGAAATTAATGTTTAAATATAATTTCTGCCATGTGACCGACACGCTTGGCGCGTAGAAGGCGCAAACTGGAACAGAAATTTTCCACAACTTTTCGCAGCATTTGCGGCCGTATTTCGTAGATAACTCTTCGAATATTGATTTCCAGGTGTTCAATTGTTTGTGGTTTATCTACGTAGACAAGTGACTTAACTTAACCACAAAGAAAATAATCTAATGGAGTTAAATCACACTTAAATCACTTAAATCACAATTAGCCGCTCTGAAGGACGATTATGTACGCCATAAAATGAAATAAGTGCACGATGAGTTTGGCGAATAGATCAATTATTTTGATTAAAAATTTCAACAATTTGTACGCGTTGCTCTGGTGTAAGCCGATTCATAATGAAATTCCAAAGCAAACTAAACAAAAAGCAACTATCAGCTGTTAAATGGGTGGTCAAATAAAGCAGTGCACTTTTCAAGGTGTTCTCAAAAATTATGATAACTGGCTTTATTTTACACACATTGGCCAAATTTAAACACCCTACGAGAATGGAAAAAACTTTCGAAAAAATTCCATATATTTATAATTTTTAGTTTTTATAAAGTTTTCGACACCTGCTGAAACCTCATCAGATGGCTCTTATTTTTTTAAGGTTTTATGAATTAAAAGGAACGATGTACAGGGCTAGATTGACTATGCCTAAAAGCTACGCAAAGTTTCACGTTAAAACGTATTCACAAAAATAATTGATGGCCATTTAAATGTAGAAAAATTAAAAAAATACTTGATATTTATAAACGTTTTTTTTAATTATTTTACTTTTTTTGATCATGGGTTCTAACTCTCAGATCCAAAGAAATACAAAATGCACTCAATAGACTTGGGAGATACATTCACTGAAAAAGTAATTTCTTGGTGAAAAGTTGTTTGGTGGTTTACAAGTAAAACCAAATTTTTCCGAAAATATTTGGAAAATATTTTAACTCAAATTGTCGTAAATTTGTGAAGTGTCTCATGTGTATAATGCAAGAGTTGCTAAGGATAATAAGCCTAATAAGTTCAACATTTCCTAAGTCTGCATAAAAAGGATTACTAGGACCCCTAAAGTTCAAAAAAGCTAGTAACAAAAATATAAATAACTTTTGATACATCCAACCAATAAATATTAATGCTTTATACATCAAATTAAATGTATTTTAAATATATTGCAAATGATGTACAAAATTATATAGTTTTTTTTAAGTCCATGAAGTTAAAGCGATTTTATAAAATTTTGCGTTAACTTCGTTTTCAATTTGTGACATTTATTTTTTTAAATATATTCATAATACATATATAGTTTTAAAATATAAATCGAAAGTACATTAACTTACATTTAATCTGTTATCCAACCATTTCAGTTCACTATTGACCTATCACAAAAGTCTATAAATATAAAAAATTGTAAAAGTCTAGAAAATAAAAAGTGTACTAACAACCACGGTATAAATCATTAATAATGGCTCAAGTAATCAAAAAAGTAATTCATATTTTTGTTACTAGCTTTTTTGAACTTGTAGTAGTTTTTATGCAAATCTAGGACATTTTCAATCTGCCAGTTTTAGCAGTTTTTTCTGCAACTTATTGTGGAACTTAATTTTGGTAGGTTAGCCAATATTTTAACTAGTTTTTTTGCTGTTCAAGAGAGTACTAAAAATACCTAAAATATTTCAGACAAAGCTTTTAAAAAACTTTGAAACTCTATTTTCCCCCGATATATTTATTATCCATTATAGTCGATAATTTTTATTAAATACTATCTATATATATTCTCTTCACTTATTAATATTTCATCAAAATCAAAGAAACCCAAACTTTTGTTTAAGCCCACTGTTGCAAATTATATGTACTTATTAAACATATGTCCTTATAAATGTACTTACATCTCGAATTTCATATGTACATTAGAGCGGCATTTATTAGTATGAAGAACAACTTTTTTTCTTAAATTAAAATTTAATTTTCTGACTTTTGTTGTGTTAGGTATGAAAGTTAGATAAATTTCCAAGTTATGCTTTAACTAATATCGACAGAATTATGTTCAAATCAAAAGTAGTTTGGTCTAATTTGCTGGTGCAAAATCATAAAGGTTTTGGACAATTAAAAAAAAAAAATTTAGATTGGATTGGAGGAAAACTCCATTTTTTGTAAAAATTAAGTCGCAATATCTCAAAAACCATTAGTCCAATTTCAAATATTCGTGCTTAGTGTGCTAAAATGAATTAAGAATTAGTTTTATTAGTTTCATCGACAACTTTATTCACGGTACGCCACGGGTTAATGCTATCCGATTATTCCCAAACTCGTACCACCTAACTTTTCCCCCTATTTCTATAAAAAGCGCAAAAATAATTGATAAAAATCGAAAGTTGCAAAAAAAGTGCCACTCTATTATACATATTTATTACTTTTACACGCAAAATAGCTTTTGATGTTATGCGAAAATTAAACAAAAATTCTTTAAAAGGAATGGAAAAAGAAAAACTTTTCTTTCAAAAAAAAAAAAAAATATAAATAAAATTAAATACTACAAACGAAGAAACACATAAGACATCTGGTATTCTTACACTCTAAACAAAAAGTCAGTAAAAATTTAATTTTACTAATATGTTAGGTTAGTTTTACAAATTTTTGTTAATAGCATGACAGCAGAAATTCGGAAGCGGTAAAATCGATAACTGCTTCTGTTTTGCTTCTTTTCTGCTTCTTCTACTGCTCCTAAAGATTAATAGCTGTCAGTAGTGTATTACCACACTTTATCGCTTCGCGAAAGTATGGAGGAATGGTGATTACAACCAAATTTACTTAATAAAATCAGTGAGTTTATGCATTTTTTTAGATCTGTGAAATCAGCACATTTAGGTTAAGGAAACAAGTGCTTTCACGAGAGCTATCTCAAACAAAAATCATGCCGTATATTATAAATAATGCAAGCCCTTAACTGTTCACTTTCCCTGCCAAAATAGCTTCCAAGCAAGAAGTGTTTTTTGCAGGGAATGTTATAAACAGAAACCGCAGATTTTTTTTTATTCAGCTTCGCACTCGCCAAGTTTTTTACATATGTATTGTACTGAAACTCACCCATTTGGGCTCTTCATATTTAACACATATTTTAAATAAAAAAATTCATTTACTACAACATTTCATAATGAATAAATGAAGAAGATATGAAATAACAAATAATAATAAAAGCTATAGCAATTACCGTTAGCCCATTCCTGTCTATTTTGTATTTAAATACCCAAAAAAGAAGCCATCTTAAAAAAATATAGCGAAATCCAATAGAGCATCAACTTAATTTTTACATGCAGATGTAGAAAGGATAAAACTACTTTAGGAAAATGTTTTTCACAATCGGTAGTGAACAGTTCAAAAGTTTGCAAATTCACATAGTCAGAATAATTGCACGGAAATGCCTCTGAAAATTGGTGAAGTAAAATATCAGAAAACTTTCTTGTTAGCTAATAGCCTTAGGAGTTCTTTATCGCAGAAAAATATTTACCTGTTTAGGACCACTCACCTGGGCTACATGTATGATTTCGTGACATGCCCATTAATTTTCACAATTGTTAAATAAGCTTTGGGACTTTAGCACATTTAATTTCTATAAATGCAATTAATGTTTATCCCGATGAAATAAATTTAAATAACGCATTTTACATTTTTATGAAAGACTCTTGCTTGAAATATCGATGGTTTTCAATTTGAAATCGAGAGCTGTACATTTAAGATGATAAAATAATGGTTTTATTCAAAAAACATGAAGCATTTCTTGTTGGGCGTTGTGGTGTAATGGTTACACAGATGGTCCCGGGTTCGACTCCCGGTGACGACAACAACAATTTAGAAAAATAATATATATGATTTTTCTATATATGATTTTTCCTCATACATATCCCTTATACACTGATATAAATTTGTGCGTAGTATTAATGAATTCCTTCATTAATCCAATGAATTTTTTCATAAAAAAGTCCCCAAAGAAACGTTTCATTGAGTCAATGAAAGGTGTTTCATTAAATCAATTTTAATGAATGAAATTTTCATAAAGTATATGAAATTTTTATTTCGTTGATATTTAATAATTTGCACTTTTTATGATTATTTTAGCATAGCATTAATTTGGTGGTTATTGAGAAATTATCATTCGTTGATATTAATTATAAGGGCTAGTCTGGTCCAATTTTAATTTATTTCTGCTTTTATTGTTTTATTTTTACAAAATTGTTCAAATCTTTCCTTACATTTTTTATAATTTGTGTTAAAAGATGACATATTTTCTTATATGTCGGTACAAAATATGTAATTTTTTATCGATCTGGCTTGGAATGTAGAACGATCGACGATTATAGTTCACATTATAGTTATTGAAAAAAATTTGAAAATTTTTCATTGATTTAATGAATTTTTTTTATGAAGTTATGAAAAAATCATAAAAAATGTTAATGAAAAAAATACCAATATTAATGAATTTTCATTCAGTTAATGAAATTTTTTTTTTTTTTTTTTTTTTTTTTTTTGTATTATTTAAATTTATTTCCATCGGGATAAACATTAATTGCATTTATAGTAATAAATGTGCTAAAGTCCCAAAACTTATTTAACAAATTGTGAAAAGCAATCTGATGTAGGCGTGTCCCTATCCGGATTTCATTCCTGCCCAAGGAAACCTTCAGGGGACTTTGTTATTAGAATTTCTAGAGATATTTGTTATGTTAAATCACAAACTCAATGAGAATTTCTTGTCCTCGTCTAGGAGCGAGATTCAAAATTTAAAATATCAAAGAAAAAACAAAAACAACAACAAAAAATTGTCACAATTGGCTTTGTCATCTTCCAAATACTACTCTGTTTTTTTTTGACAGACCTAGCAATGTAGTGACGTTTATTCAAGTAAATCAACAATAGAAAATCATATGTTTTCTATTAGTGTCAGTTACATTTAAATTTGCACAAGCACCTGCATATTTGTTATTTAAATTTATTTTCATCGGGATAAACATTAATTGCATTTATAGTAATTAAATGTGCTAAAGTCCCAAAACTTATTTAACAAATTGTGAAAAGCAATCTGATGTAGGCGTGTCCCTATCCGGATTTCATTCCTGCCCAAGAAAATTTTTCATTAAACCAATGAATCGATTTTAATGAAATCGTTTTATTAATACTACGAAAGAAAATTCTATCAGTGTACATATCGCAGCGTCCCACAGAAGTAATGAATTAAAAAGCATCAATAAGTTCGCCAACTCTCCATCTGGTGGCGAGCAACAACTTTTCTAAGACTTATCATCGCCCGCAATTACATTGTTGCCATGTTTTAAGCTCTTCATATTTCCGCACCTTTCACCTATCTACTATCGCCTTTCCCAAGAAAGCAACACATTAATAATTAGAAAGAATTCCTCTTGATTTTCTTTAAAAAAAAAATCGTAATTCCCAAGTATGAAAAAAAATAATCCAAATATTATATATTGAATGAGTGAAATTTTATCGATATTGGACAATGGAATCGGGGCTGAGTCATTAATGTGCATATGTATTAGAGAAATCAATGATTTATTGTTCAAACAAGTTGCGAACATTGTTATATGGGCCATTCTACTTCGAGATACAATTTTAGATAAATTTGTCAAAATGTCATTGTATTTTGAATAACAAATTAATAACAGGAACATTTTAAAAAAATAATTATGGTTTGTGTACTATATAAAGGCAATTCTTTTACTAAAAAGTGATAAAAAAAATCCATATTCTGAAACAATTCACCTCACTGGGTTTCGGGACACAAAGTCGAAAAATTGAAAAACTAAATAAAAAAAAATATTCAATTTCTGAATAATTTAACAGTTTCCGATAAAATTACAAGAACTACGGCTTGTTTTTACAAGACGTGTATACTACCACACGAACTTTTTGCACCCGAACGAATACGTAATGAAATGAGTATTTTTAATTCGTTCGTCTGACTTACGTTTGATTACGTTAAGCTTTATGTTTTGCCAAACAGTGAGATTGCCAACATAATGTTTTTTCGCATTTTGTTTACTTTTTTTCATATGCAAATAACTCATTTTTCGTTGGAAGATGACAACCCAACACTGTAAATGAAATATAAACAAAAACAGCTGATTTAAACTTGAAAAAAAATTTATTTATTTTGTTTAGAAAACAATAAAAGTGGTGATAAAAATATAATTTGTATAAAAAAAAAAAAAAAAAAACATTTGCAAATAAAAATGATCGGGTCAATTGCCATGGGTTTTGATAGTGATTTTTTTATTACAATTTTTTGTTAAAAAGTATTTTTTCTTTGACGAATACTTTTTTGTGAACGTCTGTTTTTGACGTTTGTGAAGTTTCAAATCGCAATGTGGAAACCAAAAAAAGAGACGAAAACGACAACTCTTACGTTTTCACTCAATTCAAAGTGACATTTACGACACAGAACCCCAAAATGAATTTCTTCACTCATTTACACGAATTTTTTGAGTGACACGTCTTACAAAAACAGCCTGTTAATTACTGAGTCGAAATCATTTTTTGTTTTGATCAAAAGCCGTAAAGTTACCGATGATTGAAAATCTACAAATCCCAACCGGAAAGTTTTCAGGAGTGCGATTGTTAAATTTTACATTTTTTGTTTGTTTCCTCTACACTGATATAATTTTCCTTCATAGTATTAATGAAACGATTTCATTAAAATCGATCATTGGTTTAATGAACATTTTCATTAACTGAATGAAAATTCATTAATATTGGCATTTTTTTCATTAAAATGTTTTATGATTTTTTCATAACTTCATAAAAAAAAATTCATTAAGGCAATGAAAAATTTTAAAATTTTTTTCAATAAAAATGTTGACTTGTAATAAGAAAAAAAAAATTTTTTTTCTACTATCATTTTGAAATAAAAAAAAACTGAAAAATTTCTTTTAAACCGAAAGAAAACTTTGATATAGATACATTAAATTTGTCTAGAGCTAACAGTTTTTGACAAATTTGTATAGTTGGTCACTATATACCAGGGAACAGATTCTCTAAGAAAAACGACATAGTTTTGTTCAAAACGAGACCTAAATTGTTATCGTTTTGACGATGTTACACAGAAACGTTATTCTAAACGATAATATATTTTTGTTTTTAACAACATTGTTAACAATATTTAACATTTCTATCTAATATGGTCGTAATTTAACTACAAAAAGTGGACTATAATCGTCGATCGTTCTACAGAATTCCAAGCCAGATCGAACCAAAATTACATATTTTGTACCGACATATAAGAAAATATGTCATCTTTTAACACAAATTATAAAAAATGCAAAGAAAGATTGAACAATTTTGTAAAAATAAAACAATAAAAACAGAAATAAATTAAAATTTGACCAGAAAATATCAACGAATGATAATAGCTCAATAACCAAAATGCTATGCTAAAATAATCATAAAAAGTGCAAATTATTAAATATCAACGAAAATATTTCAATCAAACTATGAATTGTATTCATTAAACACATGAAACTTTTAAACCGATTAGGCTTGGATTAATGAAAAAAATTTCATATACTTAATAAAATTTCATATACTTAATGAAATTTCCATTGGGTCAATGAAAACATTCATTAAAATTGATTTAATGAAACAACTTTCATTAACTCAATGAAAAGTTTCTTTGGGGACTTTTTTATGAAAAAATTCATTGGATTAATGAAGGAATTCATTAATACTACGCACAAATTTCTATCAGTGTACTGACATATAAGTTTGGGTGACCTTATTCATATTTCACATATGTAGATATGCAGACGCGAAACCATACATTTTAGCAAAATTTACTCCAATTTCTTAAAAGTTTGTGATGTTCGTATTTTTTAAATACTGTTCTTAAAACTAAACTATATTAAATATCTCAAAAACCCTATAGACAAACCTGATTAAGTTTAAAAAAAAACAGTAAATTTTTGTTTCACATGTAAACCACCATACAACTTTTCACTAAGCAGCGATATGGGAATTACTTTTGTAGTGAGTCTAGTGAATTCATTTTGTATTAATTTGGATCTAAAAGTTAAAAACTACGGAAAAAAAAAATAAAAAAAAAATTTCTTTTAAATTTCAAGTAGTTTTTAAATATTTTTTTTTTTTTTTCATTTGTCGACTATTAAATGGCCATCATTTCTTTACGTGTCATAGTTTATAATTATAGTCTAAGTAACTCTGGCCATCGTGTTTTATCAATTAAAAAACCTTGAGAAATAAGATTCATCTAAAATCAGTTTCAACAGGTGTGTTGATCATTTTTGAAATAGTTCATATATTCGTTGAAAACACACTCCCAACTTTACTTATTAATATTATTTATATGAAAAACATAAAAGGAAAATACATAAAAAATGATAAAAAAAAAAAAAAAATGTAAAACAGGAAGTCGTTAACATATACATTATACAAAAATACACAGATGGCAAAGAGGAAACTCACATATACCATCAAGAAATGTTTTTTAAAAAATATATATTTTTTTTTGTTTTTGTTGTTAATTACAGTTATTAAATACTAAAAAAATATTATTAGATAATTTTTCTCTTAAATCAATTAAGTAATCTCTTGAACTTTACACAATAAGAGATCAGTTATCACACTATTAAGAACAGTTAAAAGTTAAAAAAAAAAGTTTTGCTATATTAGAATAAACTTCAAAATCATTTGTAATTACTAGTAAAAATAATGACATGTGATTACCGCTTCTACGCTGAAAATAAATTAAAATTTTGGGAATAAAGTTTTTGTTCATTCAAAAAGGTTTTTTTTTTTTCATACAAAAAAATGCCGCTCCAATGAGCATTGGTTTGAAAGGCTTAATTATATAGAACAATTATTCAATAAAATAATAAGCAAAATATAATGTACAGCGCCCATGTCTGCAACGTTCATTTGTTAACATTTAAAGTCTATGGTTATGGTGATGTTAACTTTATGTAGAGAAATTTAAAGTAGATTGCTTTGTTAAATTATTGAAGTTTTTTTCTTTGTGCAAAATCAACAACACTTCAAAGACTTTATAAAGAAAATCTTGTATTTCCTGTTGAAGTATATATTGTTGAATTGACTGTTAAAAATAAATTATATTGTCTCCGTTTATTTGGTATTTTTATTTTTTTTTGTTTGCAATTTTTCTTAAAACATTTTTATATAATTTTTTTGAATGGTGGCTGTTTTATTAATGTGCGTTTATTTTGTATTGTCATTTTTATAACATTAAACAAAGAAGAATATCAAATAAAGAATTCATATTTAAGTGATTTTGAAAAGGGGGAAATTTCAGCCTATTTAAAAAGTGGCTTAAGTTTTCGGGAAATTGCTAGAAAAATAAACTGTTCTCATGTGGTTGTCACAAATTTTGCAAATAATCCGAGTGCCGAGCTTTCTAATCGGGACAGGTGTAAAACAATCAACTGTCACAGTAAAAATTCTCAATCAGATAATCGATAAATGTATAGATAATTTTAACACTTAGAATAGTATGTACCCAATGCGCAACAAAACGGATGCGGATCCGTTACGGACCCGTTCCGGATCCGTAATAGAGTTAAAAAACGGAATCAGTGTAATCGCGATTTGACAGTGTAATCGCTACTTTTTTTAATGTATTTTACTTTTATATGTTAATTTTAAATGAACTGACTGAATTGTTTTTACTTTACTATCAAATGACTGTGAATTTAATAATAATAGATGCCTCATAGTTTTCATGCAAACAACTTAAAATAGAACTAAAATTTAGTGCATTTTACAGGTTTTTTTGCTGAGTTAATTTTACATATATTTAACAAAAAAAAAAACTGCATATTTGGCAGGTTTTCCCGCAATGTAATTTTTAACTGATTTTTAGTAACTTTTTCTGCTATTTTTACATACCTTTTTGTATGAGTGTAGTAATATTTATGGTACATATTTGATTCCCAAAGCTTAAAAAAAAAATTACAATATTGAGCAATTCATTTTAATCAAATCAATTGCTTTTGAGTCAAATGTGTATACAAATATAATACACGCAGAGACAAACTTAGCTTTTTGCCAACTGAAATTTGGTTATTGCGACTCAAGGTCGGTTATTACGAATTTCAGCCGGTTGGTTCAACAGAACCTTAGTTTTCACAACAAATTAAGGTAAATTCAACAGAATTTTAGTTGCAACGCCCAAAATATTCAGAAATCGGATGTAAGAATCGTTGTAATAACTGAATTTATGAGTTGTTACCTTTAAAATTCACATTTCAATTCGGTTGGTACTTTATTTCTCTGTGTGTAAAAATCAAATCAAATGTGTATTTTAATTTAATGGAAAATATTTCAATAAATGAGTTATCAATGCGGACTTTTACTTGTTGGCAGAATTTCAGCCATAAAAATAATCGAATCGGATCTCTTTATGATTGAAATTATATTTTTTTTTTTTTTTGTATAGGGTTATTGTTAAAAAAATTTCTTCAAATATAAAAATTCGTTGGCACAATTTTTGCACGTATGTATGTATAATCAATGGTATTTATATATCATACGAAAAGTTGAACTCTGGGTTCATCTACTGTATGACCAATGGTGGTCATTGACCATTTCTGAATGTCAATTGCTACGACTAGTTAAGCGATGAAATTCGATGAAACCGTAAAAATTGGTAAACATTTTAAAAACTGGTAAACAGCGTATTAAATCTTAAGTTTTGTGAATCAAATATGTACCTCAAATAAAAATTACAGTGGATTTATTTACATTTCAACAGAAAGCTTTCATATTGATTTCATATGTAAAAACTGTCTTTACATGCGCCAAAATTTTATGTCATTTTGCTGTTCTATAGATCGAAACATTTGAACATTAAAAAACAAATGCCAATATTAGTAGAATTTACTGAAATGTAAGTCGTCCTTTCTCTAAATGAAATTTCATTTGTTTTTAACTAGATTTGCAGTGGTCGTTACCTACATAGTATTCTAAGTGTACTCTAGAAATTATTTTAATATTATCTTACATTTGTTTTGCACTCGAAGAGAACAAAAATCTTTCTTGTATTTGATCATAAACTTTGTGCGCAGGTCGTCATGGGTTAAGTTATCCGATTTTTCTTTAATTTTTCATAGTTTTAAAAATTTTCTAGAATTGAGAAAAAAACAACATCTTTTGTTGAAATCATATTAAAATATCTCGAAAATCGATAGTGCGATATCAAAAATTTACAAATACTCGTACTTAGCATCACAAATTATGTAACGCATGACGTTGTTTTAAAGCAAGTTAAGAAAATTTAGAAAAATAGAGAATTTTGATCGCAGCTCGCTACTGGTTAAAGCTTTCCGATTATTTCCAAATTCACTCCAAATGCATTTTAGCCGTAGTGCTACAATGATAATAATCCATGCATAAAAATACAAATAATGTCAAAGTAACCAAAACTTTTGTAAAATAAACGAGTATTTGTTCATTTTATAAAAGATTTTGTTGTTTTGACATTTTTTCGTATTTTTAGTATGAATTATTGTGAGTGTACAATAATCGCTACAATAATTAATAAAAATCGCTCATACTTGTGGCTTCTTTGAAAAACTTGCAATTTGGTTAATATCAGATATGGGGTATAATAACAATATTAGTTGATTTAATTACAGGGCAATTACTTAATTTCCTCCAACTCCATGTAATTATATGTAAATGACCTGTAATTAACCCTAGAAAGATAACGTACGTCTGCGAGACGTATGGGTTTTGCATTTTATGATCTCTTTCTCTCAATCGTTAACATAGAAAATTCTCACGTTTATTTATCTCGGTCGTTAGCAGTAGCTTTACGGTGGTTGTGGTTTTGCGGGCGGTAAGTTGTTTATTTTCTGAGAAATGAGCATAGCATACGTCTGAGAGACGTACCGTTATCTTTTAAGTAACTTTTGGACTTTTTTACTTATGTATTTTATTTAAATTGCAGAGGAGATTTTAGGTAAAATTATAGAAAAATTAGTTGAAAACGATGGCATATAAACGCAAATTAGATGACACGAAAATTGCTGATCTTTTGCAAAGCGTTTTGGACGACTCAGATGCTTCGGAAGATGTGAGCGAACCAGAAAATGAAATATTGGAAGATGATATTCAGAGTGACACAGATGATGTCTGATTAAGTCGATAATAATCGCGTTAGCGTCGAAGATCAGCCTGTAGCCAAAAAGAAAAGATATTGTGGCTTTTCTCCATCAAACATACGACACATGTCCAAAATGTCGTGTGTCAAATGTGATACACCTGTATGTGGAGACCTACAAAAATTTAGTTTGTGATTCTTACATATAATGCACTAGGGTGGTCCTTATTTTTCAACTTGCGATTTTTGGGGCTTCCCGCCTCTTAAAATATCTGTTTGGGTACAAAAATTCACCATGCAAAAAATTAGAGTTCTAGCATAACGGGAAGATGTCCCGCATCGCCCTTGAAAATCGGGCCCCTTGGAAAAATGGTCATAATTAAAAAAAAAAAAAATCTAATTTTTTTTCTTCAAAATTAAAAAAATATAAAATAGTTTTTGTGTTGGGTTTAATCATAACTACTCAGATAAAAAATATTACTTTCCCAGAAAATCGCTAACTTACCCTAACTTTGTGTCAAAAAAATTAATAAATATTTTGGGGGTACCTCAAAGTGACTTTTTTGCATTTTTGAAAATTTTATTCAACAAAAATCAAAAACCTGATGTTTGCTGTCAAGTATTTTATTAAACACATCTCAAGTATTAAATAAGCCAAGTATTACGGATATCCGTTGTCAAAAATTTTTGTTAGAGCATTTTGATTCTAGCGGATTTCAACGTTTTTTTAAATTTGTATAGACTTTTTTTATAATAAGATTTTTGTAATATTTTATCAATGTTATTGTGTATGCTATTTTATATAATTGTAATAACTTTATTACAAAGTATAATTTTTCGTGTTCATAGTTAACCTGTGTTTTCATATGGTCACAATTGACCCTCGTATTTTAAAGAGTCAAAAATCACAAAGATGACATAAAATAAATTTTTTTTATGTTTCTAATTGTAATTTATTTACATTTTAAAATTAATTATTTAGTATAAATTCAGACATTTGTATTCATATTAAAATTGATTTTTTTTGTACATATTCAGGAGTATTTTCGGAAAACGTATTTTTAATTTAATAGTGTAAATTTTTTTCCCTCAAAATTATTATTATGGAAAAGTTTTAAGTTCTAATTTTTACTTAATTGACCTACTCGAAGACTATATACGATTAACTAAATTTTTTTTAGAATAAATATAAATTGAATTATTCCTTTCTTTATTTTATTTATAAATTTTGCCACAAAGCTGCATTTTTCTTATGTGGTTCATATTTGACCCCAGGTTAACATGGGTTACCTATCAACAGAAAATATAGTATTTTTAAATAAAGTTATTATAATCATATAAAAAGGCATATACAAAAATATTGATGAAATATTATTAAAACCTTGTTTTAAAATAAAAATGTATAAAAATAAAAAAAAACCTTGAAATCCCCGAGAATCAAATGCCCTAAAAAAAATTTCCCAACGGATATGCGTAATACCTGGCTTATTTAATACTTGAAATGTGGTTAATGAAATACTTGACAGCAAACACTAGGTTTTTGATTTATGTTGAATAAAATTTTCAAAAATGCAAAAAAGTCACTTTGAGGTACCCCCAAAATATTTATTAATTTTTTTGACACAAAGTTAGGGTAAGTTAGCGATTTTCTGGGAAAGTAATATTTTTTATCTGAGTAGTTATGATTAAACCCAACACAAAAATTATTTTATATTTTTTAAATTTTGAAGAAAAAAAATTTGTAATTTTTTTTTAAATTATGCCCATTTTTCCAAGGGGCCCGATCTTCAAGGGCGATGCGGGACATCTTCTCGTTATGCTAGAACTCTAATTTTTTGCATGGTGAATTTTTGTACACAAACAAATATTTTAAGAGGGGGGTACAGTCAAAATCTCGTTTTTATTTTTCGCCCATACAACGAAAGACAACCCTAATAATGCACTTTGAATTTAATTTTTGTTTGTTTGTTTAGTTCAATACTTTTATTATTTTATAATTGGAGTACAAAATTTTTTTTTTTTTTAGTTTTTAACAAAACCAAAGTTCTTTAAAAGAATACTTCAAATGTTCTCATTAATTTTAATACATATTTTATTTTATTTTTTATTTTAATATTATATTTAAGTTTGCTTTAACTATAATTAAAAATGAAAAAAAATTGAATAAAAAAATTATTTTTAAAAACAAATTTATCAATATTTGACTATTTAGTGTCCTTGCAAGGATTTAAACAAGCATACGTCTCTCAGACGTATCGTTATCTTTTCAGTACAAAAAAATAACGTTATCTTTCAAGGATTAAATAACTACTAATTCTCATGTCTGATTTCAAAAATATATAATATTTTCCATGGACGCGTTTAAGCTCACAAGTGTAGACAAATTATAGAAACGAACAATTGCAAATGTAATTGATATTGCCCAGGTATGAAATGTTACGCAATAATCACAATAACTAAAAAACAATCAACGTTAAGAAAAGTGCTATAAACCGCAGTGCAAAGAAAATACTACACAATGAACTAGCACAAAGGTGTCAATGATGCCGAAACCCTCTGATGTTTATTGTGATAACAATAATGATGTCGTGTACTCAAGGCTATCACGTTATTTTTTGTACTTTCTACATTTTCCTTATTTTAACTGCAAGCACTTACAGGTTTTACATTTGGTCTTTATAACACAAACCATATAAAAAATTTTGATTCAAAGTTTTCTTTTGTGTTATATAAAAATGATAACGCGTTTTTCTTAAATTTTAATTTTCTATATCAAAGAAGTAAAGAAGTGTATATAAAATTTGATCAACAAGATAAATTTGTTGTAATGGCCCTTTATTCAATTATAGTCTGGCTATGCTTATGACCAGAGAATAAAAATTAGCTTCTTTTGCTTTTTTATGCATTTCTAAAGCTTGTAGGGCAGCTGTTTTTTGCAGCAACATTACCGGGGTTTTTCTATAATATGTTTTTGAAACAAAACGGAGTTTCAAATATGTAAAGTTTTTGAGAGAAAAAGCAATGTTAAAGTTGCTGCAAAAAAGCAGGCGGTATAATTTTAATTTAATTTTAGTTCTCTGTAACAATTGTACTTTTTTGGATTTGAATTTACTTTTTTAAATCATAAAGTATTTTACTCACAACATATTATTTTATTACGAGGGCGGATCAATAAGTCCGTGACTTTTTGAATACAAAAAAAAAATATTTTTTCAACATAATCTCCTTTTAGCTCAATTTTGGACTAAGTGCAACGTTTCTCCAATTTTTGTATCCCTTCCAAAAAATGGGATTTTTCGAGGTCCGTAAAATAGATATTTGTCTAATCAATAATTTCATCGTTGGAGCTAAATCTCTTTCCACCGAGCCATTTCTTTAGGTGTTTGGAAATAAAAATTAGTCACTGGGGCTAATTCCGGAGAATATGGCGGATTAGGGAGCGATTTTTCTTGGCCATATGGGGTAGTTTTCTTTTAAATCCTAGTTAAATCAGTCCAATAAGTTGGCATAATATTCGCCGTTTATTGTTTTTCCCTTTTCAAGGTAATCGATGTGGATTATCCCGCGGGCATTCCAAAACACTGTTGCCATCACCTTATTGGCTGAAAAACTTACCTTGGCCTTCTTCGGAGCCAGTTCACCCAGAGAAACCCATGGTTTAGACTGCTGCTTGGTCTCCGGAGGTTAGTAATGGATCCATGTTTCATCCAAAGTTACAAAACGCCGCAAAAATTCATTCGAATTGCGGTTAAACAACTGCAAACAATCCTTTGAAGTTGTCACACGATTACGATTATGGTCAATTGAGAGCAAACGCGGTACCCATCTTGCAGACAGCTATCCTAACCCCAACTGATCATTTAAAATCTAAGCCACACTGCCATATGAAATGCCTATGGCATCAGCAATCTAACGCACTTTTACTCTTCGATCGGACAACACCATATCGTGGATTTTTTCGACATTTTCGGGTGTATTGAACTCAATTGGGCGTCCAGAACGTTCAGCGTCATTTGTACTTGTGCGACCACAAAAAAGTCAGTAAACCACTTTGTAACCATTGAAGTCGATAGTGCAGAATCCCCATAGTATTTATCAAGCTTTTTCTTGGTTTAGTTGACGGTTTTTTTCGCAAAAAATAATGTTAAGGAGTCTAAATTCGCTTTTTTCCATTTTTAAAAAAATCCACAAGGTTGTATGTTTTGAACAGATATTAAACGCAAAGTAAATAACGGAACTTGCTCAAAATTTGGCAGAAGTCTATTAATAGGTGTTACTTGATTGGAGCAGTGTTGCATTTCGTATAACCACTAGGGAAGTTCGAAAAAATCACGGACTTATTGATCCGTCCTCGTTTTAAATAGTAACATGTAAAAAAGCAGAAAAAGCTACTAAAAACTAGTTAAAAATAACATTGCAAAAACAACTTCTGAAATTTCCGATATTTTTTTTTTTTTTGCTAGTTAGTAGTAAGATAAGAACAGCAAAAATAAAACTGTTTAATTTACAAAATTTTAATTATATTCATGTTGAATTTTATTTAATTGAAAATAGCAATTTACCCTGCATAAATTAGCAACAAAATTTCTAAATATATGTATATTAGGGTGGGTCGATTTAGCAATCGATATTGTGCCATCGATTTTTTGATAGCTTTTGGCATGAGGAAAAAAAAGTTTTACCATGAACATATAAATAAAATGTTTTTCGAGGCGCCCAAATTTAATTTTTTTTACTTTTTCTCAACTTTTATTTTTAAGGTTTTTTTTTAGTAGGTAATAAAAAAAAAATCGGTTGATTTATTTTTTTTTTTTTTAATATTATCTTTCCAAGGTGACATAAAATACATACAAATATACATTGCCACATACAATACAATATAACATATGAACGCGTGAAAAATAAATACGACTGAGAGAATCGTACATATAGGAGCGCATCAATAAGAGAATACTCTTAGTCGTATTTCTATTCACAAGCGCTCATATGTTATATTGTATTGTATGTGGTAATGTAAATTTGTATGTATTGTATGTCACCTTGGAAAGGTAATACTTTAAAAAAAATTAAATCCGCCGATTTTCATTTTAGTACCTACTAAAAAAACCTTAAAAATAAAACTTAAGAAAAACTCAAAAAATTTAAATTTGGGCGCCTCGATAATTACTTTTTTGATATGTCGTAATGGAACTTATTTTTCCTCATGCCAAAAGCAATCGAAAAATTGATGGACAATATCGACAAATTTTTGTCCTGACAAATCGGCCGACCTTTATGTATATAGTTATATGGGACTCTAACCCAGTCAAAGATTTTACCATTTGACTGCTCTGACATTCAAATGACTTCATCATTTGAATGTTCTGCCTGTTTGCATGCAGACTTGTAACATGATCTTTCATTGGTTCTGAATTCTTCATAAATAAAGAATTTCAAAGTATGTATGTTTCATGCATAAATGAACATACACACGAACACATGTAATTCAGTTATAAACAAATCTGCTTAGTTAACAGATTTGTCATTTAAATAAAAATATTTAAGTTTGAGAAATAAAAAAGATCAACAAATCTGCATGGCTTGCAGATTCACCATATTATAAATTTAAAATTTAAGTAGATCTAAGTTTTTGTAAATAAAGAAAATTAGTACAATAAAACCAAGCAAAGAGGCCGTTTGATTTGTTACTCACATAACTATATACATACAGTTCTAGTTTGCTGTTCTTTGTAAGCAAATATGTAACAAAAGTTTTTGCTGAGTTGAGCAGAGCAAATCGCTATTTCCTATTAACTTAAATTCATATGAAATGATAGGGACACGCCTACATCAGATTGTTTTTCACAATTTGTTAAATAAGTTTTGGGACTTTAGCACATTTAATTACTATAAATGCAATTAATGTTTATCCCGATGAAAATAAATTTAAATAACAAATATGCAGGTGCTTGTGCAAATTTAAATGTAACTGACACTAATAGAAAACATATGATTTTCTATTGTTGATTTACTTGAATAAACGTCACTACATTGCTAGCTCTGTCAAAAAAACAGAGTAGTATTTGGAAGATGACAAAGCCAATTGTGACAATATTTTGTTGTTGTTTTTTCTTTGATATTTTAAATTTTGAATCTCGCTCCTAGACGAGGACAAGAAATTCTCATTGAGTTTGTGATTTAACATAACAAATATCTCTAGAAATTCTAATAACAAAGTCCCCTGAAGATTTCCTTGGGCAGGAATGAAATCCGGATAGGGACACGCCTACATCAGATTGTTTTTCACAATTTGTTTAATAAGTTTTGGGACTTTAGCACATTTAATTACTATAAATGCAATTAATGTTTATCCCGATGAAAATAAATTTAAGTATTTATAATTGTTTAAATATGATATTTTTACTATTGTTATCTTACTAAAATTTAGCAAAAAAAATCTACCAATGTTAACAGTTTATTTTGTAACGTATTTTTTAGCCAATTTTAAGTAACTTTTTCTGCTATTTTTACAGGTTTATTTCTGTGATTGTAAGTATGTTTATATTTACTTTAAATATAGAAAATTAAAGTTAATTGCTTTATTTAATTATTAAGTTTTTTTTGCAAAATCAATTTTGACTTAATGTGGTTTATATAATATTGGTATATACATTATTTATTAAATTTTTTTGCTAACAGATATTAATAATTAATTTGCAAACATATTATGTACTGATTTCTAGATTATTAAAATATTTTTTTATCAGTAAGAAAGAAAATTCCAAACTAAAATAAAAAAAAAATGTTGTAAAAAACCTTTTTTTAATAAACTATTTACATAATTAAAGTAGATTATTTATGTTAAAAAGTTAATTATAGTTTTTTTTTTTTTTAATATTAAAAATTCTGATTTAATTATCAATTTATATGAACAAATAAATATTATATAAAGTTTTATGAAAAAATAACATCTGATTGAAAATTTAATGTGAGGATTAATAAAAAAATATGTTGCTAGATTAATAGCTAATACGTTAGCTACACTGTCAATCAAGACCAGTAAAATAGTAATAGCCAAATAATAGGCTGCAGACTAACTTATACAGAATTATAACTGGTTCTAGTTTCTGGTCTGCAACTGGTTATTTTTATAAAGAGTATAAAGAGTTTGTCTTAGGTTTGTAGGTTCTATACTGAACAAACAAGAACAGGTTGCTTTAGAACTGGTTCTAGAACCAGTTTTGTAACTGGTTCTGGAAGAGTCACACCTTACATATCGACTCCCAGGAACCTGTCCCAGGAACCTGTCTCAGGAACCTGTTCTAGAACATGTTCAGAGGTAATCTGTTTTAAAAAATTTTGCTGGGAATATTTATAAAAGTATTTTTAATAAATAATAAAAAAAAAAAAAAAATATTCTGATGGATCAAATTTCTAAAATGACATTTTTTTAATTTTTGGTTCTGCAATATTACGAATAATTATTTTGTGGTAATGCAAAGGTTATGATCCTATATCTGATGCCCGTATTGCTTAGTTTTTTATACTGAAAAAAATGATTCTTTTGTTTTTTGGAAATATCTTTTAAGACCAACTTTTTTTTTGTTCTCAAAAAGTTGGAAAGTTTATTTCAACAAACCTTATGTTAGTGGTGACTTATTTTAATAGGCAATTGTTACCCAGCACAAAAAATTATAAATACTTTTTTTTTTTTAATTTTATTTTGTAAAATCAATTTTTAGACCACCTGTTCCCGACTTTACCAAAATTTTGCCAACGTTTGAAATTTTTTTCCCCAGTGCTAGTCCAAAACTTTTTGAATAGACGGACCTCTTGTCTAATGATGCTACCATTTTGGGAAAGCACTTGTTGCCAGCACTTGTGAAAGTATTTGTTGCCAGTACTTGTACCACCTGTTGAAGTGTCTTTCCAGTGGTCCGTTTGTCTTTTTCTGACTGGATACCAACAAATATTTCTTAAAAACACAAAATTAACTAAGTAAAATTGTTACGCTTTTCATTTTTATACTCATGATAATTGAAGAAACGTTGAATTTATCTTACGATTTTCATTAATTAAACTGAGCAACTCGAAAAATAGAACAAGAGTACTGACAATTGATCCTAAATATTTTACCAACGCTTGTTTTAATGACAAACTCCCATTACATTTTTTTATGTCTTAACTTAGTTTTTTATACATAAAATGTTAAAAATATAATATTTTGTCTTTGTTTTTCTGGTAAATACATAAAATACCTTCATTGACAATCGTGTATCAAATTTGGTTAATAAATGTGGATGTATCATTAACAAGTAAGTCCGCGTTTTCCTCAGTTTTCTTTCTTCTATATTTTGCTATTTTTGCACAATACATTGGTTTGAACAGCGCCTTTTGAAAAAAAACTCATTTTATCTTGTAACAATTATTTGTTTTAAAATTTTATTTCAAATCACGATAACATTAGCCTTAAAATAAGATATTAACAACGAATACCGTTAAAAAGATAAAAACGATTTTATAAGAATACACTCAGCGAACTTCTGCTTTAAAAATATGTAGTTGTTTGGGTTGTAATACAGTTTTTTTGTTTTTAATGTAAATGTCAGTCATTTGTAGAACAAATAAAATTTTTAACTAACCTTGTAGTTCATTTAAAAAAACAAACCACATCAAATAACTGTTTTATGATTTTACATTCAGTTTTTACAGTTGTTTTTTGTTATTTAAAAAAATAAAAATAAATAAATGTGTGTTTATATTTTACTAAAGCAAGTGGTTAATTTTTATACAATTGTGTTTTTGAAAATGAAAATTATTCAAGTTCGAGGCCATACTCTATATTTCTTCATTAGTTTACTTCCCTGTTTTGCTTACAAACTAAACAAAAATAGAAAGAAGAGAGAAACAAAAAAACGTGTATTGAATATCCACCAGAGGTGGATCTTGCACATCAAACAAGTTTTCAATTTATTTTTTGATCAATGGTTATAATCTTTAATTTCAAACTCATATGTATATTAGTTCTCATGTAGTGAGTAAACTAGTTCATATGAATGCTTGAGGTTTGGCATGGGATTGTTACCGCTTTCAAAACGTGTTCTGATGATGGGAACCTGGAAAATTCCCGAAATAGATCTATCAACACATTCCTGAAAGGGTCAAATAATAAATTTGAAAACAAAAAACTCTATAGATTATTTGTTAGGACAATATCCTAATGAAGAAATATAGAGTATGGCCTCGAACTTGAATAATTTTCATTTTCATTGCACAATTAAAGGTCGAAAAAAAAAACATAATTTTTATTTTTAATAAAAATTATAACAAACTTTTAATTGTGTTTTTTTTAACATTCAAAACAAATGACAATGTTAGTTGAATTTACTAAAATGTAAGTCGTATTTTCTTTAAGTAAAATTTCATTTGTTTTTAACTACATTTGCAGTTTGCTTTACCTATTTTACCTTTAACTTTATTCTAAGTGTACTTTTGTTAAATTTTGAAAACTTTTTAGAATATATGGACGTTCATGAACAACTACTTTTTCTAAAATTTTAGATATCTTTCATTTATTCTCTGAAACACGATTTTTCAAGATCCTCTAGGACTAGCTTTCCTAAACTAGCTATCCTATATCAAGATTAGTTGAAAAGGTGGATGAAATCGATTAATTGATTTTATATGTTTCCAGTTTATCAGAAAACCAAAGAAAATAAAATATTGTGTACAAAAACAATTTTTTCATTAAAAAAAAAAAAATTAATTGAAATTTTGTTTTCAAAGTAAGTACGTCGACCGGCTTTCAAGTTATTTATAATTTGTGTTAAATTACATTTTCAGTTAATTTAAACTACAAATTATTTGGAATGCATATTTTAAAATTTCACATAAGTGGCAGTCCTGGGCCCACAGCAAAATATTGTAATTGTTGACCTCTTTTTCAATCCGTAAACGCGCGATTGCACAACTAAAAAAAACAAGTGTCTAATATATTTTTTCCTCAACAACATATTCAAATTTCATTAAATTCTGCGGATTTGCTACTTTCTAGTTTAATTGTTAGTTTTTTTAAGAGAGCCTAAAACCAGATGTAGAGTTTCTACTATTTTAACAGACTTATTTCTATTAGTAAAAAACTAAAAAAAAAGTTAATATTGACTCTGTAGCCAATTAAGTTTTTTTTCACTATATTAACTTAAAGTATGTATATTAGGGCTGGTCGATTTGAAAATCGCTCAACGTACAAGGAAAATCGTATTCTAGGAATCAAAATAAGAAACTTTGCCGAAGGAACCATACCTCTAAAACGAATTCTGATGTCCCGACTTTTGACCCGTAGGGTTAAATTTTGAAACATCCCACTTTGACCCATTTTGAGTGTCCCAATCGAATCCAACCTAATCGAATATAATTTATACATTCATCTACTAGAGCGTCTTCCGGAGAAGCAATAGAGACCCTAATCTTGGAATATTCCTCCTACTTTCTGAAATATCTCTATCCCGAGATTTGTACATTTTGCTATAAAAACACGGCTAAAATGGCCCTCTTTCAACTTAGTTTTTAACCCATGAATGATCACCTAGAATGATGATTTTAGCTCCCATAATCTTGGAGAGATTACTCATAATTTCTGAGATATCAATGTGGCCTTTTTCAAAAATTGACCGTACGGGTCAAAAGTCGGGACATCAGAATTCGTTTTAGAGGTACGGTTCCTTCGGCAAAGTTTCTTATTTTGATCACTGGAATACGATTTTCCTTGTACGTTGAGCGATTTTTTTGCCTCCCTACAAATCGACCCGCCCTAATGTATATACTCAACTTACAACGAAGGGTTGACTTAAGATTTGTTTTTTTATTTGCTAAAATCAGGCAAGCGTTACACACGTGATACTTAATATGGGATACGCTCAACAGTTTATGTTAACATTTTGTAAGCATAAGTATTTAGTGGATTTTGTGTAGAATTTAATAATCCAAAAGTGGAATTTGTGACCACGCCGATATATTTTAAAGCCATACATTAAATAAGAGTTCAAAGACCAAAAATTACTAACTGGCCAAATAACAATAAAAATATATACAGCTACTAACTGCTGGTTAAATATTAAGTATATTATCAATAGCCATACATCAAGTTTTTGCCCTTTTAAAAAAAGGGGTAGCTATTTACTGAAAAAAGTTAAACATATGAAAAAATGAAAGCAAACAAACAAATAAAAAACAATGAAGCCTACAAAGACCGGTAACTTTGTACTCTACAAAAAAAAATATATTTAACCCTTATCCTGTATTTTGGGCAAATTTTGCCCAAAAGCGATTTTAACTCATCGCATCTAGCGTGTTTTTAATAATATTGGCCTGAAATTTCTTGACAATTATTTTTTTAGGTGTATTTGGCAGCGTTTTAAAAATTTTTACTGTGGCTCCACCAGAGGGTCCCCCATAACAAAAGTAACGAATCTTGTATTTTGGGCAAATTTTGCCCAATACGAAATTTCATTATTTCCGCAATCAGAAATTATAATGTGTGTTTTATTTTTCGTTTTTCCGGGAATCCCTGATCTCCACACATTTTTTTTTTGTTGATGTGGCAACATTCGCGACAATAACGGCTGCACTGTTTGTTTTGTATTTGGCAATTTGGGGAATCCCAACCTATTTTTGTTGCTCAAAAAACACTAGATAAAAAACATTCGACATTCATTAGTGCACATTCGATTGTATACGTGCGTAGTTGCTTCTATTGCAGTCAAGGTTTGTGAAGTGTGAAAGTCAAAATAAATAATTTTTTTACAAGAAGAAAAAAGGAAAAACACCATGTCCAAAAGGGTATGTATAGGTTATAAAAATCTTGGTTTTTTTTCCATAAAAAACATATCTATATGTTTCAAATTCAATTAGTCGGCCGTGCTAACTCAGCGCCAAATAGAAGAGCTGCTGAGCGAATCAGAAAATGAGGCTGAAGAGCGTACACTCGGCCATGAAAGCTCTTCTGAAGATTTCGAAATTTCATCAGATCAAGAATCAGGGACATATATTGCCATATCTGAAGGAGAAAGTGTTTTCTCCGATGCACAGCAATTTTGTGCTCCAGCGCAAGAAGATTTCCCATCTTCTGGTTTTCTTTCTAAGGACAAAAAAACAATTTGGTACGACAAATGTGACAGCTCATTAGTTGGTAGGAAAAGGGATGAAAATATTATTACTACTACTCCAGGACCAACTCAGTATGCAATTGCACGTGTAAGTGATATCAAATCCACATTTGAGTTGTTTATGACCAATGAAATGCAAACTATTATTATAAATATGACAAATATTGAAGGTAATTTTCATCGTTTTTTCGAAAAACTAGCGCATAACAAACTAATTTATATGTACATTACTACTTTCATAGGTGTAAAAGTGTTTGGAGAAGCTTGGAAGGAAATTAACCATGCATCCTTGAAGGCATATTTTGGATTACTGTTATTAGCTGGCGTTTATCGTTCTTGTGGTGAAGCAATGGAATGCTTATGGGACGATGTGAAAGGAAGGCCCATATTCAAAGCAACAATGTCGCTGCGTAGATTTCAAAATATTAGTAGAGTTCTTCGATTCGACGATAAATCAGATAGAGCGGATCGGCGGGCTCGCGATAAGCTGGCACCTATCAGAGTTTTATGGGACAAATGGGCTTATAATTTTAAAATTATGTATAATCCAAACGACTGCGTGACAGTCGATGAGCAGCTAGTTGCATATCGTGGAAAATGTCCATTTAGGCAATATATTCCTTCTAAGCCAGCGAAATACGGAATTAAAATTTGGGCATTGTGCGACTCTAACACCAACTATGCCTGGTCAATGCAAGTATATATTGGACGAAATCGTAATTGCGCTCCTGAAAAGAATCAAGGCATGCGAGTGGTACTGGAACTGTCAGAAGGACTTAAAGGGCGAAACATAACTTGCGATAACTTTTTTACCTCACACGATCTTGCTGTTGAAGTTCTGAAAAAGAAAATGACTATAGTTGGGACTGTCCGAAAAAATAAGGTGTTTCTACCCCCACATATTTTGGACATGAGAATGAAGCCTGCTTTGTATTCAGAGTTCCTATTTGATCATAAAAATAAGGTAACGTTAGTAGCGTATGTTCCAAAAAAATATCGTGCGTATATCTGATAAGCACATTGCACCAAGACGCAACAATAAGGGATAACCAGTTACAGAAACCAGAAATAATAGAATATTATAACAATACAAAGGCAGGGGTTGATACACTCGACCAACTTGTTGCCACCTATACTTGTAAGCGGAAGACAAATAGGTGGCCTGTAGCTCTATTTGCAAACATGCTTGATGTATCTGCATGCAACGCTTTCGTGATATGGACAGCAATAAATCCCGAGTGGAAGAAATCAAAGCATTTTCGTCGTAGACTCTTTTTGGAAGAACTAGGATTTGAACTTTTGGAAGAAGAAAAGCAGCAGCGTAAAACTCAGCCATATGGTTCTGTCGCCAGGAAGCTACATCACCCGCAAGAAGAGAAAAATATAAAGAGAGGTCGTTGCCACTTCTGTGAAAATAAGTCTAACAGTACTAAATATAATACAAAATGTATGAATTGTAACTTATTTGTATGTAAAAATCATTCCCGTGTAGAAATTCTGTGCAATTCTTGCAATAACAATTAATAAGCCTAATAAAATTGTATTGGGCAAAATTTGCCCAAAATACAAGATTCGTTACTTATTTTCTTTACAGGATGAGGGTTAAAAATATATTTGTTCCATTTTGACACATTTAGCAGATAAAGATTGTGATCGAGACACAATTTTGTGTAAGTTCAAATCAAAAATATCACCACTGATCCAGGAGAAATATTAAAGTTTTTGTTATTTACTTCATATCGTCTTCAATATCACATTTGTTAAGAAGTGGCAATTTAAAAAAAAAAAAAAAAATATGTTACAACGGACCGGTTTTAGATCAGCTTCTATTGCCTAAAAAGCTTAATATTATTTTTGTTTAAATTTGGATCAGGTTCTTTAAGCAATTCTTGTCAAGCAAGTTCTATCATTTCATCTTTAAAACACAATATGCCTTAATGAAGTTTTTTATTTTAGATCTAATTCTAATGCAATATCCTTAATCAGTATTTTTGTTGTAGGGTATAAAAAGTTGCCCTTTTTTCCAATTCACTGCTTGCATACTGTTATTAACTTTTTATGTCAAGTTTTTTTTTTGCTGCAACATATACAAAAAAGGAAAAACTTTCATATCGTATACTACTTTTTAGTTTCAGTTTGTATACAAAACCTTCATACGAGTAACACATTTTTATAGCAAAAAAAAAAAAATAAAATATAAAAAATTTAA
Organism: Delia radicum; assembly: GCA_021234595.1. Taxonomy (NCBI): domain Eukaryota; kingdom Metazoa; phylum Arthropoda; class Insecta; order Diptera; family Anthomyiidae; genus Delia; species Delia radicum. Next base: position 88,602,449 of record CM037851.1, on the reverse strand, counting down.
TATTTGCAACGGTAGTAGTAAATGAAATCAGATTTCAAAGTTCAGCCAAGTGTATGTTTTCGTGCTCAAAACAACATCTGTTTGGCTTTGAATTTTTTTATAAAAAATGCACGAAAAGAAAAAGAAAAATTTAAACATAAAAAAAAATTAAATAAAAATGAAGTTCATAAAGCAACAGGTATTGCAGCAAAATAAATTTAATTTAAACATATTTTAATAAAAACTAACATATCTGCTTACTTATCAACAAAAAAAAAATAACCAGAGTTTAGTTGTTAATCTTTTGAACACCGAATTTGTATGGCTTGTATTTTTTTTCGATCAAACTTTGTGGAAACATCGAGTTATGCCAAAGAAATTTCATGGCTTTGCAGCAGCCCCTAACGGAGATAGTATTGGAAACTAGACTTAGAGTTTGACATGCCTTGAACAGGTTAAGATTTGTTTTTTATTTTAATTTTAATTTAATATTTTTTCTAATATTAAACTTTACTTAACATTTTGACAGTTTTTTTAACATTGTTTATCATACAATTTTTGCGATTTTTTTTATTAAAGGTACACTCAAATAAAAAAGTTAGTTAAGTCAGCAAAAAATTTTGCTGACTCAGCAAAATTTTAGTGAAGAGGGTGCTGGCAGCTCGCTGATTTTCAGCAACAAAATTAGTAGATTCAGCAATAGTTTTGCTAAAACTTTTGTGGATAAGAAATTAAAAAACCCTTGCTGAACATTAATACAATTTTTGCTGAATATTAGTAGATTGAAAAAAAAACTCAAAAAATTTGTAGAAAATTTTTACTTTAGTTAATTTATTTTGCTGAAAATCATAAAACATATTTTTGTGATTCTTTTTAGAAAATTTACAATACGTTACAAAATATAAAACTTATCACACTCTTGCATTGACGACATGAATTAATGTAATATCTGCAAATATATAGAAATATTTATATATAACATAAACAAAATTATCTTTCAACTTCTTACATCAATGGTTGTCTCAATGATGCTATCTTTTAAAGGAACGCTAATGCCGCAGAGAATTATAGAAACGAAATAATAATAAAATCTAACATATACAACCCTTGTTTTGCAATAAGAAAAATGAAACATAAAAATCTAACTAAGATGTATGGCTTTGTATTTCGCTTTATTCTGTCTACCTGCTGTATATTTGTTTGCAACTTGACCACTCAATTTGAACACAAATACACATTTAAACTTTTTTAAATTTAAATATTTTATTTTTATTTAATTAATATACAATTACTTTCACAAGCCGGTGAAAACGCAAAATTTAAGTTGTTTCAATCCACAATTTTGTTTTATGTATGAAAACAGATAAAAAAGCTTCCATGGATGATTTTGTTTTGTGTCTTACTAGAGTTGTACTTTTAATATAATTTTTCTCGTCACTACTACATCTTGACATCTAATTTATTATGCGTATAACTTTTCTGGTTGTCGTTCACACTTTTGATGTGCTAATCAGCACAATTTTTTTTAGTAAAATAAATTAGTAAACCTTTAGTAAAATTTTAGTAAAATATTATTTAAAAACAGTTAATTGCTGACTAAGTATAATTAAAATTTTAGTTTAAAACATAATTTTAGCAAAAAGTTTGCTGAAAAATAGTATACCTGCTTTATAATATGTTTTACTAACTTTTCTACTAACTTTTTTTTTTGAGTGTATAATATTATTTTATTGAAAAGACTAATTACATTTGTTAACCAATTTAAAAAATTCTATGCGCAATATGTGCTACTATATTCTTAAGCTGGAAATCGTTATAAAAAAAGTTTTAAGGAAAAGGTTTTGATATTTTTTTTTTTATTATTTTTATTTTTTTTTTTGAAACCCCAATAACAAATACTGCCTCCGTGCAAGCAGTTTCCTGAGGAAGATTTAAGCCTGAGGCGCTTCGAAGAGGAGTGATAAATGTCCTGATTTTAGTTCGAGATGTCTCGCCAGGCAACATTTAAATGTCATGAATTCCTCGCATTGTGCTTTTTCTTATCATAAAAAATGTTGAAAAATCATGCCATCTATGAAGTGCATATTATAAAGCATTCAAACTAGTTATATGCATGTCTTCTCAAAGCTACAATATTCATACTTTTTCTATAGTCATGAAAAAAGGCCTCCTGATTTGAAAAAATGTATAGTCTAATTTACTAAATTAAAAATATATGGGCTTATGTAAAACACTTTTAAATCCTTTAAAACTTTTATAATTTTGCAGCAACTTTTGGAAATTTTACATTTTAGAAAATCGGGTTATACGTTCGATTAGCAAGACTTCAACTCGCAGGAAAGCAACATTTTTAGAACATAGATCTATATTTCTAAATGTTGTCGTTACGAAAATTTTAAAAATTAAAAATAATCTTTCGGAACAAGTTCACTTTTTTTGTTTTTTTTTATTTATTTCTTCGGGGATTTCAACTTTTGGATTCAATTTGGTAAAACAAAAATATTCCAAGTTTTGAGAAATAAATTCCGCAATACATGGTAGCCGAAAATTGAAACCAATCATGCAATACAAATTTAAAAACCATGGTTAGATAATTTTGTAATTCAGCACAGTTGGAAGTATGTCATATTGATATGCAGATAAAGAGTACAAAAGTCAAAAAAATTGAAAAACGTGAGCGTGAATTTTGTTCAAAATGCAGTTTTTGCCAGAGCAAATTGTCTTTTAAATAGGCCAATTTGCTCCGTGAACTCTGTTTTCTTTTTGTTATTTTGCAACACACAAACAGTGGAGCAAGTAAAACAATTTAAAAATTAAAGGAATTCTTGAAAATTGTGCAAAATTTCCACAATTTGTTTTTGCTTTTTATATAGCAAACTATTCTAAAAAAACCTAGAAATAATAGTGGCAACGTATATAATTGGTCACCATCACCAATATTTTTCAAAAGATACTGTATCCTAAAAAATTTACTATTTTATATAAACAGGTTTTGCTCCGGCACAGCAAAACTGTTGCGAGAAATTCGCCAAAATTTACATTATCTGTACAATTTGTTATTGCTTTAATCGATATTTTCTTTATTTAAAAAATAGCCAAAAAAAATCCAACTAACGAATAATTTCGTTGTGTTTTTTTTTGGTAAAGAAGTTACATAACTAACCACTCTTTGAAATGGATCTATCAATTCTGAATAAAAATAGAGGTGAGTGAAGTTAGGAGCTAAAATGTAACTAGTCTAAAAATTACTTCACCTTCCCCTATTTTAATTTTCGATTGAGCAACATTTTTTTATTTTTTATTAACTTATTACTCATTTTATTACTTTTTATAAATCACAACAAAAAGCAACAATCAATGAAATTTGGCCTATAATTTGTGCTCTTTACGAATATATGCATCTTACGGTTTTTACTTCAAATAACATAGTTCTTTGTTGTGTAGTTATGCTATACTCAATTAAAATAAAATTCTCGCCATTCTAGCTCACACATATCGCACAAATAAAAACTCATTCAATGACGAAAACCATCAATTCAATAACTTTAGTTGCTGCAATTCCGCCAACAACGAAAATTGTTAACTCAATAAGACATTTATAGTTCTTGAATTGAATTATTTTTTCCATTAAATAATAACTCATTTGATTTTAAAGCGATCAACATTGTATACCTTGCCAAAAGCAAAAAATAAATTGTTGCCTTAACAAATGTTTTGTTGCCATACGAAATGTTTTTTTATAAAAGCGTTGTTGCTATACCAAATGTTTTATTATAGCTTGAATTTTATAACTTTGTATTTAAACCGGCATGAAATTCTCATTTAGTTAGCAGATTTATTTATAATTCTGCGAACAAATTCACACGGCAATTAGTATTTTCTGTCTATTAAAGGGTAAGGAACAAGCCAAATTTTGTTTCTTTGCTGAAATTAGCCCTCTTGTTGAAATCAGAGAATTTTTTCCTGGTCGAAATAATTTTTAATTTATTTTGCATTATATTTCTGTTTGAAAAATTTTTTCTTTATCGAAATTAAACTTTAAAAATTACATTATTGACATTATCCATTTTACGATAATGTTTTAAAATAAAAAAAATATTCAGATTTACACAATTGAAGCTAAATTATTTAACTAAATAAATTAATAAACCTAATAAGAATTAATAAGAATTAATATCTAATCTAAATAAAATGAATTTAAAATAATTATTACTAATTCTACTAAACATAGACATTTGAAAAAAAAAAACAACTACGTATATATTACAAAAAAAAAACAACAACAATGCACTCCTAATAATGTAAACAACGAAAACTTTCGTAAAATGTAAAATTTCATATAGACGCAATCGAACAAATAAAAACATAACAAAAATTACATTATTCAAAAATTCCAAAAAAGCAGGGTCACTGACGAAGGTTCAATACCAGAAACTGCACAGTCTGATTCAGAAAAAATTGAAAATTTGCAATGTAGTTATGATTTTTAGAAAATACACTCATTCTGCTCTACCACGCCTTTCACAAGTAAAAAAATTTTATTTTTTTTATTTCTTCATTTTACTTAACCGAGCCCTTATGGCCATATACAGTTAATTAAGGCTACTAGAGTAACAACAATATAAAAAAAAAACATATATATAAAATATACCTTAAAGATAAAAATAATTCAATACATAACTAAAATTTTAAGAAAAAAATACAGATAATGCTTAAATTATTATTTAAATAACCAAATAATAAGTGCATTCAGTTTAATCGCAACAAAAAAAAAAAAAAACAAATACGAAAGCTTCTGTTATTGAGAAATTTTATTCGTATTTTTATACATGGATTATTATGAGTGTGTGTTGATGGTCGCTTTTAAGCGATAATACAAAAATATGTCAAGCAAGTTCCGAATATGAGCAAATATTTAATTGATTCAATTAATTTTTAATTGACAATTTTCAACAAACCGATTTAATTTAAAAAAGTAAGGATATATTTTTCCTGTTTGCAACTATCCCTCGATTTACAGGACACTTTTTTATACGATTTCGCTTTATCACGATATTTTTGTATTTCTCGTGTAAATCCTGGAATATGGAAATTACCTCGATTTACACGAATGTTGCACTGTCATTTACTGAAATCAGACAATTAACACTAAGGGGATGCTGGAAAAAATTGTGGCCAGGATTATGCATGGAAAATATTATTTGTCAACCTTTGGAGCAGGAATATTCTAAAAAAATTAATTAGCGCGTACACTTGCAGGTTAAAGTTTTGATGACTTTTGTGAGGAAGAAATTTTGGAGGTAATAACAAATAATTTGATGACGATGATTTAGTTAACATGGTTAATAAAAGCGATGATGATGATAATAAAGACTCAGGAGAAGACGAGTTATAAATGGTTGCATTGACATCTAATATTATTTGTGAAGGCCTTGAATTAGGAAAAAAATAAATAAATCACTTTGTAGAACAAGACCTAAATGTTCAAAGAGCTCTGAAGTTCCAGAAATATATATTTCTCAAGGCCTGGCATATTATCGGGAGGTATATAAAGAATTAAACAATAATTCGTCACAATTTCTTATAACAAAATATATTTCCAAATCTCCGCGGACTGAAGTTATCGCTAACATCGAAACAGAAACTTTTGAAGTACTATCGAGTGATGAAAGCAATTCATCACTAATTAAAAAGAGAAGATTAGTTGTCTCTGAAACTGATGACGAATTAAAAGACAGCGAAAATTATTGGGAATACATTTTATTTAATTTACAATATTGTGTAAAATGAACTGATCTCTTTTAATGAACTGAATTACTATTGTTTATTAACCCTTTGACGACGAAGAATTTTCCGCTGGAAATTTTGAAAATTTTATTGCGGATTCTTACTCGGAAGCACAACATTTCACGACTAAAGTGTTGTCAAAATTTTAAAATTGTTACTCCATCTACGAGAAAAATCATGGGACCCATGTGTCCAATTCGTCGTCAAAGGTAAAAATTTGAGAACAAATGCATTAAATATTAAAACGCTGCAATTTATGCGTAAATTCGTGTTTTTAATTGTGTTTTGAAAACATATTTGCCATCTACCAAACCATAAAAGTTATTTTTGAAAATGAGCAGATTGCGACGGTTTATAAAACTGAGGATGAAATTGTGGAGCTTGTGAACGCATCGGATAGTGAAGATGAAGAAAATGTGTTTGAATTAGATATCGAGGATAGAGCTTTTTGGATGATTTTACCGATTTACATTTTGCAGATTAACATTTTGTTAACAATGCTCCAGCTTACATTTTGTTAACAATGCTGAACAGCCAAGCCGTGACGACCCATCATACGATCTAGCCTTTAAAATTAGACCAGTAATAAATTATTTCAACTCAGCATTTGGAAAGAATTTGAGCCATGTCTATCGATGAGCATATGGTAAAAATTAAGTGCAGCAATATAATGAAACAGTATATGAAAGACAAACCCATAAGCTGGGGTTTAAATTATGGCGCCGTTGCGACGCTAATAGTGGTTATCTATATAAAGTTGATATATATACAGTCAAAAAGGAACAGCGACAGGTTGATATTGGCGAATCCGTTATTCTAGATACGGCAACAGGGCTGGAAAATATGGGAATAGAACTATATTTCGATAACTTTTTCAATAGCCCAATACTGCTACATAAACTTATGACCAATGGAATACGAGCCTGTGGAACTTTGCGAAAAAATCGTGCACAAATGCCAAAAATTTGATGCCGATAAATCTTTAATCGTGGAGACTTCCAAGTTTAGCTGGGCATTATCAAACAAGAATGGACGGAGGAGTCAGGAAGCGATGTGTTGTTTGCAGAAAAACGGAATTGAAAATCGAACAACCACAATTTGTTTGGAATGTAAAAAAAAAATGTGCTTTACTGCGGACAGAAATTGTTTTGAAATTTATCACAACTAAGTTCGATTTTGAATTAATTTATAAGAACCATTTATGGGATCTCATAATTTTAAATGAATTTTTAAGTTTTTGTTTTTTAAGTTTTTTTATTTTTTTTACTGAATTGTTTGTGTTTTCTTTTTTTTTAATTAAAAAGTAATAAATAAAAAAAAAAAAATTAAAAAAAATTCTACTTTATTTTTACCTTTGACGACGAATGGGACGCATATGTCCCATCACATTTTTTATATATTATTCCAGGCTTTATAATTTAGTTGTTGGTTTTGTGAAGTTCATAACTAAGTTTTTGTTTTTAAGTTAACTCATTTTGTTAGTTTTTTGTTTCTTCACGTTTTTTTTTTTTTTTTGTCATTAACACAAATAAATGCTTTTGTTAAAAAATTAATTTATATACAGCATTTGTCTTTTTTAGATTTACACGATATGGAAACAAACTTTTTTGAAATCGATTTACACGATTTTTTTCTGGAACGTATATATCGTGTAAATCGAGGGATAGGTGTATCATAGTGATGTATACTATTTTGAATAAAAAAATTTTAATAAAAACAGCAAAAAAATGTATTCTAAGTTGACATAGAAAAACGATATTTCATATCAGTATAATATTTTACATAAGGTGGTGCATGAATTGCACCATTAACCTAAGCGCTGACTTTTTTGTAGATGCGCAATATGGAAGTAATTTTGTATAACTTTGTTACGCAAAAAATAGAATATTTGCAATATTGACAACTTTTCTTATGGAAATTTTAAAATACGCCATATCAATAGTATCTCTTATTTACTATCTTACATTAGTTTTGCGAGTAAATTTGTGAACTAAAATTTTTGCAAATTAAAAACTGATTTTTGGAAATAGTGCTCGATCGAACATTTTGATTTTTATTGAAAAAAAAATTTTTGGGACAACCCAAATACATAATTTGGAAACATTTTTAGTGTTTGCACTTTTGGGTTGGAGCTACTTTCGACCAGCCAGGAGTTCTTTTGATGAATTAATATTGAAAGCTTATGAAAAACCAATGCCACGCTGTGATATGACAAATTTTAATTGCAAGATTGTAGCATAAAATTTTTTTTTTTTTAAGTTAAGTTATAAGGCACCCGAAAAAACAGTTTAAGAACAAATACAAAATCATCCGTCACAAACTTCTTGGAATAAACCGGTTTTCATCTTATTTGATGCTACTAAGACACAATTCGCTAATTAACATAGCACCTGATTTTAATTCAGTCTTATATACCATATCTCGAAGATTCGAAAAAAATCGTCAAATATTTTGATCAGGAATATGCCTATTAAAGTAAAATAAATATCTTTAAAAATATATATGAATTTGGACTTCTTGAGAGGACATCTAAAAGAGTCTCTTAGTGTATGATTAATTAAATGATTGCTTTTAATAAAGTTCTCTTTAACAATTATTAAAGGTCACCACGTTTTTTCAAATATTTAACAATGTGTACTTTTGCACGTTTTTCCATTTATAATCACCCACAAATAATTGCTACAAAATGCTGTTTGTTAAATCTGATTCGAACCTCTTACCCACAAGACCACAACTACTATGTATCAAACCTTTAACAACATAAAAGAAACCAACAAAAAAAAAAAAATAAAAATCTATACAAAATTATATATTTACTTGACAAAATTACCTTAGTCAAGAAAACAAAATGAAAAGAAGAAACAAAGTAAATAGTAGTAACCATAAGAGAAAAAATAAAAAGGAAAAACTTGTCCAACCATTACCATAGGGCTAACATAAAGACACAGACAAAGAAAACTACAATACATACAAACATACATGATCGTTTTAAACAAAATGTATAACAAATACAAAAGGCTCGTAATACGTGTAGACTTTTATTGGTATGAATTGGATGTGGTATATACATATGCTTGTACAAATGCTTCCATTGTACGAGTATGTGGTGTGTTTTATGTGAGAAACCATTCATTAACATGTCACGTCAATATTAGAGAAAACAATCTAATGGTTTGCTTATGATTTTTATCTTGAAATAAAAATGCAAAAAAAAATAAAAAATACAAGTAAAACAAGCAAAACAACTAGAATTGTTGATAGTACAAATAAATACTCTACACCCATGTCAACTCAACCGAAAAAAAAAACCTAAAACATGAAATCAACACATTCACGTAGAATATTTATTTCAAAAACGACCACAAAAGTAAAGTAGCCATTGGTTACTCAACCAACTAAACACAATTACATTCCAACATACACACTCACAACAATGGACATGAATATAGCATTTGGTTAATGCACGTTCTCCGTATTTAATTTATTCAATTCAATAGATAACATAAAAGAAGAGGAAAAGGAAATTTATAGTTAAAGGATATTTGAATTAAATGAAGAATATAATGAAGAAAGTCAATAATATGATTGAAAGCAATTTTGTAATTAGAATTGGTTAAATACATATTGTATTTAATAGGAACAAAAAAAACAACAAGTTTTGGATTATATGCATATGTATAATATTATACAAGGCTTGTTTATGGTTTCAGCTAGCCTTTAGAGTTCATACCCGGACAAAAGTAGCACTAATATGTAATTATTAAAATATGCAAAAGTATGATAACATTTTAACGAAATGTGATATTAAGATGACATGTCTTAAAGACACATACAAATATCTATTTTACAATCATAATAATCCTTACATAAACTACACTCATAATAATCCATGCTAAAAATACGAAAAAAAATGTCAAAACAACGAAATCTTTGGTTATGTTGACATTTATTTGTATTTTACGCATGGATTCTTATCAGCAGGGAGCCAGAAATATGCTGTAAAAAAAGTGTTTTATTGCGCATACAATATGCACATAGAAATATGCCCTTAAAATTTAACAAATATGCTCTAAAAACCAAAAAAGTTTATAAATTTTTTTTAACAAAAAAATCATATTTCATTAAAAAATCAAAACAATTCAATCTAATATACACAAAAAAATGCGTATTAAAAAAATATGATAAACATAACAACTAAAACGAAAAAACAAATTAATGCAAAACAATAGGAACTTAAGTTTTTAAAAGGTATTACAAAAAACTGTAAATTTTTCTATATTTCAGTCAATTCTACATTTAGCTAAGAAAAAAATATAAATAATTTTTTTGGTAAGCTGTCTCTTCCGAACTCTTTCGTGTCTGATTTTAGCGTTTTTATTTTTTTTAATAAATCCTTTTTTTAACGGTTTCTTCTTTTTGATTAAAACAATAAGTAGAATAAAAGAACAGGAAAGTGTTTGAAAAATGACATCATACCAGCTTTTAAATTTTGGGACGGTTTTTTTTTATAAAAAAATACGATTTTCAACAGAGGTTGTTGTTGCAATAAACTACAAAATTTTGACTTAAATTTTCGAATAAAAAGCGTTGTTTGTAACATCTAAGCATATTTTTGTACATTGAAAAAGTTCTTTCAACATCTACTGATATAATGGGGGCGAATTTAAAAGCTAGTACTTCTTTGCCATTATATGCCAAAACTGATTTTATTGAAGATCCAGTCAGCTGTTTGCTAATTCTTTTTATGACTTGCAGACCATCGTTTTTTGTTACAATCTGTTCAAATTACCAAAAAAGAGATTAAGAACAATCTCTTTTTGGTATAGCATTCTGGTACCTTGTCAATATTTTTGATTGTTTCTGTTACTAACCCATACTGCTCAACAAGTGTAAGACCTGTTGTTTGCAGTTTTTTTTTCATAAATTTCTCAATATAGCCAACATTAGAAGCAATAAAGATCAATTCAGTTTTGGTATTGGAGTTTTCTAATATTTCTTTTGCAATTCTAATTATTTGAGCCTCTTCATTGCTTAAAGCACCAAGAACTTCTAAAATTTGTTTATAGTTGTTGGCGTAATAATTAACCGCTGCAAGCCAAGTTCCCCAACGAATTATTATGGGATCAGGTGGTAATGCAAGATCCGGATACATATATTTTAAAATATTAACTCTACATGAAGCTTTTAAAAACACTTGGCGTTAGCAATTACTTTATTTACATTTTCATAGGAATCTCTAATACTTTCATATAAACGGTGGAGACCATGGGCAATACATGTCAAATGTGTCATCTTTGGATAGAATACTGCAACAGCTTTACCGTCCGTCACAAAAAGCAAAAAGAAGTTTCTTTCAAAATTAATTTCAAATCTGGCAATTGTGGAATGATTAGTTTTATCCAATACAGCAGTATGTATTAAAAATTTTTGATTTGAAATTTCTTCATCAGAACTTAAAACACCACTTATAACATTTGCCACATTTCTGCCAGCCGCATCAGTAGTTTCATCTATTGAGATCCATATATATTGATTTTTTTAAACATTTACATATATTGTCTAGGCAATTTTCGTAGAGATCTTTTACAAGTTTGTTCGAAGAAACGTTTTTGCGGGTACTTTGTAAATTGTAAATTACTCAAATAATTTCTTAAGATGTTCATTTCGCATTTTAAATAAAGGAATGTCAGCTGCTACAAAAGCTTTTTATAAAAGTCACTTAATTTTGGTTGTGCACATTCCGTGATAAGCAATTGTGGTTTTCTTTATTTTGACGATTCGTGTTTAACTTTACGTGTCTTGCATTTTCTTTATTGTATTTTAAAATAAAAAAGTATGTATAAAAGAATTCAAAATATGCCCTAAAAGACACAAATATGCTCTTAAAATGTAGAAATATGCCCTAAAAATATGCTTTTACCGCAAAATATTCTCTTAATGCTGAAATATGCAAAAATATGCTCTAAAGGATAAAATATGCTAAAATATGCTCTAACAAATCGATGCCAGAATTCTTAAATTGCTCTGAATCGGATAAATAGTTTATCCATGGATCCATACGACACACAGGAAAAAACATGATATTGCATATTTGCGGTTTCCCTGCTAATCAGTGTATGAAATTATAGTCAAACAACAAAAAATTTTGTGAAATGAAAAAAAAAAATTTGTTTATTTTACGAAATTTTATGTTTTTATGACAATTTCTCTATTTTTATGTATTGATAACACTACTAGACGCTCTTTGAAATACATACATAAGAGATATGATGGAATTTGAAAGTTTTGCATGTTCAATTTTGTATGTTTGCAATTGAAATTTTATCACTACGAGAAAAATAAACACTTCACTTAATTCGTTTTTGTATAAAAATTTGTAAATCCATCGAAAATACTGAAATATTTAGAAAATAAAACAATATTTGTATGAAAAGTAGGTATATGAGAAAAAAAAATGTTTGTCAGATTTAGACTCAGAGTACCTGAAAGTACTTGAAAATCTGTCCCAATGGGGAATGAGGAGTCAATTAACCTAAAAGTGCCTGGTTAAAGAAGGACTTATCACAGGACTGGTATAATTTAATACTGAAGTGAGTTAAGCAGTGCAAATTGTCCTAAAATTACCAATCCTGTGACTGGTAAAGGGAGGACATACCACTTAACCAGAATGCTTATTAACAAGAAAAAGCCAGTTGGCCAGAATTTTACCCATTGAAAACTGTTTAGTTTTCGTTTATTTTATACGACATGACCCTTTTGCGACAGTCTTGTTGTATGCCCATCTATGGTTCGTCCTGTGGCATGCCACTATGTGGCTTAAAGCAGATGTTAAAGTTGACAAGCCAATGTTAATGTTGCCAGTTGTTTACATAACGTAGGGTTTAGCAGAGGACCGGTCTCTGGCACGAATGGGCCGATCCTGTGGCACACGCTAGTTATCCAAAAAGTTGTAAATTCTTCAGTAGTAATGGTAATAATAAAAAGGGTATTTTTTATAGAGGTATAGAACTTTGAAATGGAATAAAACAAAGATTAATATTTTAAATTGACATGAAATTTATTTTATTCGAAAGATAATCTTCTGTCATTATAATTTAAATATGACTTCTGGCATATGACCGCCATGGCTGGCTCTGACGTAGTCTAGTCCGGAGGTCCAATTTTCGGTGACTTTTTCCAAAATTTGTGGCCGCATATTTGCAATAACGCGGTAAATGTTGTCTCCAATTCGTCAAGCGTTTCAGGCTTATCGGCGTTTAATAGCGACTTCACATATCCCCATAGAAAATAGTCCACCGGCTTTAACTTACACGATCTTTGAGGCCAATTCACGGGTCCGAAACTGGAAACTATGCTGTTACCAAACGTTTCCTTCAATAAATTCATTATGAAACGAGCTGTGTGACATGTTGAGCCGTCTTGTTGAAACCAGAGTTCCTGCACATCATGATTGTTCAATTGATGAAAGAAAAATTGAGTAATCATGGCTCTATAGTGGTCACCATTGCGGATAGGCTGACTGGGGTCTTCCTCTACGCTATGCTCTACATTAACAAAGGATTTTTTCTGTACGCACTGAACGACGTCTCTGTGGATGCATATTATCGTTTAGAGTAAACGTAGTGCGAAAACGTGCCATAGTTAATCGAATTAATTGCTCTGATTTACGATTATGTTGACCGTAAAATGGACGTAGTGCGTGATACGTATTTCGAACAGAACCATGATTTTTAAAATAAATTTTGCACAATTTGGAAGCGTTGTTCAGGCGTCAGTCTATTCATGTTGAAATGCTAAACCAAACTAAACATAAATCACTTGACAGCTGACAAAATGGCCGCCATTTAAAAAAGTGATGCACACTTAAAGTTCTATACCGGTATAAAAAACACGCTTTCTTTTAGTATAACATTTTTTTTTATTTTGGTATTTGAGGCATGTGGAAAATGAATTAAAATTTGAAGTTCTTTACCAAGTATTTCAGGATATTTTCAATCGATTTGCAAGTTTAATGAAAAGTTTTTTTTTTGAAATGTTTAGTTTATGTGCAATGATAAAATTAAAAAATTTTTTAACATGCATAAAATTTATAAGGATAAAATTAAATAAGTAAATTTTACTACTTGCTTGAAATAGTACACCTGAAGACCGACTTCATGCACATTGTAGTTAGCAATGATGTCAATGGCATAGCAATCACAATTGTACAGTGTCAATTGGGGGGAGAACACAGTCATTAACTTTGTATTATAAAAAAAAAAATTTCATTGTTTTCGAAAAAATTTTAAAAAACTAAACAAAATTTACAAATGATGTAAATATAAAAAAAGAAATATTTAAAAAACTGCTACACAGAATATGTAATCAGCAAATCAGGGATTATTAAAAAAGATCTATTTCAAAGCGAGTTTTTTTTTGGTGTCGAGTAGTGTTAATATATTACTATTGTTTTATTTGAACTATTGTATATATCGGATTACTCGGGTTTTATTTTAATTAATTAGTCGAGGGCCTAAATATTCAGGTTTTTCTCTTAACCGATTAACCCTATATCTAAGTAAAATACAATTTGATCCGAAAAACGGTGGATCGTATCGTAGATTATAAATGGATTATATTACATTAAGTTTGATATAATTTGATATGATTCAATACAGTGAGAATACATTTTTAAATTTAATACTGGGGGTTAGATATTATGATCCCATTATTGAGAGCCCAATTTAAATTAAACGTACAGTTAAATTTTAATCAAGTTTGATTAATTTTATTAAAAATAAAAGTAATGTTTTTCCAATGTTTTTCCAATCTTTTGTGCAATGAACATGAAAATTATTCAAGTTTCTTTATTAGGCTATTGCCCTAACAAATAGTCTATAGACTTTTTGTTTATAAATTTATTAATTGACCACTTTCAGGAATGTGCTGATAGATCTATTTCGGAAATTTTCTATTTTCCCATCATCAGAACGTGTTCTTGTATAAAAGACAAAGTACAGTCTAGTTACAAAGAAAACATAAAAAGGAGGAAAAAAACAACAAACGTATATTGAATATCTACCAAAGGTAGACCTTGCACATAACAAACAAGTTTTCTATCTATTTTTGATCAATGGTGATAATCTTCAACTTTGAACTCATATATTAGTTCTCATATAGTGAGAAAACTAGTTTATATGAATGTTTGATGTTTTGCATGGGATTGTTACTTGTTGTTAGATCTATCAACACATTCCTGAAAGTGGTCAATTAATAAATTTAAAAAAATATTCTATGGACAATACCCTAATGAAGAAATATCCTAATAAAGAAATAAAGAGTATGGCCTCGAGCTTGAATAATTTTCATTTTCATTTTCATTAAATTTAAATTTTAAATGCTTAACAATTTTTAATAGCAAATTAAAGTGTTTGGATTTTGTTTTCATGAATTGTGATGTTTGCTTAAGATAATTTTAATAATAATTTAAAATAAACATTTTCGAGTTGATATTAAAATTTTGATTAGCAAAACAAAACGTAATTTTTTACAACTTCATTTTTTTATATTATTTTTATACCGGGCAATATATTGTTTTGTTTGTTTTGTTAATAAATAATTGAGGTCTTCCAATCCAATTATACAAGGTGGCGCAAAAGTAATCCTCCTATCAGAAAATGCTATAAATTTTGCGATTGGCCCCTAATGTCAGTTCTGTTTTGACATTTGTGTAGTAAACACATGCGAAATACACGTTAATAAACAATGTTACGCTACACTGCTCCAGAACGCGGAATATTGGTGACTATTTATTTGACTAATAATCGGTCGGTGACTTTGGCACAACGTGAATTTCGTCGCAGATTTCCTGGCAGTCCAACGCCTACTGGTGAAACACTGCGACGTTTAGCCGCTCGCCTCGAAGAGACTGGCACAACACGAGATGCTGCCAGGCGTGGCAGACCCCGGAGTAGCCGTTCTGCAGAGAATATTGCTGCTGTAGCCGAGGATGTCATGGAAGCGCCGTCGACATCGACCAGACGATGTGCCACGCAAATGGGTATCAGTCGAATTTTGGTACAAGATTTGAAGATGTTTCCGTACAAAGTCCAGACGGTGCATCAGCTGTTAGCTGCTGACCGCCAATCGCGTGTAACATACGCTCAAGCCATCCTTAATCACCACCAAGAGGAAGATGATTTTTCATCAAAAAATAATCATGAGTGATGAGGCCCATTTCCATCTTAGCAGGTACGTAAATAAGCAAAATTTACGCTTCTGGGGCACTGAAAATCCGCGTGTAACCCACGAAGAGCCATTACACCCGCTCAAAGTCACTGTATGGTTTGCTGTTTTCGCTGGAGGAGTCATCGGACCTTTTTTCTTCGAAGACGTCGCGGGCCAAACGGTTACTGTGAATGGTGAGCGCTACAGAGCAATGATCAACGAGTTCTTTTTGCCGCAACCTGATGAATTAGGATTGGAAAACATGTGGTTCCAACAGGACAGTGCAACGGCACACACTGCACGTGCCACAACCGATATGCTGAAGGATGCATTTCCCGGGCGCCTAATCTCCCGTTTTGGCTATTTGCACTGGCCAGCAAGATCGCCTGATTAGACCGCTCCAGACTTCTTTTTGTGGGGCTTTTTGAAGTCGCGGGTTTATGTCAACAAACCTCAGACTCTTGCAGCTCTTAAAGACAATATCCGTCAAGAATGTGAGGACCTATCGCCGGAAGTTTTGGCCAAAGTGATGGAAAATGCCATAAAAAGGGCTGAAATGACAATCAACTGTGGCGGCGGCCATTTACATGACATCATATTCTCGACTTGATGTAAAAAAAATTAAAATACCAAATAAAAATAATCCACAAGAAGAATCAAAGTTTTTAATTTTTTTTTTAAATTACAGCCAAAAAACATCGGAAGGTTATTTTTGCGCCACCTTGTATATTGTCAGTCTTCTAGCGTATGCATTTTTATGAAAAATTACAGTCGCAAGTACAATTGTATCTTACTACACAGAGAGAATTCCTTGGACGAATTTCAATTAAAGTGTTTCACTAAACTAAAAAAGTTTTCTTCACAATGTGAGTGTGAACTTTCTTAAACTAAATTAAAAAAAGCTTAATAGTCTTAATGAAATGATTTTTAATGAAACTTTTATATTAGTCGCATTAAATTTTTAATAAATAATATGAAAATTTGATTAAATGAAAGCTTTCAATTGACGCGGTCCAGTGACTTAACATAGATCTAGTGCAAAAATGCATTGATATCATGCAGATAATTATCTTAGTGTATACATGATGTCAGTCTATATATTAATTTCTTCAAAACTGGATCATATTATATATGATAATATGATATTATTTTTGCTCGGGTACTTTAAAATCACAACAAAATTGTTTAGAACTTGTTACCTTTGTGTCTATTCCATAATAGCTTCTTTTTCCACCGATTGCATAGAACGTATTCCAGAACATGTTCCGACTTTTGTAATTATTTTTCTTTTATGTGACTTTTTCCGACGACCTTTATAAATTAAATTTTTAACATCACAATATGAACAATTTTACTTATTGCTTAAAAATCAACAAAATAAATAAAAACACAGAATTTGTTTAACAACAAAGCGCTTTTTTCAAACTTCGTTGTATCTTTTTGTATTGCGACAAATAAATACTTTCATTTATATAAAGTTTTATATGTTAGAGACATATTGATTTCACAATGTTTTTTATTAATGTTTTTCTAGTTAGAAAGCTCAACCCAATTTTATTTTTTTTTTGTATAAATGCAGAAACTTATGAAAAATTTAGCACATTTTTATCTGGTAAAGAAAAAACTTCATGCATTTCAAAACATTTCTTAAAAGAAAATATTATGAAGCGAAATTAATTTAACCAATTTTGTGGCAAACATTAGCTTAGACGTCGAACAGATATATTTTCTTGTGTCGAGATGTTGATGATTATATTAAAAATTTTGGGATTTGTTTGAGTATTCTTGGGTTATATTTCATTCTTACTTATTTCGTTTATTTCTTGCAAGTTATTTCATTTCTTTTGTGAATTATTTTTCTTTGGACTTATTTACTTGGAAGTTATTTCGTTGGGACTTATTTCATTGGGCTGTATTTCATTGCGCCGCAATAATGAACAAGAATATTTTAGAATTTAAAATTATTTATCATCATTTTCACTTTAATTTATTATTTCGACACTAGAAATGTTGATAAAAACTTTAAAACTGCAATAACAGATATTTAGCTTGGGACGGAAACATCAGTGTATACCAAATCGCTTTTAAAAGTTGGTCAGAGGAAACAAAATAATTAAATAATTTCTGCACACAAAGAATAAATTGATTGGAATTTTATTGTAACCAAAAAATTTAATCATTATTCAATAGTTTCAGTTGTATATACTTAAAATTCATAATCATAATAATTAAACTATATTGTAATCATAAATATATAAATTTAACCAAAAACACAGACACATCATTCAAAATATTGGTTTTCCTAATCAGTTTTGAAAAAAATTATCTTTAATACCAACAACCAACCACTTTTCGGAAACTGTATAACTTGAATAAAATGTCAAATCTATTTGTAGACATTCATATTTAAACTTGAAAAAAAAAATTTTCAAGGTATAAATTTGAAAATACAAATTCAAATTTGATTTGGCTAAATGTAAAGTAATTGCGTGACAAGCAGAAGGTCACTGGTTCAAGTCCGGTTGGCTACATAAGTTTTTTTTTATAGCAAAATAATTTTGAAATAATATATTCATATTTTTCTTTGGGGTTATGTTAAGTCACTTGTCTACGTCGATAAACCACTAGCAATCGAACACCTGGCATTCGAAGAGTTATCGGTCAATACGGCCGCAGATGCTGCGAAAAGTGGTTGACAATTAGTATTCCAGATTGAGCCTTCTCCACATGGCAGAAATCATTTTTAAACATTAATTTCATAAAATTTTCTTTTCAATAAAGCCCGTTTCATTGATATTAAAAATATATTTGATTGTTTTATTATGATTTAAACTTGTTTCACTCTATAAAAAACTCCCTTTACAAATCTACTTTTAGACATACACACAGAGAAATAAAGTGCCAACCAAATTGAAAAGTGTATTTTAGTGGTAAAAACCTATAAATTTAGTTAGTACAACGACAGTTCCAACTAAAATTCTGTTGAATTAACCGAACTTTGTTGTGAAAACTAATGTTAACATTTTTTTATTAATAAAATAAATTTTGTTGAACGCACGTGAATCTATTTATAGAATACTATAGTCCATAAACATAAAATAGTAAACTGTTACTATAAAAATTCGAAATTTTTACATAAATGTCGGTTGTTACAATATTATTAAGATTTAATTATAGTGACAGTACTTGGAACCACAAAAATTCAGTTGCAACTATAAAACTGTTTTCTGTGTGTGCAATGGTGTATCTCAGAATTAAGTTCGAAGACCTGGAGACAAGAGTCCATTAAAAATGCTTAAAATAGCCAACGATTTTCAAAGCCATGATAACAATTTTGATAATTTTTGGTACAAAAGATTTTGCACAATTTGGAAATAATATGTACCAAATTCACAGCCCTGTATATATCCCTCTGGAATTTAGTATTTGCTTGTATGAAATGCCAGAAATAATCCATGTATGTAATAATATTGTGAAAACAAACCTATAAAAAATATACACAGATAAAATCTATTTATCATGACATCCGAATTTTCAAATTATTTCGTTTTGGTTAAGGCTAATTTCGAGTTAATTAAAATTATATGCGCCAAAACAAATTCTGTTATGATAACAGAACAACAAAAATCGGTGACTTCAACCAAACCATGCGGTTGGTTAAATGACACATGTTAGGAAGATTAAAACTCCAGCATACACACAGAGAAATAAAGCACCAACCGAATTAAAAAGTGTATATTAAGGGTAACAACTTATAAATTCAGTTAGTACAACGATATTAACATTGGATTTCTGAAAATGTTGGGTGTTGCAACTAAAATTCTGTTGATTTAACCGAACTTTGTTGTGAAAACT
Source organism: Delia radicum (assembly GCA_021234595.1). NCBI lineage: Eukaryota > Metazoa > Arthropoda > Insecta > Diptera > Anthomyiidae > Delia > Delia radicum. The sequence goes on along the minus strand of CM037851.1, from coordinate 88,582,622 downwards.
AATATAAAGATCTGCCAACTGTCTGAAATTCGTAATAACCGAATTCGATTCGTAGTAACCGAATTTCATTTGGCAAATAATAAAATTTTTTTTTGTGTGTACAGTTCTCACTTCGATGAGTACTAGTAGTAGTAGTAGTAGTAGTAATTCTTTATTTTCAAAAACAATTCAATACAAAGATTTCTATTAAAAATTAAAGAAAAAAGAATTTACATACGGCTTTGACATTGTCGTCAGCCGGAAAAAGTGGCTTAAAAACATACAGAGAAATAAAGTGTCAACCGAATTAAAAAGTGTATATTAATGGTAACAACTTATAAATTCAGTTATTACAGCGATATTTACATTAGATTTCTGAATATTTAAGGTGGTGCAACTAAAATTCAGTTGAATTAACCGAACTTTGTTGTGAAAACGAATATTAAGTTTTGTCAACCGTCTAAAATTCGAAATAACTGAATTTGAGTCGTAGTAACAGAATTTTAGTTAGCAAATAGCTTAATTTTTCTCTATGTGAATATAAATTTCTACATATGTTATATCCAATTGAATTAATAATTGAATTCATCTATCCAAAATTTTCCTGAAGCTTTTTAAAATGGGGCATCGGCACATAAAGTGTTGTGTGTTATCTAATTCGTCTGCTTTATCCAGGAAAAATTGTACAATTTAAAAGTATTAAATCAGAGCGAGCTTTAAAAATCCACATAACATTTTGTTGATTATTCATATTCATGAAGTAGTTTTGCACCCTTGTAGAATTTACGTTCTTATAAAATGATTGAGTTTGTGTAGCTCTTGACAAGCGCTCCTCATCATATTGTTTTTTTAATGTTATTAATATGTATAATTGCTTTTCATTTCACTCTACAAAAGTAATACCAGACTGCCATTGGACATTCCTGTTTCCTCCCAAATCATTGTAAACTTTGTTTTTGTAGTATTTTTCAACTTAATTTATGACGAAGACGTAGCTCTGAGAACTTGAAGAGAGTGCGACTTATATAGCGTAAATTCATATTCAATGTATATAAATGAGAATCTTCCAGACCCGACTCAAGCATTAATGCATAGTTTGGAGTTGAGTTTGGATGTTTAGGAACTCTTGTGGGGAAATACCTCTGTAATTTATCCACTTCCCTCAAAATGAGTATATCCTTAAACTTGACCACCATAAGATTGAATGGCTCGACTTACTGCACCAAATAAGTGACATTTTGTCTTTGTTGTAATATTATTCTTATATAAAAATGAATTCTACGTAGCGTTTATACTACTTTTTGCAGAACCTGTTGCTTTTCATTTCACTCTTCAAAAGTAATACCAGACTGCCATTGGACATTCCTGTTTCCTCCCAAATCATTGTAAACTTTGTTTTTGTAGTATTTTTCAACTTAATTTATGACGAAGACGTAGCTCTGAGAACTTGAAGAGAGTTCGACTTATATAGCGTAAATTCATATTCAATGTATATAAATGAGAATCTTCCAGACCCGACTCAAGCATTAATGCATAGTTTGGAGTAGAGTTTGGATGTTTAGGAACTCTTTTGGGGAAATACCTCTGTAATTTATCCACTTCATCAAAATGAGTATATCCTTAAACTTGAGCACCATAAGATTGAATGGCTCGACTTACTGCACCAAATAAGTGACATTTTGTCTTTGTTGTAATATTATTCTTATTTAAAAATGAATTCTACGTAGAGTTTATACTACTTTTTGCAGAACCGGTTCTTTTCTGAACGTGTTTCGTAAAAACTATTTTAGGGGTCAAAACCATGTCAAGATAATTATACTCGTTCACTATATCTATTTCTTCTCCTTTGAACAACTATTTTTCTCTTCTTTCTAAACACCATGATCTTTGACTTAGCTAGGTTGACTTCCAAATTCCAAAAATCACAATAGTTGGATAGTTCGTCAATCATGTTTTGCAGAACTTCTATTTCTTCAGCCAATATCACAATATCATCTGCACATAGGAGCAGTCTTACATTTAGTTCCTCAATATAGATACCACCTTCGAGTTGATCAGGAAGATCATTAATATAAAGAGGAAATAAAATTGGTGAAAGTAAACAGCCTTGGTATATACCAGAAACTGTCTCAAAAGGTTCAGATAAATCAGTTCCATTCCAAACAGTGGATGAAGTGGTAGAGTAAACCCTTTCCAAAAAATACACCAACTTTGTCGAAATTCCAAGCGAGTGTAATTTATAAAGTAGTAATTTTCGATATACTTTGTCAAAGGCTGCCGTAAAATCAACATAGAAGGCGTAAACTTTTTTCTTCTCGTTCAACTTTAGATGAACAATGGCTGCCAAATTGTAAAAATTGTCCACTGTAGAATATCCCTTCCTAAAATGCAGTAATTCCAAAATGAAATAAGTACGAACAGAACTTAGCGTGAGACATAGCGCCCAAATTATATGCAAATTGTTGTTGTAAAAATTTTCTTGTTTTTGGGCAATACGACATTGATTTGGACGAAATAACATTTTTTGTTGGGCGATATGACGATTTTTTGTTTGGCCAAAATAAATATGGCCGCTATGACGGTAAAAAAAGAAGTTATTGCCCAAAATCGTAATTTAAATGTCATAAAGACCTTAAATGTCAATCAAACAAAAGAGTTTTAAGGAAACTTAAAAAAATGTCTTCAATTTTATTTTAACATTTTTAATAAAATAGACTTTTAAAAAAATAATCATTAAAAACAATAAATCTTGGTGTGGGTTGGTATTTTGGGACATAGAAAGTTATGACAAGTCAAGTAAATGTTACTTGATGTCTTAAAAATATAAGATTTCCGCAGATTCTACATCTGATTTGAAAAACAAGTTCTTCTGGAGGTTTTTTCCTCCGTACAACGCGGCAGGCGGCTTCGTGAAATAAAGTTTTTTCTGTGTGCGACACAAAAGCCATTATGCCTTATGACATTTAAAAGAAAACTAAATTATGATTTTGGGCAATAAATTCTTTTTTTTTACCTTCATAGCGATCCAAAAAAAAAGTTTTATCAAAATAAAATGCCACAGCACACAAAAAAAAGTTTTGGATTTTCTGTCATTGATTTGGTCATTATAACATATTAACATCCACAATTTTGGGGGACATGCGGACATTTGGGCAATATGTCATTTTGGTTTTAGGGCAATACGACTTTAGGGATTATAACGGTACGCCCTTACTTCATTTGTGTTGCATGGACTATTTTTGGGAGTTATTTAATTTTTATTCTTGGAAATTATTTAATGATGATATAACAACCAAAACGTTGAATTGGTTTGATTTTAGTTTTGGAAGTTATTTCATTTTAGAATTTATTTCAAACGGGACTTATTTCATTTTTTTACACTCATAATAATCTATCCTTAAAATACAAAATATTTTTGGTAAAATTTTTTTCGTAGAATGTACAAATATTTTGTTTATATTACAAAACTTTCGTATACAACAAATTATATAAATTTACAAATTTCGTAAAAAATACAAACATGATTTCCTAATATTTTTTTAGTACATTGTACAAAAATGTGTAATGTTACAAATATTACATATGGATGTTGATGTGGTTAGAGGTCGGATTTGCAATCAGAAGGTTGCGAGTTCAACTCCTGGCCAGGACAAATTTTTTTTTTTTTTTTTAGTTTCTATATTTTTTTTGTTTATTAATGTTTTTTAAATTTCTATGTTTTATTTTTTTATTTCATTATTACTATTTTTGTGTTTTGATATAAATGGATATTTTGTATTTTGTTTAATAAAAAGGATCCTAAAACAAGTTAAAGAGGACCCGAAAACACTACTTCCACTTTATTTGCCGGGCTTAGTATGAAATTCAATAAAACAAATATTTAAAAGATAAAATATTTAATAATAAAATGCAATTAGTTTGAAATTGTTATTTAAGTTTTTTATTATTATTATTTTATTTTGTTTTTTAATATATTATTTGATATATTAATAAAAATATTATATTATTTTATTTAGTTCAATAAACATAATAAAAATATTTATTTTTACCCTTTTTATTAAATATTTGTAGCATATTTTTCTAGTTTTCATAAAAATTTCATAATATTTTCGACTTAAGTTCCTTTTTAGTTTGTTGTATTGCATCAGCGACTTTGGTGCAAATGGTAGAGGGGTCACTGAAATCGTGAGTTCGATTCTGGTGTGGCACCATTACATTTTTTTTTTTTTTAATTATAAAATAAACCCGTAAGGTATGCACCACATTTTTATTTAAAAAAGTTATTACAAAACTTTACGAAATGTGATTTGTATATTCTACAAACTTTTTCGTTATGTCAAAATAACCAAAACTTTCGTAAAATGAACAACGGTTTTCGTGTATTTTACCTATAGATTATTATGAGTGTAGAATTTATTTCATTGGGAGGTTTTGCACTGGGACTTTTTGCACCTGGGACTTATTGCATAGAGCCAACAATTAATTGTAACATTGTGTCAATTCATTTACAAGTTCAATAGGCGCATTTTTAAAAAACACATATGTGATTCTATCTTCACCCGGAGCTTTGTTTATATTCGCATTTCTTAAAACATACTGAATTTTACCAAAATATTTGTATACAATATGTGGTCAAATTTGACACCCTATAACTGTACCCTATAATATAACAAGTTGACCCGAGTACAATCTTTCAAAAAAAAAAAAATATTTCCTTTACAATTTGCTTTGAGAGCGTTTATTATTTGTCATTACTTTATTTTTTAAATACCACTCTACTGTTGTTTTATTCATTTGACCTACGTGACGTATGAGTGTTTTTTTTATATTTGCATTATATTAATAACACTCATACGCCATGCTTGTCACAGATTAGTAGGTATTAAAACAACGAAAATGAATTAAAAATGTTCAATTTAAATATGAATTTATAATTTATAAAGACCTAATTATACGAATGACAAAAAATATTAACAAAGTGCATTATTTTTTTTTTAATTACAGTTTTACACTATTAAGGAATTATAATCGATTAATGATAAGAATTACCACCAAACAACACTTGCATAAGGTATGTATTAGTAACTTTTTATAAATTGATTTTCATTGTATTTTCAAAACTTAGTTGTAATATAATTTAATTATTAGTTTTAACTTAATGATTTTAATGAATATTACTAATTTCTCTTTTACGATTTGCTGCTAATACCTTACGTGTTTTAAACTTTTTAATACCAAAAAAAAAAAAAAAAAAACTTTAACAATATTGCAAACACTTGCATGGTTTCAAAATTGCGTGTTAACTTTTCTCTAGGGATTATGTACTAACATACAAAATATGTAATACTTACAAATAAAATTTTTCGAAAAAAGAGCAATAAAAAAAAAACTAATCAACCCCAAATGCATTGAACTTAATAAACATGAAATTACTTTCAGTTCTTTGCTAATGAAAGAAAGCGGATAGTAACTAAAGAATACCAGAAGAGATAATAATAATATGTCTAGTTAGTATATATATTTTTTATCTATTAACGAAATCACTAAAATAGATATAAAACAACACCCAAACATACACTAAAGAATGCTTACGAAAAAATTTTTACATTTTGTTTTCATCACAAATTTGTGAAACGAAAGATTTAAACATAAATTTAAGCATACAAATGTGAAATTTTTAAGCGATGATAAAAATTTGCAGATCAAAGCGAAGGGAAGTGATTTCTCGCTTTTTAGCTGAACCCAATCATGTTTGAACATATTTTCAACAAAAACCAGTCATAGCTCTTAGGGGTATGCACATAAAAAGGTAGAAACTTCGAAGTTACCATAGCACTTAACCCAATCGAAGTAAAATAATGAATCAGGGCTATGAACAAAAAAAAAGCATCAATAATTTCGCCAACTCTCCATCAGGTGGCGATCAACGACTGTTCAAAGACTTACAATCTCGCGCAATTACAGTGCTGCCATGTTTGACGCAATTCATATTTCTCCACCTATCATCCCCGCCCCTTTAAAAAGAAACAAACACATTAATAAATTGGAATAATTTCCGAAATGTTGTTTCTCTTAAAAAAAAAATTAACTTTGTGAAATAAAAATCTTAAAACAAGAGTTATACATCAATTGAAGTACAAAAAAGTGAACATTTTAAGCTATGAGAAAAATTTTCAGTTCGAAGCGAAGTGAACAAAAATGAATCGTAACTCCGAGATGTATGCAAATCAAATGGAAGAACCGAAAGAACTAAATACTGTGCTATAAATCAGTAAGAATATCTTATTAAAATCTCGAAAACTTCAACAGGTTGGCATTAAATTGGTTTTTAGGCAACAAACCAGCTACGGAAAGGAAAAAGGTATAAAAATAACAATTTTACCCTTTGACAGTGAAATCTTCAATAAAATGTTTTACATCAATAACAAATTCCAAAATCTTATATTTTAATAAAAGCTCAGATCCCTCATATTAATTTATAATTTACGAAAATATTCAGTTATTGAACATAAAGATCAATCAGTAAACGTGGAGTTAGGTTATTACGAAAGCTGGCCGGTTTTAAAGGTGCAATTTTGATACTCATAAAAATTTCGTAATAGCAGATTTTCACTAAGTTTCCCAGTAATGATACTAGCTAACTCTCTGCATTACTTTAACACAAATGATAAGGACTTACTAATAAATAGATAATCTTCCTATTATTTCATTAAAAAAAAATAATGCCTTACACATAAGTAATTATTTGTTTCATTATTTTAAATATAGAGTAATGACTTATAATCTTTTAGAAAATCTATTTTTAGACTTAGTATTTTTTCACTTCTGGTAAATACATACACAACAAATCATTTTGGATTTTTTGTAAGGTCTTTAATAATGCTTTTGTAAGTATTTAAAATAAGCAAAACCTTTAAAAAAAATTGTGTGACACTAATTTGAAATTTTAATTTTTAAAATCTGAAATCGTACGGTTTCTAAAATAAAAAAAAAGTTCAAAATATCGCTTATACACCACTTATCTTTTAAAAACAAAAACCTGAGACTAGCATTTATTCTCTTGTACAGTCGGAACAAATCGTAGTTTATATTTTATTTTTGTCTGCATCCTCAATTTTCACATTTAATCCATAAAATTTTAATAAGTAATAATTAGTCTACTATTTTTATTATTATTATTTTTAATATAAAGTAATAACCTAAAAATTTTTAAAAAACTATCCTCACACTCATTATTTTTTCAAGTCTAGTAACTGCATATATAACTATTTATTTTAAACTTTTTTTTTTTTTTGTGAGCTGGAAAGCAATGACATTTTGCGCAATCAGGTCATTTATGTTTTTATCTATCAACCATAACATAGATAGCTCATTAAATTAAAAAAAAAAAAATTTTATTACATTTAGTTTTTTTATATTTATTTTTAGACTTGTTAGATAAAAACATTAATGTATTTACTAGAGTTTAGTTTATTTACTTATTGATTTTCAAAACAACAAGATTAACAATCTATAATTCAAGTAATGGATTTTTGTATTGTAACATTATTTTTAAAAACCAATGGTAAGAAATAAAAAATAACCAAATAATGACTCAAAAAATAGGTTTAAATACATTTCTGTGTTTAATTTAAGTTAAAAAAATTGTTTTTAGCTGTTCATTTGATAAAGTTATGATGAATACAAAAAGTAAACATTATTCCGTAAACACTCTTTATTTATACTGTTAATTAGTTGCACAAAAAATATAACATAACATGCTGGCATGTTGACGGACAACAATCTACAAAATATACAAAAACCTTCAAAATAATGAACATGAAAGTTTGGCATAATAATGACTTAATACTTATTATATAAAGTTACATTAAAATGTTTCTTAATTAGAGGAAATTTAAGAAGAATTTAATTTATAAAACAAAATGAAAAGATAGTTTTTCCTTTATTCATGTAATATGTTCAAAATTAGTCAGGTATGCAATTCTGACTTCATCGGTTATCATTAACCCATTTTAGCCTAGAATCCAAAATTTTGAGTATACTAAATGAATAAATGAAATAAAAGTTAAATTTTTTGAAACTTCGAATTTTAGAAAGTTTTAATAATAATACACTTTTTTCCAAAACGGGTCATTTTTGGTCGACCCGCTGGACTGGTTAACGTTTTCCAAAAAAAATTGATTTCCTTCATTTGGAACCATTTGTAATGAAATTGGATAGTGTTAGATACGAAAATCTACAAATCGTTATTTTAAGGGACATCCTAATGTATATAAAATGAATTTGAAAAATTTTCGACACTTTGTCTCAAAACCTTTTCAAATTTTTTTTTTTTTTGTACGACAAGAATCCGAATTTGTATATGTATTAGTTGATATTTACGCATTCCAGTGTAGAAACGGTAATGACACCGGTTTACTCCATGCATTACTTAATACAAATAATAATAAATTACCAATACTCATTATTTTTTTTTTAGTTCTAGTAGGTAGGGGAGGGTTCTGTGGCTGGGGCACATAAGCTATGGATTTTCATTAAAATGTTCTTTTCCATAATTTGTGAATTAATTGAACATCTGTGATATCACCAAAATTTGCACTTCACACATGGTCGAGAATAGATATATTTTGTGTTGATATTTTGTATATTAAATCAAAAATTGGTAGCACTCTAAAAGACGCGTACGTAATATTAATTCGTTAGTTAAACTTACCTTAACTTTTTTTAAAATTTTTTTGCTCAAATTACTGCTATTGATATCCATTTTTAAGATTATTTAATATAAAGTATAAGTTTTTTACCGGAACCGTCATATTTATAGCAGACAAATGTGCAACGCCAAATTGCCGAATTTACTGAGGTTGGGCGGTTTAGCCGATTTGAGTTACTTTGGAAGTCTTAAAAAATGGTAATGACGTGTCATTCTTTTATCACTGACAGTAATGACACCAGATTACTCTCTTTTCTGCATTACTTAAACATAATTATTATGGACTTACTAATGACTAGTTCATTTCCCCATTATTTATATACAAAAAATACTCTAGGGATAAAGTACTTATTTTTATCATTATTTTAAATATAAGGTAAGGATCTACAAACTTTATGAAAATCTATTTTTGTATTCATTATTTTTCTAGCACTAGTAAGGACTTAGATAAATACATATTTTTGATTTTTTGTAAGCTGGAAAGTAATGACATTTTGTACAAGCAAAGTCATTTATGTTTTTATCTATCCAGTATATCAGATATTATAGCGGTTGACTGAAAACCTGGAGGCCCGGGTTTGAATCCCGTATGAACACATTTATTTAAATAAACATTTTATAAAAAAATAAATTCAATAAAAACAATTTTTTTTTATTATTTGAAATTTGTTTTTATACTCATTATTTTTGCCAATACTGGCAAGGAGAACTGAGATTTGTAATTACTTGTCATTTAAAAAAATGTACTTATATACTTAGTATTGCTTTTCTACACTGGGTTGCTAACATTAACTTAATTGGAAATATTCTCACATCATGCTACGTAACGTCACGTGTCATAATATGTGTTGTAAATGAAAATAAAAAAAAATGTTATAGATTCAGCAACCTGTAAAATAAACATAAAATATTGCAAATCGTATAAAAAAAGTTTTATGAAAAACGTCCAACGTAATTCGCAGAATTTTTCGTTTTCGTATAAGACGTAAAAACCAACTTTTATGTTTGTCATATTACGTTACCTTTTTTAATTCATTATATCTTAAGACCATGCAGCTCGATTGTTTTCTTATGTTTACTAAATATAGAGTTTCTAAGGTTGTACACAAAAATATAAAGAAGTAAAAGATAATTATTATTTTTAATAAATTATATCGACCTTTTCTATTGATTAATTTAATTTGTTTAGAATAATCTAAAACGGGCTTTCAATAAAAGACTATTTATTTAATTTTTAAACTATCCGACGTTTCGCTGGGGGATTTTTTCCAGCATCTTCAGGGATGAATTTTTATTTCAATCTGGCAACCATATAAATATAAAAGGGAATAGTGTTAAATACAAACAATGAAAATAACCTAACACTAAAATTAAACAACTTACAAATAATCTTTAGTCAATTTGCACATTAAAATTTTCAAATTATTAAACGGATTTACAATACGTTGACATCACGACATAAAACACGAATTAATTTAAAAAATAATTGCAAAAATAAATAAAATTAAATATCACAGTTGAAAAATTTTACTTAAGCTACGTATCACAGTTTGAGGTTTAACTAGAAACTAAATAATTGCAAGTGTATAATTTGCATTAATTTTGTCCTTATCTCCCTTTTCATTTATTGCACATTCCGTTTTTTTGCTGAATTCTTAAGCTTTCTAAGGTTAAGCGCTTATTGTATTTTCTCTCTTTGTCCAATATTCTCACGTCATCAAGATCAGCTGTGTGGCCTGTCTCTATGCAATGTTGTGCAAGTGCAGTTGTATATTTGTTTTTTCCTTATATCTGTCTCATGTTCATTTAGTCTTGTACCCAGACTGCGTTTTGTTGTTCCTATATAAACTTTACCGCATGCCTCATTCGTTTTGCCAATACATTTGATTTCATATACTTTATTACTTTGTTCCTTCTTTTCTATTTTTGTTTTTGTTTGTGTGAACAGTGCATTTATTGTTTTGTTGGTTTGTGTGCTATGCATACTTCTTCATTGTTATTATTTCTTTAAGTTGTTTGTTTTCTGTGAGCTTTGGTATGTATGGTAAGCTGTAATATTTAGGGTTACCAGATCTGTAGATTTTCTCGGATTTATCATTCATGACTTTATCTATTAGGGAATTTATTAAATTTTTGGGATAACTGTTTTTAATTAACATATCTTTAGTTTTATGTGTATTGTGGTTTTTAAACTTGTCGTCACTTAGTTGTACTATTTTAGTTATCATGTTGGTCGCAGTGTTAATTTTCTGTTTTATCGGGTGTGTGGAATGATAATTAATTAAGCGTCCTGATGCTACCGATTTGCTGTACCAATCTGTTATAATTTTACTATCTTCTCTGTAAATTTTCATATCCAAGTATGGAATATAACCGTTTTTCTTCCTTTTCAATGGTGAACTTAAGTTTATTGTGATAGCTGTTAAAAGTTTTCAAAATTATCTCCTCGTCCTTACGTTTTATGATGGCAAATAAATCGTCCACATATTTCGTCAAGATTTTTATTTGTATATTATTTTGCCGTAATTCTTTAGTGGTTTCTTCAAGCAGCACATCCAGGACAATATCAGCAATTATTGGGGAAAGCGGATTTCCCATCGGCATGCCATATGTTTGTGAGTAAAAAGTATCACCATAAACAAAATAATTGTTGTCGTTCAGACAGAATTTTAATAATTTAAGTAATTGTGCCCTGGGTATTTTCGTGTGCTTCTTTAGAGCATTCCACTGAGCCATGATATTGCTAATGGCAAGATGAATTGGTATGTTGGTAAATAGTGATACCACATCCAAAGATATTAAAATGTCGTCTTCGTCCAAAAGTACTTCTCCTAACTTACATTTCAGCTCCAACGAGTTTTTGATATTGTATTTTTCTAAAATTATATTCTTCAAAATGTTTCCAATGTATTTAGAGAGATTATAACATGGAACTTCAACTGATGAAGAAATGGGGCGTAATGGTACATCCGGCTTATGGATTTTAGGGAGTCCATACAATCTAGGGGCTGTGGCTGCGTCCGACGTTAACCTCATCTTTTCATATCCTGTTATATATTCTTGTTTGTAAAACTCCATTATTAATTGTTGTTTGCCCTTTGCAATTTGAGAGTTGGGTCCGTTTTTATCACTTTGTATGTTATTTTATCTTCCAATAGTTTTTCCATTCCTTTATTATAATCGTTCTTGTATATTATCACAGTTTTATTTCCCTTGTCTGATTTAGTAATAACAATTTCATCTTTATGTGTTCTTAAAAATCGTTTAGTGTCCTCATAAATATTAAGAATGAATTTCTCCTTTTGGTTGTTCTTAATCGTTCTCTTATGTGTCATTATTCTGTTGGCTATTTTCGATCTGATTATATCTTTCTCCCTATCATAGGTTAATGTTTGGACCCATTGTTCCAGATCTGCTATTAGATTTATTGCCGCATAGTTGTCATTATTTACGGGAATTGCAAATTTTGACCCTAGTGAAAGTAGCCATTTACTCTCTTCCGTGAATGTTATATTCGTTTTGTTCACGAACCAAGATGGGTTGTATTTTAAATTATATTTTTCTAATTGTTTAACCTTTAAATTATGTATTTTGGACGAATGTGTCTGTTTGTCAGAAGATATAAATGCTTTATATCTATTATTTTGACTATTTATGAAATTGGGGTATTCATCGTCATTCAGGATAGATCTAAGTAATTGTTTCGTATTACTTATTTCCCTTCGTAATTCTTTTATTATTATATTTGTCTCCTTAACCTCAAGGTTTAAAATTTTATTATGAAATTTCTGTTCAATTTTACTTAACTCCTGCGATATTTTCGTCGAAATAAATAAATCTCTAGTGTTTTTTGTGGTGTTAATAAGGTGGGTTGGTGTAAGTCCACATTTCCTACATGTAAGTAAGTATTTAAGTTTACTGGTTTGTTTTGCTAATTTCCTAGTTATCCTGCAATATTTCTTGAGTAATACACAGGTAGCGTTGTCGTATTTCAGCCTTATGTGCTTATTTGTTTTTCACCTCATTGAAACGTACGAGTGTTACGTATATGACTATGGAAATATGTATATGCTTTTTCAAATGCAAATTGTTTTATATTCAAGTTGCTTTAATATTTATATCATTATTTCTGATATAATTGGATACTTATTAATTTCACTGCAAACACATAAATATAGCTGCGGTCATTAAAATAGTAGTGCTTTAGCTAATCCTTGCTATTTCATGTTTAGATTTTATTTGTCAAAAATACTCCATTCTCATTTTTGAGAATGTATTCTAGTAAATAAAACCTACGATGATATACAAAACTTTAATTTTAACTTCACTGCATTAAATGTAATCGGTCATAGAAATAGCAGTATAATTTTTGGAAAAATTTATGTCATTTTATATTCAAGGTGTTAATATTATGAACATATACATTTTCTACGTTTTTACTAGAAATAAGATATTTGGAACAAGCCCTTGCAAAGAGCTGTAAAGACCTTATTTCATAAACAATCCTTTTTTTGACATTTGCAATTAAATAAATTCGCTCATGCCTTTTGTGATGGCTTATGACTTAGGATCTGTTAACTCCATACCTTATGTTACAACTTAAATTATAAATTAAATTGAATTTAAATGTAGGAATTATTGATTAAATAAATTGACGCCATTAGCAGCAAGTTAATTTTGTATCAACAGGCATGTCCTTCCGGAATACCAAAAATTACGAATTCTAATCTATTTTGTAATGATGGATAAATTCTGGATAAAATATTTTATACAGCTGTCGAAATTATTAACTACTATAACGCACCTTCAGTTTGCAGAAACTTACTAACAAAAATTACTATAAAGAGTTAAACACCCCTTCAGAGTCATTTAGTGAACTTTGACCGATATTGGAGGACTGGTTGTGACTACCCAAGTAAAGATTGCCAACCAAACAAACCACTGCTACCATGTTAAAAATTAACAAAGGTACAACTAATATTGTACTATTTTGTTTGCAAAGCATGTGTTTTGCCAGTACCACTCACAAAATTATTTGCCCAAATTTTTTTTTTTTAATATTACAAACAATTAGAAGCATATTAATTTTATTATATTTCACACATTTGAATATCACAGGCAAAAAAAAAAAAAACAATCGGCACAGTGTTGGCAAAGCGTCGGCGATGGTTTAAAGAAAAGTTTGCATGGTACTTAACCATCATATTACTCTATTCGTGGATACTACATTTCTTTTGATACTGAAATAGTTCAGCAAGGTTTTTCAACTTTTCTAAATTAATTTTCATTTTTGTGACCGCAACTGTATATATTTCAAGTGCACTTTCTATTTCTTTGATTAAAACAAATTTAATTTTATTATAGATTTAATGATAATTTGTAAAGAAAAACTCCTTAGAGAATAGCGTTATGAGTTGCTACAATCAGTATATATTAATAAGCTCATATACTTAGACGCAATCCCACGCAAACATACACATACCATCAGCATATTTTAAGTGCCGATGTATAAAACATCTATAGTATAAAAAAAAATATATAAAACTAAAACAACCCGATTTAATAAGGAGGGGAGTAAAATAAATGCAAGTTTAATGTCTTAAGGTTATTATATGTATAATAAGCTATTAACGCTATCATAAAATCAAAGGATAAGCATATAAAACTACAGCTACTAGCATATAAATACATGACCCAGCAAAAAAAAAATAAATGTGTATTAGGAATCAGGTAGGTGAGGGACTATCGACTGAAAACATATAAAATCAACTACTCGAATTCCTCCACCCTTTCCTACTATAACCAAACTTGGTACACTTGGAATACTATGTAGGTAAAGACCACTGCAAATGCAGTTAAAAACAAATGAAATTTCACTCAAAGGAAGGACGACTTCCATTTCAGTAAATTCAACAAACATTGTCATTTGTTTTTTTATGTTCAAAAAATGAACCACATATGTTAGTAAAAAATAAACAGACATTTACTTTTTTTTTGATTTTTTTTAATAACAAAAAACTACTGTAGAAAATGAATGTAAAATCAGTCATTAGATGTGGTTTGTTTTTTTAAATGAACTACAAAGTTAGAAAAAATTTTATTTGTTCTACAAATGACTGACATTTACATTAAAAATAAAGAAACTGTATTACAACCGAAACAACTACATATTTTTCAAGCAGAAGTTCCCTGAGTGTATATAAATTGTAGTGGATCGATAACCACTCACATCTCTTATTACTTATTTTGTATTGTGAATGATAACAGCTGATTATACTGTGAATGATAACAGCTGATATAAGTAAAATTATAAACAAAATAAAAACATAGAACATAGAATAAGTTAGATTTAAGTACCGTTATGTTAGTTTATAAGCAGGACGAAATGTGAAATAAAGGATAAGTTTGAATCAGCACTTCAGCCAAGCAATTGGCTTGTTTTTTCTTATTTTTAAAAAACCAACAGCGCTTTAAAAGTGCTTTGCCTTGGCGCTCTTTAGTGCCGGCAGAAATAAAAACAATTTATTGCCAGTGGCGTTTAAAACGAAGGCAAAGAAACTCTAGGTAGGGAATCAAATGTCCACCAACCATTACACCATCAAATTGCCAAGTTTTTAATTGGATATTGAAATATCGCATTTCAATATATGAAAAATATTCGAAAATTTCACAAAAGTTGTCGTTCGTTCGTTGAAGGTGCATATCTTTTTAACGGTGAAAGATAAGTAAGTCGATAATTAAATCTACTGTTATCGTGGTTTATATAATAAAACTAAATTTTTTTTTTAAATCCGTAGGTCTAATTGCTGTACTTCAAAAAACTGTTTTTTCTTAATTCTTAAAAAATGTTAATTATAAATTATTCCCCAATTTCGTTACGAAATTCCTATATGGAACTGCTGCGAAATCCAAAGTTATAAATAAAAATGTAAAAAAATACAATTTAAAACCCGATTGTGCAACAATATAGAAGAATAATTTATAATTAACATTTTTTTTTTTTTGTAACTTTGTAAAGCCTGGTTTTTGAAATACAGCGGTTTGGTTCACTGATTTTAAAGAAAATTGACTTTGCAGTCAGAAAGTAAATAACTTCTCTGTACCAATAATAGCTTAAAACCGACCAAAGTTGCTTTGAAATTAGGTATTAATGTCTCTCGTAGCTTAAGCCGTTAAAAAGATTTAGGCTATTATGTGCAACTACTTTTGTAAAGTTTTTATTTACATTTTTTTCAATAAAATATTTTTTTATTTCAATCTTGTTTTCTACTACATTTAGTATCTTTTTCGAATTTTTATTCATAAATTTGGATTTCGAAAGAGTTCCGCAAAGGGCTTCCGCAATGGCATAGGGGAATAATTTATAATTAACATATTTTTAAGAATTGAAAATACAGTGGTTTGAGCCGCTGATTTTAAAAACAATTTTTTGTACCTTAAAAAAATTATTTTTCTTCTAATTCTACACACAGAGAAAAATGTTGCTATTTACCAACCGAAATTTGGTTACTTCGACTCAAATTCAAATATTGCGAATTTCAGATCATTGACACAACTTTACATTAGCTTTCATAACAAAGTTCGGTTAATTCAACTGAATAGTAAATGCAAACACCCAAAGTATTCAGAAATCTAGTGTAAATATCGTTGTATTAACTGAATTTATCAGTTGTTACCATAAATATACACTTTTCAATTCGGTTAGAACTTTATTTCTCTGTGTGTAGTTAAGGCACGATAGCAGTATCTTTAACATTTAAAAAGAAATTTCTGATTATGTACGACTACTTTTGTTAAATTTTAGATTTTTATTTTCAAATTTTTAAAACGCTATATTTTCACAACTAACTTAACTAACTAACTTAAAATTTGCACAATGTCATACTTATGTGACACTAAACATATCAAATTTGTATTAAATTGAACAGGGCCGAGGTAAAAAATTAGATTTATTTTGCATATAATATGATTTTTAACATCCTTCCTTCTAACAAGCACCATATTTTGCTACGATTTGTGCTAATAAATATAGAAAATGATTTTTGTTCAAAATTTTATTAGTGAAACATTTCATCATATTTTAGAAAAGTTTCCTCGTGTATATCACATCGTAGTAAACGATTTTCCAACGCTTTCTTTATATTTGCTATTTTTTTCAGGAATTGACATATATAAAAGTGAACGTGCTGTTAAAGCAGTTATTTTGTTTACAGCTTTCAAATTATTTCTGGGATAAAATTGTTTGTATGGATAAGAAAGTAAAAAAGCGAAAGTCATAGTAATGTGAAGGAAAGCATATTTGTTTGAAAAGATGATGGTCTTTGATATTAAAGGGAAGCTAACAAAGGAAATAAGAAGATCAGTATTAAAACCGTAAAAGGAAAGTATGTTATTAAAAGTGTGAAACTGTTTATTGCTTGTTTACCCTTTTAAGCACTGTATGCCATCCGTAGATAATTTTTGTCGATTTGAACAGTTTTGTATATGAACATTTTTAAATATTTTTTAATTCTTGGGGTTAACAAATAATTAAAAATTTGTTGATGGCACATCAATGACGCTTTGTACACTTAAAATTCTAGACATAAAAACTAAAATACGTTCGCGTGCATCAATTTGACTGAAGCCCGTGAAAGTTATAACGGTTTAAAGTTGAAACTTCAAACTTACAAATGTTGGTAAAGTTGTTACAGGTATAACCTATTTCAAAAATATTCGAAACCTGTTGAAACTGACTTTAGACATCTCTTTTTTCTCAAGGTTTCATGAATTGAGAGAAACGATGGATAGGGACGATGGATGGAAAGAAGACCAGTAATAAAAACGTAAAGGGGAAGTATGTTATTAAAAGAGAAGCTGTTTATTACTTGTTTCCCCTTTTAATCACTGTATGGTGCCCATATATGGTTTTTTTATTTGAACAGTTGATATATGGTTATTGTTAAAAATTTTTAATTTTTGGGGTTAACAAATAATTAAGAGTTTGTTGATGGCACATCATAGAATTTATCTAGAATTTAAAATTCTAGATATAAGAAACCAAAATACATTCAAGGGCTTTAATATGACTGATTGCAGCAAAAGATGTTGGTAAATTTGTTGCGGATACGACCTACTTCAAAAATTTTCGATACACAGAAAAAATTATCAACCTAAAATATTTAATTAAAGATTTAATTTGAAATGAATTAATATTCTGTTTGCAAACAAATATTTAATTGAATCAATTAATATTTTAATTGACTTTTAAATATATAAACACATATTTTATTTCAGCCGCAATTCTCAAATTATTTTTTCATACACTGTAGCGTAAATAGCAAATTTTTATTATTTGAATGTATTTGAAGTTTACAAATAAAGCAAGCACTCACACAAACATACAAACAGACGCAGTATTAACAAACACACACATACCAATGTATCGTTCACACACTTTTTTTGTTAGTATCATATTTTTTTGTAGAAGATATTTATAGCTTTTGTTTTCTTTTTAATTTTCAATAATACTCCAAAAATTATTGATTGATTCAATAAACTTTTAATAGAAACCTATTTTTAGTTTTTCTGTGTAGCTTTAAAATATAAACCAATATAAAATGGACTCACTAGGCTTGATAGATATATACACTGACAAAGTAATTTCATATCACTGCTTGGTAAAAAGTTGTATGGGGGTTTACAGGTGAAACCAAAACTTTACAATTTTTAAATTTTGTGCCGTTTAATGGAATTCAGTTTTGAAAACAACATTTGAAAAATGGTATACTTTTATGTAGTTAGTTTGAGGTGTACCAAATTTATATCAGCGCACCAATAACGGTATACAAATATCACAAACTAATAAGGAATTGGTGTAAACTTTTAGAAAATATATGTTTTTGCGTCTGATATTTACAATTATTATGGAAATTGGCTATCGTATTGCGTGAATTTAGTTAAATAGTGCAAACAAATTTTAATTTTTTTCATTCAAAGCGGCTAGAACTGCAATATTTTACTAACCTATTTCGCTGTGTTAATTCTTACGATGCGTCGCAAGGGACTTAATTTAAAAAGTGTTGGAAAGGTTAATTTTTACATTGAAAACTTGTACATTGGCAGTTTTTTCCCAACATATTTCGCCAAAACGTACATCAAATAAATGATTTTAATGAGCTTAATGCTAAAATCGAAAAGTCCTCAACAAATTCTAAGGACATTAAATTTGATGGAGCAAACAAAATTTTCGTAAACTCACACAGAGAAATAAAGTGCCAACCGAATTAAAAAGTGTATCTTATTGTTAAAAACTTATAAATTCAGTTAGTACAACGATATTAACATTAGATTTCTGAATATTTTGAGTGTTGGAACTAAAATTCAGTTAAATTAAGCGAATTTTGTTGTGAAAACAAATGTTCAGTTTTACCAACCGACTGAAATTCGTCTCAGTACCGGAATTTCAGTTGGCAAATAGCTAAATTTTTCTCTTTGTGCTCAAAATGCATCCTTATACACCGCGTTGTAAAACTATAATTTACACATTAATTTCACTAAATTTAGTAAGTAAAAAAAAGTAGAAGAGTTGAACCGGCATAAATGTAAAACCAATGGAAAATAATTAATATTTAACAAAGAAAAAATAAAAATTAAAATTATTCAAGTTCGAGGCCATACTCTATATTTATTTATTAGGATATTGTCCTAACAAATAAATTTACTAATCGACCACTTTTTGGAATGTGTTGATAGATCTAATTCGGATATTTTCTAGGTTTCCATCACCAGAACACGTTTTGAAAGAAGTGACAATCCCTAGAACTTAAATAATTTTCATTGTCGAAAAAACATAATTTTTATTTTGAATAAATTATATCAACTAGTTAAGAAAAAAAAAAATTATTTTACAATTTTTAAAAAAGGAATAACAAAATTAATTAGTTTTTTACAGTTTTATAAGTTTTTTTGTTTTTATATACATCGAGACTATTTTTATGTTATTTTCAATTTATAACGAGCTTTTAACCTCCGAATATTTACAAAAATAAAGCAAATGAAACATATTAGCTAGGTTGATACTAGTAATTATATCTGGCTAAAACTCTCATCAGAATCCGAAGTTTTAGAAAAGTTAGAGCCTTCATAATAGGTAGAGCTTTAACCAAAAACCTCTTAATCATCAATTTTACTCCATTCTTGTCTTCTTAGTAA
The DNA here is from genome assembly GCA_021234595.1 of Delia radicum. Taxonomy (NCBI): domain Eukaryota; kingdom Metazoa; phylum Arthropoda; class Insecta; order Diptera; family Anthomyiidae; genus Delia; species Delia radicum. Next base: position 88,562,740 of record CM037851.1, on the reverse strand, counting down.
TCAAACACGTGGCTAGGGTATTTTCTAACAAGCAACACGACGTTACTAAACTTTGAAGACCAAAAATTGTTCTATTTATATAAAAAAAAATTGGTTTTTACTCTTCTTCTTCTTCTTCATTTCCGCTTAACTCCCTGTGGAGCATAGGGCCTCTATTTGTAGAGGTTTCTAAAATACTGTCTAAACATGAATTGCTCCCTCCCTGCCACGTGGAGCTTGCCGCCAAAGAGCGAGGATTTGACAAACTTCTGTGACCTCCTGGGAGATTATTATTTTCTATTTGCGTTTTATTCATGTTTTTGTTGACTAGTTTGTCAGGATTTCTTCGATGCATGTAAGGACAAAGAAGATCTTAGTGGAGCCTGACTCTCCTTTTTGACTAAGAACAGGCGTAGGCTTCCTGGAAGCTTATGGGCGCTAACGTTGACTTTTAATGGTTCTTCCGCTACCATCCCTATTTCACTATCCAGCCATAATAGTGCCGTAATCTGCTTGATCCTATTCCCCGAATATGTCGGGTTGGCCCAAGAACAGATGAAACGTTGTTCACATTTGCTAATATCATAGCGGGTGCTATAATATCATTGCCCGGTGTCCACCTGCCCGGAGGGTCGGAGGTCGTGAATCTTCTTAGTTAGTTAGAAGAGCAAGGATTGGTTCTGGACTTTAACAAGTTAAAGACGATCAGGTCCGTTACCTTGTCTGCCTAACTCTGGACAGTTTTTACTGTAGCTAAAGTAATATTTTTTACATAACTATTCAAGTGCATATTTTACGATTTGGAATTCTAAGTTGTAAGCAGCAATTAATACACTTTTCCGAATGAAAATTTTTAAGTCTAATCCAACAGAGATTTTGACATTTTTTTACTTTTAGCGTTAATAAGTTCGAGACAATTACTGCAATTACCCGATAATTTCAGATTGTCCATTTGACGATAAAAGGAAATCTAATATATAGAAATATTACAAAATTTAGATTGCATCATCAAAACTGAAATTTTTTTAGAAATGCACATATACAATCTTTTTTATATGAGACTTTCCAGGTCAACTGTCCCGCTGCACGAAAATGTATATCATATCAGAGTCAAACTTATAGTATTTTTTGTTCATATATGATGCGAATAAAAACTTGAACAAGTTTCCAAAAAGTGGTCAAATTTGGTATACACTCATTGAAAAAAGTTGGTAGAACGATTTTCAAAACTGTTAGTAGTCCAACCTAGCAAGTTTTAACTTTTTTTTAAAGTCAAATTGGGATTTAAGTTAAAAGTTTTGCCATGCTGACTCGACAAAATACAAAATTTTTTAGTTATTTTTTATTTCTTTTTTGTTTTGAGCAAATACAGGTTTTACCAAAAACACGTATTAAAGCTTTTTATTCTATTCCAACAGTTCTTTATTTTTGTCCTCTCGTTTTGGCAAAAACATGTATTTTGCAATTTATTCTGAATTTGGTTAATAATCAAAGCAGAGAACGCTCTGTTCTAATGATATAATTTAATTTCTAGCATTTTAAATATTCAATTAAATTATAACAAATAATAAACTGAAAAGTTACGCCAAATTTTTTCAATATTTGACCACGCCTACATCGCCCACATTTATATTATACAAGTTGTGCCATTTCTTCTTAGCATCACATAACTAGGAGAACTAATACTGCTAGTTTGACAATGCTGCGATATAATTGTATAACTGTAGCGTGACAGTTGCCTTAGAAAGTCCTATATAGAGTTTTGTGGTTTGTTCATTTCGTGGTTTTTATATGTGCCCTAAAGAAACCATAATTAAGACATAAATATTAAAAACATTATTATATAATGTTAAAATTATAACTATTAAATGCATATTTATATATTCAAGTTTTTGTAGGTAATAAAGTTTTGTTGTAAATTAAAACATCCATATAACAGACAGTAATGGTTTGTCATTGACGTAGATACTTTTGGCCCTGGAAGGTAATAATATTAAAAATATTTAGCCTTTAAAGCAATAAAAGCACTGTCTTAATATTTAATTAAAACTTAGACTACACATTCGCATATTTTTTGCTTTGATTTTATTTCACCTAGTTAGAGTTTATCCTAAATTTCATCAGTAAAAATGGGATTATAATTAATACCATTCATGTATCTGTCGTTTGAAAGGCCAACCGTATGATATCATTTATATTAACCTTTCTCAGGCTGTATAGTAGGGTGTCCCGAATAGGGCACTATTTCGAAATGGTTGAAAAAATACCACTCAATCGGTGCATATAAAGAGCTGAATATGGAAAAAATAAGAAAACAAAATTTTAAGCTCATTTTCAGTTCCCTAACAGCGATTGAAGTTGACGAAAAAATAAAAACGTTGCGTTTTTTGAAATAAGGCTTTAAAGTTTCGTAATTTTGGCTTATTACTGGAAAAATATTTTGAAATTTTCTGTATAGTAATTTTAGTCCACCAGAGGATTTTCTAATGTAGATCAAGTACAAATTTTATACATTATATTTTTTTACATTTGTAAAGAAAAATATTGTACTTGCTCAAAACTAAAAATCCTCTAGTGGACCAAAATTACTCTACACAGAAAATTTCGTAATATTTTTCCAGCAATTCACCAAAAATTACAAAACTTTTGAGCTCTGTTTCGACAAAAAAAGGCTACACAATTTTTTTTGGGTCAAAATTCATTACAACTGGTTACTTCAATTGCTGCTAGGGATTAGTAGATCCACGTCAAAAATTGTTTACTTATTTTTCACATATATAAAGGGTCCACCAATTAATTTTTTTTTTTGAAAATGCTATAAAAAAAAAACTACTGAATATTTTCTCAAATTTCTTTTTTTATTTGAAAGTACAATCCTTCCGGTTAATAATGGAAAATAATTTCATTCAAATGGCTGCCTCGGATGGCCATGCAGTAGTCTCCACGATCGGTCCAATTTTTAAGCACATTATCGATTGTGTGCAGCTGTATTTTACCAATGGCTTCACGAATATTGTCCTTTAAAGCGTCAATTGTCTCTGGCTTGTTGGCGTAACACTTACCTTTGACGGCACCCCACAAATAGTAGTCCAACGGTGTCAAATAGCAGCTCCGAGGTGGCCAAACGACATCAGCTCTGCGGCTGATAATGCGATCTTCAAAAACAGGGCAACTTTCGCACACATTCTGCAACATTACCATGATTTTCAAAGTAATGTCGCAATATTTCCCAGCGTTGTTCAAGCGCATACACAACCATATTCGTTCAGCAGAAGGATACAACTAATTATCTGTCAAATCAGACATGAGCTAAGTGTTACCATTCACGAAATAAGCACTAGTTGAAAAAAAAAGTTAGATGGCGGACCCTTTAGTTCTTTTATACGCATCGATTAAGTGGTATTCCTCATGTTTTTTATTCAGTACACCCTACTGTATAGATACAAATAACCATTTTTCGTTTTTAAATGACATCAAAAACATAAAACAAAATTAATGAGGTATTTCGGACACGCTGATTTTAGAGACAATCTTTGCTTTTCTATATATGGTACAGTAATTCCGAAATCAATGTAATATATTTTTGGACATCCAGACTGGTAGTAATATTTATGCTACATATTTGATTTCCAAGGCTTCAAATGAAAACCGCTGTTAAGCGTTTTTTCTAGTTTATTTGGGTTTAACGAATTCGATCGCTACATAGTTAATCGACCCAAACAAATGTTCATGCAGTCTAAAGAATCATTTAGCAAGAGGTATATCAGTAAGAAAAACTTTTTTTTTCTCAGGGCGTTTTTAATGCAAAATTCTCGGTTTGTCAAAAATGTTATAGGGTAACATACGATAGCTTTTAAGGATGACCAGTTCTCAAACAAAAATTTTTATAATAAACTTTAAACTTATTTTAAGCCCTTAAAAATTTGATTTATTTTTTTAGAAAATATTTCTTAATTTTGTCCCCTCCATCGCATACCCGCGTCGGGATACCTCCCTTGTTAGTTTTTTAACATAGCCGAAAAGTCATAGCAAAATGCATCGTATATATTACGTATGGACTTTCGAGTGTACATATAATTTGAGGGGATTACTTCAATTTTGTATGTATCCGGGATACCGTCATGTGTATATATGCCGTTTTTTATTTATGTATTACAAATATCTAAAGTTATCATCTTATCTTTTTACAACAAACTATATGTTTTAAAGTTTCTTTGAGTATCAGTATTTTATATATATATTTTTTTTTTTTTGATTTTCAGGATCAATATAAGAAGTTTTTCTTTAACATTAGTTGAAGTTTTATTACTTTTACAACGCTAAAACTTTGTCTTTAATAATACTTTTATGTTCACTAAAGATATTTAGTCGGTAAAATATATCAGCAATTCTCAGAACTAAACAAAATTTATATTAAAATACTGCTCTAAACAAAGTTTTTAGTTATATTTATAAAACAGAATACTAAACTACCTAAGCAATTTTAAAGTTATGAAGTTTATTTGCAAACCCGAAAATCATTTGGAGTACGCCTTACTAAAAGTTATGACTACATTTAAAGGAAAATCATCATCATATTTATGATAACGTTTATAAATGTTATGAAAACTTCACAGGTTTTCATTCAAATAAATGTTTATTTACAACCCATGTGTGAAATTATAATTTGCGGCTTTATAAAATTTTAAATAATCCAGGTACCTTCAACTTTTTAAATTTGTATGCATTGTCAGAAAGTCAGTTATTTATTTGGTTTTATTCAATTTTGTTTCTGAAGACATATTTTCCTCGAATTTCATAATTAAAGTGTTGCTAAAAAGCAACTGTCCTTTTGGCAAGATTGTTTTTGCTGTTTTCGTGTAACATGTTATTGTTAAACATGTTCAGTTTGGTCTATAATTTAACCATGAATCGACTTACAAATGAACAACGTTTGCAGATTATTAAAGTTTATTATCAAAATTAATGCTCGGTTAAGAAAGTGTATCGTTCACTTCTTCCAATTTATGATCAGTTTGGATAACCTTCTGAGGCGGCTATTCGAAATCTTGTGACTAAATTTCGCACCAAAATTACATTATTGGACATTAAACCACCAACACGCATACGTAGAGTGCGGACAGAGGAAAATATCACAGCTGTATCCGCCACTGTTGTTGATAACCGTGAATTATCGATTCGGCGCCATTCGCAGCAATTGGGCCTCTGTGGCGCTACGAAATAACCCCCAATGAAATAACCCCCAACGGCCAAAAATGAAATAACCCCCAAAAAAATTGTGTAAAATGGTTTGGGGGGTTTTTTTCATTTTTTTTGGGGATTATTTCATCTTACGGTTTGGAGATTATTTCATTATGAAGCAACCCCCAATGAAATAAAGCCAAAAATTTAAATTCTTTGGAGATTATTTCATATGCAATTATTTTGGGGGTTATTTCATATTTTTTGGGGGTTATTTCATGACGAAAAGGATTTCGCATATACAGTATTTGCGTCAGAAAAATGCATAAATTTGATAAGGGAAAATATTTCCTAAAATGAAAAAAGACGCATATTAATTGATGGCACGTTTGTTGTTGTACCAATTGGATGTTTTAAACAACTGCTGATCATCAATATCGAATACCTGGAAAAGGTAATTAAATTATGAAAAAAGGAATTTAAAATTTATTCTTCTGTAAGAAACTAAATGAAAAAAGCGCCGAAGGCGAAAATTTGAAACCGAATTAAAAATTTTAAATTCATAATTTTGGTAAGTAACATGTTGAAAAAAGCGCCGCAGGCGAAAATTTGGTTTAATATGTTGGTTTGGTTTCGCCTGCGGCGCTTTTTTCAGCATGTTACTTACCAAAATTATGAATTTAAAATTTTTAATTCGGTTTCAAATTGATGACACTATCCAAGCTTTTTATGAATTTTTTACCAAATATATAGAATGTATATAATCAAATATATAAAAACAAAAATAAAAAAATTTGGGACATATTTCATTTCTTTGGAGCTTATTTCATTGGGGGTTATTTCATTTCTTCCTTTGGGAGTTATTTCATTACGAAACAACCCCCAAATTTTGGGTGTTATTTCATTTTCACCTTTGGGGAATATTTCATTTCTTTTGGGTATTATTTCATTTTTTTTTTTGTTGGGACTTATTTCATTTTTTTTGGGATTTATTTCATTGGGGGTTATTTCATTTTGTCGTTTGGGTGTTATTTCATTGGGGGTTATTTCGTAGCGCCGGCCTCTGTTACTTCACTAGGTGGAAAATTTAGAGGAAGGATTTGGGTGTAAAACCTTTTAAAATACAGCTGGTGCAAGAATTAAAGCCACACGACCACCACAACCGCTAACTTTTGGTGAATGGGCGCTGGCTAAGTTGGATGAAGATCTACTTTTTTATTGGAATATTGTGTTCAGCAACGGAGCTTATTTTTGGTTGATATGTTGGAGAGAGTATGCCAAAATTGAACCCAGTGTATAAACCATGTGAGGCGTAGCCGCTGTCAACATTTACATGAAATCATATTTTAACATTGAATTGTAGAGATCGTTCTATCGACGCCAATAAAGATTTATATATTTCTCTGCTCTAAAAAATCACCCTTTATAACCCATTGGTACAACCAAACCTATGTTGTTGGCCAGAATTGCTTAACATGAAGCAGATATAAGAGAGGGGAAGAAATCAACTGCATTAGCGCAACATGTAAAAGAAAATGAACATGTTGGTGATTTTAAGAGTGTTAAGATACTGGACAAAGAACGAATGGAAAATAAGAGATATACTCTTGAAAGTTTACGTATTCAACAAAGAATTTAAAACGCTCTTAACACTAAAGAAGACAAAGAGCAAACAAAGCTTCAATTTCTGTGGCAATCAGTTGATTCAAAAGATTCTGTGATATTAGGATTAAGTTTTTTGCTTTAATCGATGTAATGTATAAAATCGCAAGTTTTAAATAATCTGTGATCCTAATATTAGAAAGAAAAAACTTTATTTTATAAAATTTAAATTAATTATTTGCCATTTTCTAATCTATTTGCCAGAATTTAATAAACATAAACTCCTGATGAAGTTGGAAAAAACAACCAACGAAACGTTGAGCAAAAGATGATGTAAATTGTTTTTATTTATATCGATTTATTAAAAGACTGACCATCAACAGCCCGTAGAGAAATCTAAAATTCACAAAACATTTTTTTTAGTTTTTCACAAGAATCCACATTTTTTAGCGACTTTTTTCTATATAATCGGTTTTACTAATTTTTTTTTTTGATTAGTAAAATGCCAAAGAAACTGCCCTTTCTTATTTGTAAAAAGAACAAATTTCGGTGTCTACAACATAAAATCTAGCAATTCCAAAATTGCAGTATTAATTGCCAGAAGTTGAAGGGTACACTCTAAAAAATGATTGTAAATTTACTACTATAAAACGAGTAAAGTTTCATGTACTATTACGCAAATTCGGTAAATTTATACATCAAAATGCGTAAAACTATTTTGCGCGCACTTTCATATACAATAATACACACTTACAGTATTTTTACCCACTATGTGTTTACAATTAAACACATTATGTCTAAAATTAGTATTCATTTGTTAAATAAAATTTTTACTCACAAAGTTTGTAAATATACTAACTTGTAGTAGTAATAAATACTCAGCATTTTTTAATTGAAAAAAGAAAAATCAAACAATTTTAAAAAAATTAATAAAACAAACTAAAAATTATTTATTATTGTGTGTTTTTTTTTTTTTTTTTTGTTACTAAATAAATTAAAATGTATAAATGTAATATTTGTGATTATGTTTTAAGAAACTTGGTAATGTACCAAAAACATTTATACACGCATAAAAAAATATAAACTGAATTTTCAAATGTTTGCAGCCTAATTGTGGCAAAATATTTAAAATATAATATATTCGTAGTGAATTTTTATTGTTGATCTATAAATTGTGTGTGAGTTGTTGGTTAGTTGGGTTAAAGATCATAAGTATTTTTCCATATTAACAGAAAAATTATAATTTAATTTGTGATAATTTACTTTAATTAACAGAAAAAACACTTAGAAAAAAAGTTATTTGACACCTGCATGAATGGAGTTAACTTTCTAGCCCGCAACAGCCTTCATCAACATTTTTCGTGCTTAAAGTGTTAAATTGTAAACATCATCTATTTAACTCAACTAGTTAAGTTAAAAACATACCGTGACTTAGTTTAAGTATGACGAAATTTACTGCGAACCTATTTTCTATAAAGCTATGTTTAGTTCTGTTAATTATTACCACAGTTATTTTCAAATGTCATCATATTTTATCCTTTACATTGTAAGTGAAAGAATATCAAACATTAAGATTTTATTCGTTTTTCAACATATGTCGAGCATATATATTAAGCGAATTTTTGCACTGTACCTTGTGAGTGGTTAATAGTGAATTTTTATTGTTGATCTATATAAATTGTATGTGAGTTGTTGGTTAGTTCGGTAAAAGATCATGAATATTTTTTCATATTAACAGAAAAAATTATAATTTTATTTAATATATTCTTTTAATTTATAACATTGCATTGTATATAAACAGAAACCTTTTATATACTGATTGTTAAGTTTTTTTATATAACGTACTATTAATAAAAACTTATTAAAAACTCATACAAAAAAAAATTTTAGTTTTTTTCTGTTTTGGGCTGTTTTTGTTTTTCTTACCACAGCAAAGGTTAATATACGATTTTTTTACGCATATAAATATATACTTTTACGCTTATAAACATGTATTTTTACGCATTTTATACGTATAATTGCACGTAATTCATTTTTTTTACACGAAAATTTGGTTAAATTACTCAATTATTTATAAATTTTATCAAATTTTACGCACTTCCATTGTAAATTTACCAACTTTGTGTACACCAACTTACTCTCAATGTGCGTATATTTTTCATTTACACACATATAGTAAATTTACCCTACTTATAGTAGGAGTATAGTTTCCTACTATAAGTTGGGTAAAATTCAACAGAAATTAATTAGAGTGTAATAACCCATTTTTTGTAATGATAAGCAAGAGTTAAAATCTGCCATTTTAATAAAGTGGTAAAATGTTTACTTAAATTTATAACACAACTTAATCAGTTTTATTCATAAAATATTACGTGAGCTAACAAAAAAGTTTAAAAAACGTTTTTTTTTAATCATCACCTCGGTTTTAAATATAAAACACAGAGAATACAAAGTTTTTGAAGAAATCTTTTTCGCTACATAGTTCTTATAGTTTCGGGATTTTGTAACTAGAACATGTTACCAACAAAACAAACAATTATTACCAGATGTAAAAATCAAAATAACTTGTTTAGTTTAAATCTTATGTAGATGCAAAGCATAACTTCATACGTGTGATATAAATATGAAGCGGACATTAATTACGATGCTCTAACATACAAATATTGTAGTGGTGATATGTTTAGTACCCAGCAAAAAATTTCCAAAAAGGTAAGGGGGTTTGTAATCAAGCATTTTGAGCAGAACGCATTCCTTACTAGATTACCTACTCGATTCTTTTAACAGGGCGTGAGACTAAAATAATTGATTCTTTAGAATTGATTATTTTTTTTTACCGAAGAACCATTTACTTTATATTTTTAAAAACTACATACATTTTTTAATAAAGAAATAGTTCCATTGTAAAACTACGAAGTACTTACATAAAAAATAAATAAATAGTTCCCTAGAAAAAAATAAGAAGTACTTACATTTAAAAAAAGAAGTAGTTCCATAAGTAAATTCAACTTTTACTCACACGTGATTCTCCTAGGTCAATCAAATATAACGATAAAAATTCATACGGAAATAAAATCCTAAAAAGTGAAACATCGAATTGTTATGATAGCATGGGTTTGTCATAATTTGGAGCTATAAACCACGAAAATATAAATTTTTCAAAAAAAAGAACAATTCAAAATTGAAAAACAAAAATATGACTCACGCACAATCACCCTCGAAATTTTTTTTTACACTCACTCACGATAACGCCAGTAATTTCAACTTCCACTCACAATTTTCTGCTCACGTGCGCTTCCCTAATTTATACACAGTTTAACAAAATTTAGGCAACATGCAATTTCTGTTTTTAGTATTATTATTCTGCAATAAAAATTTGTTTGAAAAAATATATGAGATAAATTTTTTAAAAAGGTATAACTTCTTTTTTCAAAATTAGGAACTACTTCCAATAACGTCCTTTTATTAAGAAAAAGTATATGATTACTTCTTGGGTACAAAAGTTATACATATAAGTTAATAACATTGTTATTTTCTTTTAAGTAAATAATTACTTTGTTATTGAGTTCATGCTTTCTGGCTTAAATTTAAAGAATTGATTACAATACTTCTTGCTTTTTTGACTCTATCGTTGGAATGAGTTTGGTATTGCAGTTACTAAATTTGGCAATGAGATATGTAAGCAAGTGTGGGCATCACCTTCTTTTTGGAATGTGTAATTTTTTCCAGACACGGCTAAATTTTATTATAGAAAAGTGTTGTTAATAATTATACAAATTTATTTAATTTTAAAATTTGCTTTAAATTAAACTATATTATGAAGCTTTTTTCCTGAGTGTAAAATCCTCAAACTTTTTGTAATGCTATTTTGTAAGCATGTATCTCAAAAACAAATCAATAAAATCTGTGGAGAACTAACTAAAATCTACCATAATTAGAGACAAAAATATATACATAATTGTTGTTTTTTTTTTTTGAGTGTATTAAATTTATTTTGAGTGTATTAAATTTAATTGTTCATGCTGTTGATGTTGTGCATACAATATACTTGAGACCATATATTTTGCTTATATATAGAATGTAAAAATATTGTTTCTTATTGCACACAGCGCATGAAATAAACGATAAATAAACAAAATATTTGCTGAAAAAAACATTTGGAGGACTAAGCTCATTAATGTCATGTCGTAGATCCGATATAGAGTTTTCATCAAACTTTTAAAATATATAGTACCATGCTATATTAAGAAATTTTTATTAATATTATTATTTGCCTTAAAGCGACCTCTAGTGGAAATATTTGCAACCAAATTTAAGATTTTGACAGCATATAAATCCTATAAGTTTTAATTTTTTAAAAATTGAAATTTTCTATGATTTTGTAAACAAATATTTATTAAAAAATATACGAAAAAATGTTTTTTTAAGTTACATGTTTTTTACTTTTTTTTGCAAAAGATTGTGGTTTTTGACCATTATTTAAAATGACCATATGGCAACCCTGATGATGTGTTTTCTTTTTTAGGTTGAGGTTGCATTTTAATAAAACCCATCCATTATGTATGTGTTGAGTGCAAACGACATAAATTTTAGAATATTTTACTCTTTGTGTATTTGAAATTTCATCATTTGGGAAAAACCGCCTCTGCACCCGATATGAATGAAAAAAAATTAATTTTTTGCACTTTGGAAAGTAAAACTCTCATAAATATTCAATCTAGATTCCTGACTCTGTTCTCAAGCCATGTTTTTTTATCAAAAAAAAAGGCTAAACAAATAAAATAATGAAATTTCGCAAAGTTCATAAAATGTTTACCTTTAAAATTTGTAAACTGCTTTTTGACTCGGAGGTGCTTTTAAGCTTAAAATATTAATTGGGAATGTCAGACTCAGAAACATATATTTTCAAAAAATATAAGCCACAATTGCTTATAAATGTGTTATGTTCGTATCACCCTATTGGTGCATTGACATCAACTTGGTGTACCTCAAACTATATAGAATTACAACAAACTTTTCAAATACTGTTCTTAAAAATCATTTCAATTAAACCTCCCAAAGCCCTATAGAAAAAACGGCGAAAGTTTAAAATTGGAAAATTTTGGATTCACTTGTAAACCACCATACAACTTTTGACCAAGTAGCGATATGGAAAATTACGTTTGCAGTGAATGTATCTCCCCACGTCTAGTCTGTCCATTTTTGTATTGGTTTGGATCTGAAATTAAAAACTATGAGCAAAAAAATAAAATTAATAAAACAACTCTTGTAAGTTTGAAGTAATTTTTTTTTTAAATTTCGACTTTTATAGGGCCACACAGTGGTTCCAAACACAAAAACATGGTAATAAATATAGATGTTTTAAACTACTGGTCCAATCGGGAAATGGTGTTCCCAAAAATTGAAAAGCGGGAGCTAACCTTTAAGGAAAATGTTTCTGTGGTCACCCTGTTTTAACACAGGGTGTGCTACAGGGTGTCAAAGTTGACCATCTCGAGTATGAAAGAGCTTTAAAGGGGTATAACTTCTATAACCATGCATCGATTTTAGTGTTTTTTGGACTTTTTTAAATCTAGGTTACGAGACAAAGCAAAAACATGCTTCATGTACCATAGTAACTCTTACAGTTAAAAAAATATTTCACTTTGAATTTCAAAATCTTCATTTTTCGCCTTGACTTTTTTAATAGTTTTGCCAATAGATTATTCATTTTTCAAAGAAAATGCTCAAAATTTTTTCAAGTCATTCTAATGACCTTTCTTAAACTCCTAAAGAAAACTTTTTTGAATTATCTTAAGCCGTTTCGCAGTGATACTATTTTAAACTCAAAATTAAAAGTGTGTTCTGAAAAATGGGGTTTTTTGGTCAGATAAGGGGTAACTTCACACACCTTTATATATATTTTGCTGATATTTTTGGATTAGTTTTTTACATAGTTTGATAGAGTAGACTTCAAAAATGCTTAATGGTATAGTTTAAAGCATTTTTGGATATGCACCCTACGTCCAGCATTGGTCGAAAATGATGAATTTTTGAACGGAATTCTATGTTTATGACCGTGATAAAAAAAAGTCACGCCACTTAGAGACGATTTTGAAATTTTTATACTGTAAAGAGATTTATTCTAATGAGTTTGCCACTTCATTTGCCGCCGCCCGCTCAAAAACGTAGCCTGGAGAGCAAATTTTGTGGAAAAAGTCATTTTTTCAAAAGCCTTTTTTGATTTATAAAAAAAGCGTACTTATATTATCAATTTCAGCAAGATTTTATTTTATTTTTAATAAAACGTAAATAATGTCCTACATTCCAAAAATCTTTTCGATATTGCTTATGGTTATTTTTACATAAAACATCAAAGTTCAATGTAGTATATCTAACTATAATTAATTGTACATTTATTGGCTTTTGCTTTCGGTAATGTTAAAAATTTAAATAATTTCAGAAATTTTTTTACATATTATTAAATTAGACTTAGTTATCAATTCAACGATGCATAAATCGTTTATCTAGTGTAATAAATGAATTCAAAACTATTGCGCTTAAATCAGGCATTTCAGGTCAAATTGCAGTATTAACAAATTTATATATTCAGGTATACAGAGCGTGTTGCATTATATTTCTCTAAAAGGGGTACGGGTTTTTTTATTTTTTAATACTATTTCAAAAACCTAATAAGATATAAATGCAGGTAGAAAATGCGTTTTATGATGTAACATTTGCATAATATATTGTTCTAATTTTCCATA